>CM032660.1:55037304-55048486 GCA_019095985.1 Streblospio benedicti | reverse complement strand
ACCCCCCTCCCCCGTATCATTATTTATGATTGTCCCATTAAATCAATTTTACAAAGATGTGGCATCAGAGACGGAAGGTCATAACGTCCTCATTCTGCGCAATTTAATGGTATTGTTCTCTATTATCACATGCACAAGATGTAAATGTTGGCAGCTTAACTGTCTACTCAAAATTCACCGATTTTATATCATTTCGGAGGGGTTGTAAGAGTCAAGAAATCCTACTTCTATTGTGTTGTCCTTGTTCTCCACGATCCTTTTTTCTGGCCTTTTCCATATATAGTACAAATTTTACGGCCCACATTCCACTTCGGTCAAATCCAACATAGCTCCTTTTTGGCTTTTTTCCCCACATCGCTTTTTTGTCAGCCTTTTTTGAGCCCATCCAACTTCCTAGTGAACCCGCCCCATCATTTACACGATATATACATGGTGGTATAGAGAGCTCGTAATAGAGGCATAGAGATGACTGTATATGAAAGCAATGTAGGTTTCATACCTACCTCTAACCGGTTGCACACTGCTCCGTGCAAAGGGCTAGAAAGGGTGGGAAACTTATTAGCACCTTTAAGTTCTAACTTCAATGGAGTAGGCAGGTGATCATTACATAATCCCTGTCAACCAGCCTAGATATAGAGCACCAACGCGTGCTGTGAGAGATGGAAACATAGGCGTAGACTGATAACGCCAATTAAATGGACCGATAATGCAATCGTTATGATATGGGAGCACACAACCAGCTCTTTCAATCTTCCAATGATGGCTCTAATATGACAGCAGGTGCTTTGCAGGTGCCCTTCATCCATGGGAGAGAATCAATACGAACACAATGCACATAAGCAGATCCAGGGGGCCCAGGCCCCCTCCCCTTTTCCCACCAAAATACTTCATTTTCATGGTTTTTTCATGAAATCCTGTAAGTGCGACCCCTCTTTCCTTAAGGGTGCCCCCCGCCCTTTCCGAAAACCTGGATCTGCCTATGATGTTACAGCCCACACCCACCGCCAAATAATAATTAGATAATTATACATGATAAAATAAGAGCATTGCGAATTCTAGAGGGAAGAAATGACAGACCTAGTTGTGCAACTGATTAGAATATAACTGCTCAAATTGCGCAGACGCAGAGGTTAAAAGTAACAGTCCACAACGCTAACGCCACCAGAGATTTTTCAAACTAAAAGTTCATATAAGATACATATAGATATACACTATATACAATCAAAATGCAAGGTATAAGATCATTTAATGAATAGAACATTTAACCAATTCAAGTTCATTGGACTTTTATACATGAAGAAACTACTAAAAATACTACACTTGACTAAAATGTTATCACTGTTATGTAACCGTTCTTGAAAGCTATAAATGTATTTTCTATATAGTTCATTAAAACTATCTACTCCATAATTTACATAGTATTGTGATATTCTACATCTTCTATCAATGTGCATGAGTGATCTAAACATGTTATTATATGCAACTCGTAGCTTCATCCATGATACTTTCTTAAAATTACACCACAGTGGACTGCAATAGAGGGAAGTACAAAATGATTTAAACAACCTAATCTTAACATCCTTAGTACGTTTCCTAAATTTGCTCATAATCATGTTACCTCTACTGTATATAGATCTAACTTCGCGAGCAACATCACGATCATCACAATTATTACTTGATAAAAATACACCAAAATAGTTAAGGTAATGCTCTTTGACGCCACAAGCAGCAAGAACGGACCCACCACGCAGAACAGAGCAAAACAAAATGGGTCATGTACTAAGGGACGGACCATTCGATCATTGGGGGAGGGGCGACAAAATTTTCCAAAAAAAATCTGCCTCTGATTTTGAAAGGAAAAAAATTGTCCCTGATGTTCACCAAATTTGTCTCACTTCAAGTTGAAAATAAAAAATTTGTCTCTAGAAAGTCAAAAAAAAATTTGTTTCATTCGTAAACATTTTGTCGCCCTCCCCAAATATCGAATGGTCCGTCCCTAAAAGTATACCGACGTCGGGGGAAATGTCGGGGAGCGAGTGACTGATTATATATCACCTGACGTGCCTTACAAGTTGTATAAACAGGTCACCGTTTGATGAAGGGATCTACACTATATTTGTATGGTGTTAATGCTGATACTCTGTGACATTATTGTACCATGTAGAAGTTTGCATGACCCTGGTTTCCGCGAATACGGACACCGACTGCAGCAGACAACTGGGTCCCGGCTGTAGTCTTAATGTAAACCCCCTAACATACCTACTAATGCAAAATGTTTTTTTCTACGTTCTGCTACTTTGGACAGAAAATATTATTGCCACACATAATTATCATTCTTATCAACACTAGTGTTAGTGGTTTTCGAATCAAGTCTGTGTAAAATCGATTTATAGTGGCCATACAGTGTATTTCAGCGTTTTTGATAATAATTCTCAGGCTCAGAGCAAAAAACTTTATTTGAACATTAACTTAGGCCCTTTTAGTTGATCAATGTAGTCAGTGACGCACGTCCATATTGACGTAGAACACGATACTGCAAGATACAGGCTAGTAGCTTCTATTTGCTAGTAGGTTCTATGTAAAGAAATTGACGCTATGTATACAACCAATGAAATAGAATATACTGCATTATCTACTGCATTACATTATCCGGCAAAGTTTGCCGTTGGGATCATCTGTCTGCATTACTCACAAAGCGCACAAACACAAACTTAGCAGGCACTGAAAGCCATATGCGCACGCACCATGTGTACGTCAATACATTATCATGACGATGTCGTTTGTGGCACTGATTGGTGTTGCGTCTCTTCAGCTCAGCTGCTGAAGCAAGCGTTGTGTTTCATTCGTTTGTAACTAACTAACTAACTACATTGTAGGTAACTAACTATGTATGTATGTATGTCTCCGAACAAGCTAGACCTTTCACCGTTGCACCGATTTCCTTCAAACTTTACACGACTATGAGGTATGAGGCGACACAAAAGTGATTTGATTTGGGGCACTCTGTCGATCAGATTGTGATTTCTAGCAGCCCATTTATGACATTTTCACTGATTTTCAATGCACTTAAGCCATCAAGAAAAAATCAATATTCCAACCAAGCAGCAAATATTGAAGAAATATCCCATGTTTAGTAGTGGTATATCTGTTAATTCACGGCCCGAATGTGTGCAATATTCCCCGAGTTTGCGAGGTGAACATGATATATTATCGTTATACCAAGACAAACCATAATATATAGCATTTAAAACTGAAACAAAGAGCATTACCAAGAGACCTAACGTCGTATGTTTCCTATAGTGGACGTAAAAGTACTGAACAGGTGCTCGCAGGTGCGTTCTCTGGGATGGTTTACATCTGAAATGACTTCAGTATATTTGTAGGTTTACTATGGCGGACTCACAACGCCACGCAAATATGTGTTTATTATTTCACTTATTAGTTGCTGAATTAATACAATATTTTGATGGAAATAACCTGTAGTAATATGCGATTCCAATGTAATTGTTTCAACTAAATAGTTTATTTTGAGCTTGTATCCTGTGGATTGGAAATTATGATAGGTGAATTTCAGCGACAGTGTCAGTACCGTGTCGATGTTTGCAGGTTATTACAACAATAACTATTTAGTATTTTGGTCCCATGTGTTGAAAATAAGAAACTACATACAATTCTTGTCAGAATGCCTTACTTTTATAGGAATTGATGCAATAATTAATGCACAGCTTTCACAAGGGCATCTCTTATCGAGGGTCCGTTTTACTACGGGAATGTCTACATTAGACTAGCACAGAAAACTAGCAAATATAACGTTCCAACGAAAATATATCCTTTAGAAGTATTTGAGAATGATAAAGAACCAATATGCGACTGATTTGACACCAAGAAATATAAAATTAAACAATAATAAGTTTGTCAAATATAAGTTGAAAGATGGAAGATATGTGAAATGTTGACACTTGCCGTTTGATCAAAGAGCATAATTACCACTATCAGTGGCAATTGACCTAAAACACCACCACACGGTTGTCGTATTAATATATCATCTTGATGGAAACAATCTTCAGTAATATGCAATTCCATTCATATACATAAGTCTATGTAATGTGTTTTAACTGAATAGTTTATTTTGAGAATCAATCACGTGCATCGCCATGTATTTGACAGTCGCCGTGCGGCGAGAATACCCATGACTAAGCGTAAACAACATGGTTTGTAAATGTTCTGTGAAGTTTTTTCGGGTATGTCAGCGTCCAAAAATGGTCTATATGTTGTAGATCATAGTATAATGAATAACTTCTCATTCATAGCTACCTATATTTCTAACCATAAAATGCCAATATATCACATCAAAATCGCCCAATATCCTATTCATTTGCACAAGAGAGCTCTTGTTGACCATCCCCAACAAGGCCCCTGCGCGCACCTGCTGGGAACGCAGATGTGGACGTGTTGCTATCTCGTTAAACTATCTCTGACTGAAATACAGCTTGATTTAGTTTATCTACAACGTCATTCTTCAGTTCCCAGTTGCGCGGGACGTGTTGCGCAGTTGAATTAATCCAAACCAAACAGTCCATTGACTACTTCCGGTCGCTCGCGTCATTGTAAACTAACACGACTTTAAATATTCTAAGGTAATTTTCAGCTATCACTTATCCTATGTCATTCATTTAAAGTACTTTCCTAATAGAATTTTGAGTGAGGATTATGAATCTGTAATCGGATTTTAGTTAGCATCGGTAATTGACGAAGATATGGGCAGAATACCAGTCTTCGTGAAAAAAATGCAGACGACTTGTGTTGTTTGTGCATGATACAAACGTTTTAACTTCACTATTATGAAGAATGCATGCCTCAAATAGCGTTCCTAGTAGTATTTTTAATGAGGATTACGAATTTGTAATCGGATTTTAGTGAGGATAAAAATTGACGAAGTTATGAGCAAAAGCCGGTACTTGGTCAAATTTGCAGACAGCCAGTGAAGAAAAAGTTGACAACTTCACTATATTGAAGAATGCACGCTTCAAATTGATGTACTTACTTAATTTTCCAACGTCTATCAGTGTAACAGCCATCAATGTTATGTAGAATACACACTTTAAATGATATAGCATTAAATGCGATTTTAAATGGGCTTATAACATATACCGGAAGTACCCATGGACTTTTGTGTCTCAAATGTTTATAAAATATGACGAGTGCGCAACTTTTCTGCGCAATTGGGAACTGAAGAATGTGCTGGGACGTTCACAGAAATGCGTTATTGATCGCCCGATATTCTTGGAAACTCCAGCCATTTATATATTAATATGGAGAGTGCAAGGAGTGGGCGTGTCGCGCATGGTTTTTTTTTTTATTCTGAGGCAAATCCGTGCCTTTAGGTCTCTTGGCGACGATTCCACTGTTGTTGGCCCGCCAAAAGCTTATTTTGAACTTCTACGGTATTTTGAAAGGAGCCTATGCCGTTATAAAGTGCGTATATCGTTTCATGTTTGAGGAGATAGCTTTTGAAATTTGGTGTTTTTGCGGGTGAAATGTGGTGCCGATCTACGCCATTGTCAGAAGAACCAACGTTGTTGAGTCGTGTACTACAATTTCAGAGTCGGTGGTTGCCAAGTAAGATTAGTTTGATAGCGGCTGATAGCGGCTGATGCTACTTATACAAGTCCGTAAATAACAAGCCTACTTCTACAAGTCTGTATATATAAGTTGAATGTATTATTTAGGTGGGAGATCTATACTTCGAAGTACAACTAATTTACGTAAAATGTGCACAAAATAAACATTAAAGAAATTCACAAAACATTGCAACACATCTTATACCTCTGCATGTCGTATACAGAGCTAATACGGTTCTGTAAAAATAGCCAATTCCACCATGATGAGTTTGTGGTTACGGGTCTGTAAATATAGTCAGTCCAAGATGGTAAGTAAACAATAATCAATGAAATGCTTTCAAAATGTATCAATTTTAATCTAATTTTTTAACATACACCTGTTCTTTGATACGAATGTGCACACTATCTTCAAGAATGCATATCTCTGATTGTTCAACATAAGTGGCAGGTAAGTAGATCTCACGATTATCAGTGAAAGTTGTGAAAAGCATGGACAGTGAGCGAGCACAAATTTAAACTGTTTACATGATCATGGTATTTTTAGTTGTGTTTAAACAATAGATCATGTTATTTAACTTTTAAAGCATGAATTTAAAGTTAACAACTCTTTTCAAAATACTTGAATGCAGAGCTTTGTTGACTTTCCTGGAAATCAATGACAACATGCATGATAGCATTTGTATCACGTCACTTTGATCAGCTTATATAACCCTTTCTGCGGGCTACCAGTCAGTTATAGAGCATCACAAAGCAAGAAATTATGAGGCAATATATGATATATAATAATATATGTTGAGTCAGTGGAGACACTACCACTTGTAGGGTTCTGGTGACACATTACCACCTGTCAGGCCCAGGAAGGTATGAGCCTGCTGCCGCTGCTGCTGTCACGTGGCATGACGTCACTGCCATGTCCCTGGCAACAGACAGTATAAAAGCAACAGGTGGCGAGTTGCCACCGACACAGTGCCGCGGCTTTACTTCGGATACAGATATGGCACACATGGCAATCTATTTCATTCTCGTGTGGATATATATGACTTTAACAGTTGTACCAGTAAACGGAAAAAATTCTGATGTGAGAAGGGGAAAGTACTTGTTGAACAAGGAAATTAAAGGCAAGGATGAGTCCTTCCGGTCCATTCAATGTGGGCGCGCAAAACTTCAGGCCAATGGAAAATATATCAGCATGGAAGGTTGCCCACAATTGGACAAAGTTGATCTAACCAAGATTACACTGCAGAAAGGTACGCTGTTCTGTTAGGCATTCTGGTGTTTATGCAAATATAAGCCAAGATTGTGAAAGAACATCACATAATTTATACTGATATACATACATTGTATTTTTCTATATATTATGTAGAAATAAATTTGAGTCAATGAGCCATTCTTTTCTCTCATAAATTTCGTGTCATACACACATCCTAAGCAAATTAAATGACATTTTTAAATGGAAAATTGAATGATTCAAAGGCAATAAACTGTTTTGCAGTCAGTATAAAACATATCATATATCATTTATCTAATTTTGGCGTGATTTCCGTGAACTCATTTGAAACTGTCCAACTACCATTTGACTACGGGAGAGTGGCAGTGTAAATTTATATTTTTGATAATCTAAATGATGTGGATGGCAGTCTATTGGCGAGTTTATAATATAAATTGCAGACCTGCCAGTGCACATAAGCAAGGATTACGATTGCTTCGCCACTGAGTAAATGTTAACTGTAATTGTGTCATACTTATGCCTTTACACCGTCAAATTTTCACAAAGCTCTGTTATTTTTTACTTAGAATTGTTAGCGGCAGGATGGATTTCATTCGGGAGTTCCTACTATTACTTCCCTCCAAAAAGCGCCAAATGCCCAGTAGATGTCTGTCGTTCGAATTGTCAAGCCATGGGGAATGGAGCTGACCTGCTGGTTGTAGAGTCTGCAGCAGAGCAGAATTTCATCTCTAACTATGTGGAGAACAATCCCAGTGAGTGCTTCCATGTCATATTCTGCTTTAAAAGAAGTTTTCAAAAAGAAAAGTAACTTTATATACATTTTGAGTCATGTTTCACCCTAATGATCACGTGTCCTGTAGTATTTGTACAATCAATGTGATGACCATGGCTATGTTGTAGACCTGCAGTATTACGTGGTCTATCTCAACCTGTACAAGTCGACACCTGACGTTCTGCCGGGCACTTGGGTGAATAAAGCCACCGGAGAAACAATCACCTACAGCAACTGGAATCCCGGCCGACCATCATATACATGGAAAAGAGTGGCTGCATTAGAGCGTACAAACAATTATCGATGGGCTGACGGTATCGGGACTGCCAGCTACAATTACATCTGTAAAATTGAGATTCTTATATCCAGGTTATATTAGAATAACATTTGTGTAAACTATCTTTAACACACATTCTACTACAGAATGTGTTATATTTTACAAATATCTAATTATCATCATTATGTAGTCGACTTGCCGGCCGTATATAATGTATTGTGTGAATAAACAAATGACAATGTCCGAAGCAAGGTACCAACTCATCAAGAAAAATACTAAACCACCTCCACTCAAAAAAACTACCTCCAACTGAGGAAAATAATAAGCTTCATGCCCTGCGAGCTCACTTACAGGTGCTATTGTGGAAATCGGCAGACAGAGACAAGCCCCCCAATATCACAAAAGACGTAACTAATTTTGGCTGGAAAATGGATGCAAACGATGTGATGTCTTCCATTGCAGTTCAATACCACCTGAAAAGCGTCTCTGTGTAGTGAGCTGTTGTTGCAAGACATGCAATCAAAACAACTGCAGTTGAAAAAAAAAAAAAAAAAAAAAAAAAAAAACGACTCTCATGTACACTTTACTACAAATGTGAAGCAGGTGATGCATGTGAAAATCCACACATTGAACGACCAGTAATCTATCAGATATAGATGATAATCATGATGAAAATGATTATTCGCAATTATTGAAGATATGATGTTATTGATGAATAAATGTTTTATTGAACAATTTGAAATAATGTGACGTTAAATATATAGTTAAGTGGGAAATAAATCATTTTTGTATGAAGATATTCATTTTAAATTACATTTACTGCATTTTTCACATTTTTGGCGGCCATTTTGAAAATTAGATAAAGATGGGTACCTAAAAAATAAGTAAATATCTATACCATTACATCAAATTAGTCTTTTACTAATAAAAACTTATACATTCAAGACCAATGTCATGTTTCTATAGCATCTATAGCCAATTTCTGGTTTCCTTGTCATATTCATGGCAGCTATTTTGAAAATCGTCAATAAAAAAAGTTGCCCAAAGTGCAACTTTGGGCAAACAAGCTAAATTTCATATTTAGACCCCAAAGGATGCAAAAAAAAACCTTAGTGTAATGATGATTTCTGGGTACCCCTCAGTGAGAAGTGGACTAATGGTGACGTGTTCAGCACGAATTCACACACCGGATACTACATAAAGCGATTGTGTGATGATCTACTAAACGACAATTCAATCGGTACAGTGTATCACTCAATATTCTATCATTCCGTGCAAAAATCTCCGCCAATAATGCACGCTGATTGGTCGAGCAAGCGTGTCAATTATACGATATGCACGTTGCTAAGGGAAGATATGCACGCTGCTAAGGGCTGTAACGCGCATGCGCGGAAATTTTTGACACATCTCCCGACTTTTAACTAATATTTGACAAACTTATAGTTGCTGGATTTATTATTTCTTGGTGTCAAATCAATCGCATATTTGTCCTTTATCATTCACAAATGTTTTTATAGTGGATAATTTCAAAACTATGCTAAATATTCAAAGGTTTTAACTGAATAACAGTCGCGGAGTCGCATGGTCAAAATGGCAATGAGAACGTTATGATATGATTTATTTTAAAATAAAAACGAATCATACACTCATTTAGTGTGGATTTTAGTCATGATAGAATGATATTTGACCACTCGATTGTCCTGTAAATCTTGAAATTGAGTATGCTGACGTCTGATTGACACTCACTGCGTTCGTGTCAATCAGACGTCAGCGTGCTCAATTTCAACATTGACACTCCAATCTCGTTGTCAAATCTTACAATATTTGACAGCAAAGTGTGAAACATCACCGGGCCAATTTCTTGAAGCTATGAAACATTAACACAAAGTGACGTAAATCTTCCAACTGTGCAGTTTAAGTGATGTATACGTTTCTAACACTGTGTACCAGATAAACACAGAACCACGGTTTTCAAAGAAATATATTCTCACAAGCATACATTTTGAACGTTTGAACCATGATCATCAAAGAAACTCCAGGAGGTCAGCATATAATACAGAGTAGATAGTCAGCTAGCAGCTTGTTTATTGCACCCACGCTGTGTCAAGTATCCATGGACAATGTTGTCGGTTTGACAGCTAAATTGCGATGTTGTGCAAAGTTGACAGGCTGCTAATTTGTAGGGTTTTACAGTACACCAGTGGGGATGTCTGAAATAGATTTAGAAGCTATGAAAAGAGTTCTGAATTTAAAATTCTTTGACTAGAGAAAATCCCCGCACATAACCCATTCTGATAGGTTGGGAGGCGTGCTCAATTGTACGATCGACTGCACGCTACATTATTCACTCTCAGACAACCTAATTTAAGTAAGTCGCAGCTTCACACTGACGCAGCCTTGCATGAGACTATTATGATATTATCCAATTAGAAATAAAAACAAAGCAGACACTTGTTTAGTATGCATATTTTCATGGTACATAAAATTTAGCATGCTGATGCTAGATTGACACTGACTTCGTTCATGTCAATCGCACCTCAGCATGTTAAATTTTACGATTGACACTCCAATCTCGTGGTCAAATCTTGCAGGATCATGACCCTAACCCCTCATGGAAAAGTGTGCCCCATTGGGGTTCGCCTGCATCATAGGCCAACGTATTTTACCTCCTATCCTTTGCAATCCTGCTTTATCCCCTTGAAATGGTTGAATCCCTACTTGTCTTGACATTAGAGGATCAATAGAATTCATAAAATATTTATTGTGATAGCGGTGTGATATTTTTACTTTGTTGTGTTGTTAGTAGTTTAATCTCTGGTTGTTTGAAGTAAGTCATTAACACATCGGGACCGTGCTTTGTGCTTTGGTACATTGTGACAACTGGACAATCTCCGCAAATTTCAATTATTAATCCTAAACCATGCTCAGTGATAAGAGGGTACCTAAAGGTGAATAAATATTCTGAATCATTATTGTAGTTGTTGGTTTGGTGTAAATCAGTTATGATAAAAGAGCCCTTTTAAAATAGTGACAACAGTGGAATCTGCCGTATTCGGCCACTTTTGGATAAAGTGAAAAGTGTTCACATAAGACTTAAAAGTGCATTCACTTTATATCATGTGACAACCTCTCTACAGAGATCACCTCATGAGTAAGTGGCACACAGTATTGTACAAATGATTACGGATGTGTTTTATAAAACAACCCATTTCTGTAATGACATTCGTGTTCTACGTCAATGCAAAGTTGTATCAATAAAAGCCGAAAATGACGAACACTGTTAC
>CM032660.1:55020574-55032038 GCA_019095985.1 Streblospio benedicti | reverse complement strand
GTACATGATTGGCGTGTAGGTGCTATGGAGCACTGTGTAACTATTTAGGGATGAACAACTGTATATATCTTTTCCCAAAGCTTGCTTGTGACTTCAATTCTACTCTCACTGTTATGCCAAGCATGCTCCTACCACTCTTTTGACATAGCTGAATACACATCTTCAAGTGGCGCTGACGGGATACGGACTCACGACCCCAATGTTGTGAGACCAGAATGATTCCATCACCCACTTGATACAATCAAATGGAAGATGTGTCTTCAGATATGTCAATACAGTGGTAGGAGCTTGCTTGGCATAACTGTGAGAGTAGAATTTATTTAGGGATGAATTTACTCAACACCCACCACCATACCCGACAGGATTCCAGACCCGATTCCAGTCCGATATATCGATATCATTCCAGTGTTTAAATGCACACATCAAAGCTTGAGTGTGTATTTGTCAGACAGCTATTTGGTCCGACATTTTCATAAATTGAAATCCAAAGGGCCCGACTACAGTCCGACAGGGGCAAATGTTGGCCCGATTCTCATTGACGCCTTTGGTCATCTCTAATCATTTTAAGGGAAGCAATATTTACCAGGGAAGGGGGACCGGTGCATTTGGTAGGGGGACAGGTACTTTTTCAAGGTGCAAAAGTAGGGGACCGATGATTTTTCATTCTCGTTGGGCATGGGACATGTACTTTTTTTCAGCTGCTGAAATCTCACCTCGATGTGAGCAAATCGGTACAAATTAAATCACGCGAATATTCTGAACACCGCCAAACAGTTTAATTGGCCCCACTCCTTTACAACAGCACTGATCTAATATGTAGCATTTATTTTGCAATCGAACAATCAGTTGAATATGTACATACATTGTACATGTGTGTGTGTTTCATAGAGACAATATCATGCCAAGACACCACAGGCCCCAAGGCAGTGACCAGCTGTATGGCATGCAGAGGCTTATGCTTTATTCTGAACACATGCAAAGAGTTAAGTACATCACTTGTTTATGATAGTGACATAGTAACAAGCAGCCCACGGCGTTGCACAATGACCTTGATGACCAATGATAGACCAGATTCCGAGAAATTCAGGGAATACTCTGGTAATGAAATTTGACAGCACTCCATTTTCAATGATTGGTTAAAGTCAGGGGCTAAATGTTCACGGCATATAAAACTGAAAGTGCCCCCCCCCCCCCCGCTGCCCCTCACCTCGAGATAGACGAACGGAACTCGCCGTGGCTCGGCGCCCAGCTGGTCCACGCTGACAGCAGCTGGACAAACAGAGCCACACAGACACAGACACACACACACACGTATGATGCACCTTAATGATGTCGATAAAGCAGTCGTTACAGCAAAAATGCACCCATCGTTGAGATTCTTTATTTACAAGCCCGACCCCTGGGGTCGGGCTTATAAAGAATTTTACCGACTGGTAATTACTACAATTTTGAATAACTGCAACTTATTCCTTCCATTGTGAACGGGCCACATTCACAAATTTTCTGTCACCATATGTAATAGTTTGAGGGCAGAGAGGTTATAAGGAACAGTTTTTAAGGGAATGGTCAATGTAAGTACTCAAAGCTGGAGGGTTCACACCTCACTGTGACCTTAAATCTCAAAATGCGGAATCCAGTTTCAATCGGTGTTGATCATGTGTGATTAAAATGTTGCATTTGGGGATTTTTGCTGAATTAATTGAGTCATCACAAGGCTTTTGCTTAAACTGCTAAAGCAACGCAATAATGAATGTCAATTCCTACATGTACACTTGTATAGATCTATTACCAGAATGAACAGAGATTAGATAGGATGATGTAATCACTAAATATATATTTATATATATTAATGACTCGGGCCATTGTATTTCAGTGTGTCATACTTTGGTCTTTCACATTCATATGAACACATCTATCCTTGTGAGACTCGTATGAAGGGAGAGAATGAAACGGCAAGGACGAGAAAGTACAAAATGGCCTACTGTCATCATTCTGGCCAAAATATTGACCGCTAGCTCCAATCTATGCAATTTTACTCTCACTGTTCTTGCAAGCAAGCTCTTACCACTGTATTGCTTGCAAGAACAGTGAGAGTAAAATTGAAATCACAAGCAAACTTGGAAAAAAATATATATGTAGTTGTTCATAAAATCTATACACTAGGTATACATATATGACCAAATATTCATGAATTGTGAGACAGCTATACACTTTCTATGGTTCAATATTTAATGATAACATTTGTAGTGCACTCAATGTTCGCAATAATATTTTGCAATAGTCACTAACTAATAATTCATCATGGGGGAAGAGGAGGGCACTTACACTTTCGGTGGGCCCTTACAGGATAGGAACTTTACATGATCAGCATTATAGGCTAATAGTTTAAAATAACATGAAAAAAATTAAGTTTATGATCGTATTCCTTTTATTCCTCACTCTATTACCAGATTGCTCACTTACTCGGGGCACAATGTTGTATTGTACTGCCTCAAAAAAACACAACTCATTTCAATTTTAAATGATGTATGATTTATTTGAATTCGGAATATAAGATTATATTTAATAAAGTCCGCCCGGGTAATGTCGAACTCAGATAGTTGGGTATGTGTTAGGTACATGTAGATACAATGGTATGTAATTCTATTTGAATCTTAACATTACGAGGATGACGGTGGTGCCTTTTACGAGAAAGCAATGGACATCTTTTGGACATTACATTGCGGCGGAGGATAAGACATACGAAAATCCTATGCGTGATAACAATTTACGGCGATTTCATTTTAGGCTCCATAAAATTAATAAAATGTTTTCTCGTCTTGCCTATTTTCCTACACATAGGAGGAGGTCAATTTTATTTTTTATTTTGCTGATTTTTCCGTCCTTATATTATAAAAAAAATTGAGGAGGGATTCACTTTTTATTTTTTATTTTTCTTCCTCACGAAATCTTTCATTTTGAATATTAGGCCATGAATGAACTACGTGTTTTGATTGTATGTGAACAATGTCGTTCTATTATCAAAATCATAAAACATCACTTATAAAACAACTTTTATTGTATTGAGTTGCAATAACAAACTATTATAGTATAAAATAGTATAATTAAAGAAGTATAATATCTAGCGTACATAGAACTAGCAAACAAATGACAGGGACGGGGCCGTCTTGTCTGCAGCCAGGCGGGAGGGCCATTTTATTTTTTATCACTGGGGAGGCAATAAAAATGTTCAGGAGGCTGCACTATACACAGGAGGGAGGGGACGAGAAACATTTTATTATTTTTATGGGGCCTACGGTAGCAAGAACGTTTACATTATAACCGGTCAAACAAAATTACCTTGGTCATAGTTTTATAGTCTAGTACCCATGGCTAATTATTGCATGCCACAAAGTTGTATCTTAGACGTCCATTTAAGGACTGGACAGTTTTTCTTTTAATATTTAATGATTACCATTGTAATGTCTAAACTGTGTAGGTGCCAATAAAAACAAATTTTACTCATGTGGTCTCGCTCGTATGAGATTTATGAGTCAAAACGCGATGCATGTGTGGCATGTGTGAACAGACGATTTACAAATAGTTAAATACAAGATACCATTAAAAATACTGCTCCAAAATATTTTTTAAAGCATTTTTTTTTTCATATGGAAAGATCTTATCAAAATCCTTTTGAAAAAGTATAAATTTGATGTAGGTTACCTTCAATTTAAAAAGATATTGAATATTTTAGGTCATAAAAATCTATCAAACTAGAGTAAAATACGAAACATGATTTGAAGTGTAATATTATGTTTTCACAGAACAAAATAAAACAGTAAGTAAATATTATCTACTAAAACGGGTAACAAACACTGTTCACAACTGCTGATCACAGCTAATTGTAGCTCTTAGAGTGGATGTAAACAAAATGCACCCCTTTACTGTCCATAAGTATCTTAAAATGCACACCATATGCAGATTGACGGGGCACAGAGAGCCCCCCCCCCCCCACACACACACTCCTTTCCCGCCCCAAAATACCTTTGGAGTGGCATGTTACTTACGCACACTTACGAAACCCACGAGATCCATCAAGTCAGCACAAACACACCTTTTCTGAAAAATCTGGATCTTCCAGTGGTCCTCTAACTTTAAATTGTTGGGTGATACCATTTCCCCCCTTAGCGTAAACAAGCTTTGATCTAAAGTCACTGTCACATAGAAAAATAGAAAAAAAAACCGAAAAAAAAAACCCGATGAAACATGTATGTAGGACATACACATTTTTTGGCGTTTTCTCTATACGTGAAGCTCCGTAGAACATATGACAAAAAAATATTGGCAGATGTACAACGAATTATACACGCATAAAACACTTAAGAGGCTCGAATGCTACACAGATTGTCCACGTATACCAACTTGAACTTACAATTTTATGTTCTAGTGAGATTTTTTACCGTACCGACCACCACATACGAATACGAACTACAGATAGATAGGGCAATACTCGTAAGATTCACGTATAATTCATAGGCAGATCCGGGGGGGGCCGCCGCCCCCCCTTTTCCCACCAAAATACTTCATTTTCATAGGTTTTTTCATGAACTCTCGTAAGTGCCCCCCACCCTTTTTTCCTTACGTGCGCCCCCTTTTCCCAAAAAACCTGGATCTGCCTATGTAATTTACGGCTGTATCGCGGTAATATAAACGTATGACACACTGACGGTCGGCGCATCTACATTATGGACCACGTACGGCAAAAATCCACCCGTGTTATATTTGGTTTTCATCCACTTTTTCTATGTGACAGTGACTTAATGAATATCATTTCCGGGCTCTATCTTGTTTTGTGGAAACCTACAATCAATGAAATCGGTTACAGAGGGTGCAGCTAATCTTCCTTTCGTCAGTCATAGTATTTAAAGTATTTTTTCTTTATTTTTTTTATTTTTTTGTCACCAGAACAGCGAGTCATTGTCCAAATAGACACATTTTTCTCTATCCATGCAAAACACATTGCAGGTTAAGCATGCTGCCTGATGAGCTTTTTGTCATTGACTTGAACTTACGGTCACCTAGAGCGTGCAATTCATATCAGCCGTGGTAATCATGTTTTACATATTTCACTGGATACATTTGAATAATGGTATACAAGTGCCAGTTATCTACATATTTGTTAGATTAATAATGCAGGTAGCAGAGGGCGAGTCAATACGTGTTGCAGCAGCATATGCGTCTCTGCCCCGTGACCGTAGATAATACGGGGCCATGCATGCTGCTGTAACCAGAAACGTTCTGAGCGTCGTTAGCACTTTATTATAATATTTTTGCATGAACCTTTTTTTCTACCAACAGCTGAGCGTAAGATCTATACATTTTTTGGGCGGCGGGGATGGGGGGCCGCAAAAAAAGTTAACCCCCCCCCCCCACACACACATCAACATCTTAAAAAGTTGAGGGACCCACCTCGTTAAAGCCCCCCCCCCCCGCCCCTGGTATAATTATTTCGTTCCCTGAGTGTTAGTGAAATGCACAGACACCAGCCCATATCTCATGGTGGGATTGCAACACGATTCCACAATGTTCTATTAACATTGTTATTGGTAACCCATAAAATATCGTGACCCATATTATACAAAAATCAACTTGTAAAAGTTTTCCTTCGTAAATTGTGAAATTGTCACTACTGGCAGCGTGACACACTGTGTGTCGTCTGTGAAAGGATTCGTTGGTTAACTTAAATACTATGTAGCAACTTGATGAACAATATAGATTATCTTCTAATCTACACTCGTATATAAGGTGTGTAGGCCAGTTTCAGATCCAGGACTTCCTGAATTAATGGGGACACACACAGACATGCAACACGACAGGCATACAGACACAGGCAGGTGGATGGACAGAGACGTATTCTTAATTTACATCCAGATGACTGAATCCAAACTTATTTTTGTTGTCTCAGTCCATTAGTTTGTATGCCGATAATTGATAAGCTACCAATGAGGGAAACACGAGAAGAACACACATAAATACATGCCTCAGCGAGTAAATTTCTATTAATGCCCTTTGTGTTAACATGTTTTGTGTACAATGTAAAGCTGAACAATGTTAACATGACACCAATGATCGACATTTTAGAATATTACTAAGGTAGACGTGCAGACAGCACTGGTGCATTCATACACACCTCTTCGACATGCTGATATATGACGTGAAGTGGCCTATTGTTGTCTTTGTATTACTGCACTGGTTTGAAATCAGTGATGGAGGAATACACATGTCGATCTACTCGCAGGCATGTCTCTCTAGACCGACAGCTGATGATCTCGGTCAGAAGTACAAAGAGGAGACAGCAAGAAACAGACTCCAGTGTTCCGCAGCCTGTCAGCGGGAGGATGGCTGCATGGCCACCACGTTTGACAAGGACTCTAGCACATGTTCTTTCTTCTCCGGCATAGCACAAGAGTGCAGTGCTGGCTCGCCAACCGGAGAACAGTTCTTGGAAAAGATTACCAGCAATTACTGTGAAGACGAAGGAGTTCGATTGCCAAATACATTCTGTAAAATTAACAAGAATGCCATAGAGAATGACATTTCTTATCCCGTGACCACTGTTGCTTATGTGACTACAATGGAAACCACTGATGTCACTACTGCATTGGAAACCACTGATGCAACTAATGTCATGGAAACCACTGATGTCACTACTGCATTGGAAACCACTGATGCTACTACTGCCATGGAAACCACTGATGATACTACTGCCATGGAAACCACTGATGTCACTACTGCCATGGAAACCACTGATGTCACTACTGCCATGGAAACCACTGATGTCACTACTGCCATGGAAACCACTGATGTCACTACTGCCATGGAAACCACTGATGCCACTACTGCCATGGAAACCACTGATGTCACTACTGCCATGGAAACCACTGATGTCACTACTGCCATGGAAACCACTGGTGTCACTACTGCCATGGAAACCACTGATGTCACTACTGCCATGGAAACCACTGATGCCACTACTGTCATGGAAACCACTGATGTCACTAATGCCATGGAAACCACTGATGTCACTATTGCCATGGAAACCACTGATGCTACTACTGCCATGGAAACCACTGATGTCACAACTGCCATGGCAACCACTGATGTCACGACTGCCATGGCAACCACTGCTAGAGATGAGTGCACGTCACAACCTTGTGCCAATGCTGGAACATGTGTTGATGAGTCAAACTCTTACACCTGTCTATGTCCTGGGCAATATTCGGGAACAAATTGTGAACATTTTATTGAGCAAGGTTACACTGAAGGCACCGGGCTTGGCGTTGATAATGGATATGATGCCGGAGATTGGAGCTCTGTTGATCCGTGTCCAGTGGCATCATTCGCTGGTGGATTCCAAATGAAGATCGAACCATCACAAGGCAGTGATGATGATTCATCCGCTAATGGTGTTGAGATTAAATGCATAGACATCCACACTCTAGTTGAAACAGCGACGAGGACATCAGGCACCCAGCAATGGGGAGATTGGTGGAATTCCCATTACTGTTCTACAAACTACTTCATGGTGGCTTTTCAGATGCGGGCGGAGCCATCTCTAGGAGTGTTTAGCGATGACACAGCGACTGGGGGATTGTCTGTAAAATGTCGAGGTCCTGGACTCTATGGAACTAACTACGAAATCATCACTGAATACGGAGTTGGCTTTAGTGATTCGGCTTGGGGATCCTGGAGTGGAGAATGCCCTCTTGGAATGGCCGTGTGCAGTATTCAAACCAGAATCGAGGCAGTTCAAGGGGGGTGGATGAATCCAGGCGATAATTGTGCACTTACTGATGTGGAGTTCACATGCTGTACATACTAATTAGTGCTAGTGTTTGTTGTGTTTACGGATATTGCTTTGAGATGATGTTATATTTGTTATGTAAATCTGAGGGCTGTAAATGAAAAAACATATGATTTTGATTAGTTAATATAGCATAGAAAGAAATACACGAAGTACAAAAATGAGACCATATGCTATGTGTATAGACTCCACGGGATTAGTAATATACCTCATCTAACTACGTGTATAATACATATGTATAGTAAGTAATGTTTATATACCTTGTTCTGTGTATGTATGTGTGGCAGTGCGCAATAAAGGTTTAGTAGGACCTCGGCTGTGATTCAAATATCTACTTAGAGCCTCTTGATATTTGGGTTTCTTACTAGTTTTAATGTAACTTGGAGCCCTTAATGCTGGATTTCATCTTCTGGTTTGGTGCTTATAAATACGCCGGCAAAATCAAGGGGCACCTAAAATATTTAATACGGGCCTCTTATTATTAGATGGTTTCACATCAAAATATTGCACCCGCATTTTTTTTAGCAAAATCAGGGGGCCCCATAAATAGACAAAAGGTGAGTTGTTAACATTGATACTATTTTATTGGGAAAGTTCTTGAGGCGTATCATGGCGAGCCCGAAGGGTTGTGGCCCCCACAATTTGAAGCCCCAATAAAATAATCAATGTTAAACAACGAACCCGTTTTTTTTTATCAGTCTTTTTCTAAACAATTACAATAATGTTTCAAAATAAACTGGTATATTTTCAACACGTTTAACAAGATAATTTATCAATAAACTACAAAATGCAATAATGTAGGAATACGCTGTATAATCAGTAACAAAACACGGCGCAGTCACTCTCTCAGAACATATAGATAGCCTCGGACACACAGGCTGGTTATTATATCTTGGTTGGTGGCAACCCACACAAGATTCTGGATGATCGAGAACTAACATAAAGACCCTATGGTTGGACTTCTGCACTACAATTACGTCAGCCGTATGACTGCTACATTTGTACCGTGCGATTTCTTGCAATGTTCATTGATTTTGGAGGTTTTTCCTAGAAGTAGCAGGGTGCTAGATTATTTGAACATATTTGAAGTGGGACAAAAGTAGTCCGGTCGACAACTAACCATATACGGAATCCGTATATGGACAGTCCTGGATACAACATATTTTTACAAGGCAGTTCTGGAGGACGATATCGACTGAAAATACATGCAAAAGACTGTTAGGTTATAAATATTAGTTCAGCCGCCAACCCGACACCCTTAATCGGTCACTGATGTGTGGGTGTCGATATTAAGGAGGGTGTAGAGGTGTGGCGGGGCTGTTTGTGTGTAGGGGTAAGGGGTGAGGCTGTGGGATTAGCAAAAGGACGTCATGACTCCCAGCCTGGAAAAGTCGTTTACCCTTTCTTATGCAATCTAGAAGTTGTAAAAAAGTACTATCGTTTTACTATCGTTTGAAGGTGAGAAATGTAAAGAAACGTGACGTGTATTATTATATTGATTGGAGTTTTTTAAAACCTAATTAGGTACAGTCTTTCTAAGAGCAGAAGCAGCAGCCAGGTTTAAAATCAGTAGCAAGTGATAAAAGGCACTCTTAAGTAAGGAGACTTTCTGGAGATAAAAAGAATTTGGAGATAAAAAAATTCTCAAAATGTTTTTTTTATTTTAGTATAAAATGGTACATTCATTTCGCTTTTTAAAAATGTATAACACTTTAGGGTTTCGGAATAGAAATTTGGGTTTATGGACCATACAAAAAAAAAAGATCATACAAAAGACAATTAAAAATTCAGTCAATGTTAATTTTGCCTCTACAGAAATTGTATACATGATCTTTTTGTATGGTCCATAAACATTTATATTTAAAAGAAAACCTAAAGGAATTATACATTTTCAAAATTCAGTACATAATAAAGGAAAAAAAAACTTTGATTGAGGCTTTTTTTTGTATTCCTTTGAAAAATCTCGTTAACGCTCAATGATATACTTTTGACATGCTTTAGTCAGTGGTTTTGGACTTTGTTTTGTTTTTGTTTCTCCTCATAGAAAATACAGTGAGTGAATAAACTGCATAAAGTCTATAAGGCTGAAATATATATGCTTTCCCATGAACATGACACATACAATGGTCTTACATTTGTCGCAATATCAATTATCGGCAAAAAGCAATTGGTATTGTTCATGCAAAAATCATTTTCTGTCATTTCAGTCCACTCGTTTGCAGACATAACACACCTGGTAAACTAAGACAACTAACAAAGTGTGCAAACACATTGACTCATCACATGCATGCAAATATACGCAAAATTCAATGTGTGATTAGGATCCCTGAAATGGATTATGCTATTTATTAGGTGCAATGAATCTTTATGACTTTGGTATGTATAACCTAGATGTGTAGAAACTGTTAGGTTCATATCCGTCTTGAAAAGGGCATGTTTATATTTGTACTAAAGTTCACCCTAATATATCAATTGAATTCGGTGATCGAGGAATTATTATGTCAATCAACATACAAAAAAGTCCATCTAGACCAACAGGCAAAGACTTTGCTTAGGGACGAAGCAATATTTACCAGGCAGGAGACCGGCGCATTTGGTAGGTTGACGGGTACTTTCAAGGTGCAAAGTAGGGGGACCTGATGATTTTTCACTCTCATTGGGCATGGGATGTGTACTTTTTTTCACCTGCTGAAATCCCACTTTGACAGGAGCGAATTAGTACAAAATATTCACGCCAACGGGACAATGTTGCTCACCTGGTCAAAGTTAAGCTGCGTCTCACTTGTTCCGCGCACTGGGAACAATCGGTAATCCATTGATTTTTTATGTGGGGCGTACGTCCTACATATGCCGAACATATTCTACACATGAGCTGAATATCCGCGGCGTATTAGGAGCAGATGCTCGGCAGATGAAAAGATTGACGTAAGCTTGGCGCACCTTTGTTAAACGTTGCGTTCCTAGGTAACTTGTGAGACTGTGTATACTGCGGAGTAATGACTATCCCTTAACCAATGTCTTTTTATTGTTCACTTGTATTCTTCATTCACACACACACACGCACGCACGCACGCACGCACGCACGCATGTAGCTGCATATTATTATGTAAGATAATTGACTGTGGGGACGACCCCAATCAAGACAGTAGGTGTCCATACCCCTACCTACATTATTTTACTGGTAGGTCATGTGCGCAATATATGTCTCCTTGAGGACTGTCTATAACAAAATGGCTTTCAGATTCGACTACATTCAAAGTACACAATTTACAAGTTCTATTTTCATGTAACAACCCATTGTATCGTCCAGTTTCAATTTCAATACGAAACAGTTTGATGATTGGGATGGTGGCATCAGTTCAATCTTACAACATTGGTGTTGTGAGTTCGAGTCCCAGCAGGAACATTTGACATTTTCAAATTAATGCATAGGGTTGTTAAATACAGCCTTCAACTATGCCTATCTGATAAAATAATATGCTTGCTAGAGATAAGGTATAACTTTGGAACATCCTTGTCAAAAGAAATTCTTATGAGACTGTTTTTTTTAAACATGGGCGTGTGGGAGACATTTCATAAATAGCCGCCACATTTACTAAATTAGGTGTAATATGTGAGATT
>CM032660.1:54960680-55020474 GCA_019095985.1 Streblospio benedicti | reverse complement strand
ATGCCTAGTGACATCATAGGTGTCCAATTTTTGGCACTTTGCCAATCAAAGTGTTCTCTCCAGAAGGCCATTGGCGGCCATTTTGGCATTTTTAGCGTGACACATGACTTCCGTATTTCATATAATATTATGGAACTGGTGACCACAATCTACGTTGAACTTTGGCCTTTTGCTAACTAAATGAAAGGTGCTCAGAGAGCATTGTGTAGCAGTTTATAGACATTTTAAGTGTTTCCCCACTTTCTTTAATACTTTCAATACAGTTTGTACCATGACCTCCAAATTTCATTCTATGTTCACATACATAGTGACAATCATATATTTACATCTTTGGTACTTTGCCAATTAAAGTGTGCCGTTTTAGTTCCATGTTCGACATTTTTTATTGATAGTATTGATGCCTTTTGAAGACGAAATCTTCAAACTTCGTTCACTGTTTACATTCATCCAGGCCATCATGAGTTTTCAATTTTTGGATATTTGGCAGGGAAAAGTATAGGTTCCAGGGGCAATTTTAAGTTTTATTTAAAGATTTCATTATTTCTGCATTTCCGCGTGAACTACAACCTTCATGTATGCAATTAAAGAATATCTTAATCCCCCATATGTCGACGTTGTTCTAGCGATGCTGTGTTCTCTGAGCTCTTTTGATCTAGTTAAAAATCTTTAGCCACCACTGCTCACCTTATTATATGTAAAACGGCAAGTTGTGTCCAAAACAACGTCTCGTAACATATTGAGTCAGGCAGTTTTTCATATTCTTTAAAGATCTTTCTGGGCCCCACTGAAAATTAGTCATTCTAATACTTTGGAACCCCTCTATTAAGCCCACTCATTGGATCTTGTGTGTGTGTGTGGGGGGGGGTGCTCAGACGTGGGTGCGGATGTACCATTCTGACAGGTTGAGAATGGAACCTACCCATATGTCCTTTTTGAAAAAGGGCCGTGACCCACAATATACATTTTGTTTATAAAAAGTGACCCACCTCTATATGCCAATTTCCCCCTCCCATTTCACGAAATGGTATCTATAACAATATATGATATTTTAGCACATGTGGATACACTAAACTAAATTAGGGCTTAATTATATTCAATACTAAAATACACCTTACCTTCCATAGAAACTTTTTTAAAACAAAAGAACAATGCACTTATATTTTAAGACATTATGCTGTTGCTAATACTAGGAGTCCAATAAGGGCCCACAAATGAACCTTCTGACAAACGATTCCAGGTCCAGCAAAATATTGTAATTTGAACTAACGCCAACTAATATCAAAGCGTCCTCTAGAAAGGGTGCCTGAGGCCGCAGACTGTGAATGGACAGGGTGGTGGTACTCAGTGTACACTGCTCACTAAATGTGAAAGCTAATGCCACATGTTCCCCCATTTCACGCCACCAGCTGCCATGGTATCTTCTTTTATGTATATATAATGTTTCTATAACAACAGACGGCACACGAGGTCTTGATACGTAAAGTAGTACATTTAATGCTATAGAGACAAATAGAAGCAATGAATCATCAGCCAGAAAATAAAAGCCAATACTCAAATTACGTCATTGTCTCTTCATATCAGATTTAGCCCCCTCCCCCATTTTTTAAAATATACATGCAGGGCCGTTCTCTGGTTTTTATTTGTCGGAGACCTTCATTATGTTTTACATTTTTGCAATAAGACAACTCAAACAGATACAACACACAACTTCATACAATACTAACATCAAGGTAAGGTTTATGCGAGGAAATGTTTGATATATCAAACGTATATACGAAAAACTGTTGTTGGCAAATCATACTGGAACTCATTCTACATGTCTACGTTATTGTATTGTTAAAAACGTAAAGTTTTTAAAAAATACAGGGTTCAGTTTCTGAGATTGTATAAACTTGGTTACGTTACCCTATCATAATAACTAGCCATACGTAAAAACCACCATATGATAGTCTCCCTGGTGTTTTTTGCTGATAAAAACCACAAAATACTCTTGATTCCAAGACACCACCTCATAAAATTGCACCTCAACCATAAGACACTTGAACATCTAAAAGTGAAATGCTATGGAAATGAAAGTTTTTACATAACAGTCATAACGCAATCAGCCGATTTTCACGCATTTGCATTCTTAATTCTTTGATTTAATTATTACAATATAATGTTGTGAATGTATTTCTATTAAGATCCATGAAATACAAATTTAGAATTTAGAAATCTGTTGTTCTGTAAACCTATGCCAAAAAGCCACAAGAAAAGAAAAACAAAATACTATAGAAGGAGACCTATTACGGTATGGCAAATGAATAGGAACGTTCACATGGTTCTTAGTGTATTTTCACCATTATCGGAAAAACAAATTGCTATAACATGTTGTCACCACATTTTAAGCTCACAGGTAGAAAATGCGGGAGTTTTATATCACAAAGATCAGCCAACAACTGAGGATATTATCACAACTGTTGCAGTCTAAATATATATGCATGAGTGTTGTAAGTAAGTCGTTTCCGGGCGTAGCAAAATAGCAGGCAAGACGTTTCCTATTTCTGGTGACGCGATCTTTAACCTCCCAAAATTGATGTATGGTATATGTGATTTCCAAAATAATCTCGCTACCTCCACTTTAGACATGTTGTGAAGGAATTCAGGTAGATATGCAAAGATTTGGAACGTTGCGGAATCGAACTCACGATCTCCAGTCCATACCGGACCAGTCATATGTGCATGGACAGCAATGTTCATTCTTGGCCAGTATCTAGCTTGCATGTTTTATTTTATTTCTGTCTCTATCCTTTGTCATCTAGCCTTTAAAACTGCTTTACACACAAATTTTTTCTGACGGATTTGCTAGTTAGCCAGTGCACGAAATTTTGGTCTTACATCAATATTTTCATATCTATAGACCAGATCGTTGACTATTAGCTCACTATTTTGAGAGGCTTGGATGCACTCATTGTTTACTGGCAATCATGCAAATATTGTTTGTTCAAATTTTATTTAAAAATCGGGTTGCTAATTTTTTATTTACATAGTTGGATGGAAACGAACAAACACAAAGCTTTGCGTCAGCAACGCAGCAACATTTGTTTTCCCATCCAATGACGTAATAGCAGTACAGATTTACAAAGTGTGCGCCAACTTTGCATATCGTATGTCAGAAATATCATCTCATGAATACAATTATATTGTGCTGTTTATATCATTTCACTTTACATGTGAATCTTAAAGGCTATGCTTACTACGTGAGGGACATCAGAGATATCGGCGATCTCCACATGATCATTCACCAAGCAACATCCAGTCACAGATCATGTGATGCTTCCATCAATGATACAGTTCGATGTCAACAATGTACCTGTATGACTGTTGACATTCTATACGCATTATTCCTTTGCCCTCCACAATTACTATTAATAAAATGCTCAACAAAGAACAATTACACTGATGTTTGACGAAAAAATACATTGCAATACGCTTCATTAGATTACATATCCGATGAGATTATGAACGCATAATCTATGCAAAAGTAGGGCTGGGAACTCAAACAAGCATGCGAGTTACCTGGCAATATACACGTACAATGTTTTAGGCTCATTATGTGTAGTATTCTATCAACAAATAATAGTAACAAAACTGCGTCTAAAATGTGTTTTGAAAGAGATTTGGCGAAGAACGTGTAAATTTTGTGGGCTATTTTGATTTTTATGTAAAATGCAAATTTGTCTATTGCTGATTTTTCTTAGAATCATTTTCTCTCATCCGTGAGACCTAACTTAAGTTGACAGAACATTAATTTGTTTATTTAGTCAAAATTTCCATTTCAATACCCAGATTGACTGGTCTATGGGGTGCATATAAGAAACACGACATTTTCTGGACATTACTCATAACCACGTTTTACACTTAGAAATGCACTTAGCAGAACAAAAGACTCTTTGAAAGAGGATAATGAAAAATGTGGTGTAATTTATAGGTCAAGAGTTCAAGGAAGGTTTTAATATAGGCAAATACCTTTGTGTGGTATTGTTATACGACATGTTAATGATGTCAAAATAAAATCATAACTATCTTGATTAAATGTATAAAAATGATACAACTCTAAACTTGTAAACTAATATTACGATAAACAATAATCATACTAGTAATAGCACAGGACAGGAAGTGGCGGAAATTCCCAATTTCTAGCAAACTAGCTAAATTAAAATTTACTGCCAAGTCAGTTTGAATCTGTTACAAAAACATATAAATGCATGCTATCTTCGTGGCTAGCACCAGTCAGTGACAGTTACTAAGCAAACAAAAGCTCTGAACAGGATCTGTAGGGCACATGGAACTAGTTTCAGAAAAATAACCGACCGTAGACTACACAGCCTGTATACAGTCTAACTAAAACCCTATAACAGTAACGGACACCATTCAAAGTCAAGACAAATGGAACTCAATTTACAGCTAGGGCCGAATTTGGAGTTAAAAAGTTCTGAAATTGACATATATCTGGAAGGGAGAAAAATAAAAAGGGCTGGAAAAATAGTTTTAAAATTGCATCAATATCCAGCAATGAACTTCGGGACCTATCCCATCCAGGCATCCTGCAGTGTCACATGCAAAGATTGTTTACACAACATTATCTTGTTTCGTTATCACGTATGTGACACATGATACGGCTGTGTACACGAACTCACTGTGCAGTGTTCCAACAGTAACTTTTATAGATCTATGTGTAATTGTGTATTCCTCGTCAGTTTCTCTGATTGGTGTTGTATAATAACGATTCATGATGTATGGTGTGGGTCATCGTGGGTTTCACGGCTTTCCCATTCACACAGCAGCCTTCAAAGTCCCTGTTCATGGTATTTTCAATAAGTAATAAGCCCGAATAGATAAGGGTGGGTGTGGGTTGTCCATCTGTAGATGAATGATATGGCATTATTCATGTCAATGCCTTAGAATACCGTGGCTCAATTTTATTGAAACTTGGTACTTAGTGGGCATGATATTTTTCAAATATTTTTGTATTTGTTAGATTTTGTGGAGGTACAATCATAATCCTTTATAACCCTCTTTTGATTGATATGTACCATTGCAAACTTCTTACCCTCTGTGTCACTGAGGCAACAGGAATAATGGCATCACACGCCTATGATTTCCCATTGTGTTATTGTATATTACTCTTTATTGCTCGTGCACCCGCGATCTAATCACTGTCCTGGAGGCAGCTCACTCCCCCTGATACAGGGTCAGTATAGAGAGTGAGACTTCACCTGAACGGGGTCCTGGTCAAGTATTGTCGGCCAGGGGGCCAAACAGTACTGATCCCCTCCCCAGCCCCCGGCCCCAGAAACCTGTTCAGACACCACTGTACGCTGGTCACCTTGTGAGTGAGTTAGCCCAGACTACGCCAACGTGTATAAGACTTCAGCATGCGCTACCCTGCAAATAGATATCCTGTCACGCCTATGGTCGGGCCAGTTAAGGTGCAATGTTTCCTGATCGTCTTGACTTGCCCCATAATCGCGCCTTCTCACCGCATCTCGCATGTAATCGGCCGACACCAGTTGCGCCTATACACAGGATATACACATTACACTTGGGTCGGTTATATCCGATTGCCCCCCAATTGCACATGGCCGATGCCGGCTACAGATACTGAAGAAGACGCCTGAAACTTAATGCCATTGCGATGTGTACGTGGGTGTTTTGGCCCCAAATTTCGAGTGATCAGGATGGTTCGGCTGGGATGGTGCACTTCTGTCCGGTTCTGGGACTGCCTATCTGTGGCCTCGTCTGCTGCTTCGGGAGCATTATAGTTGACAGATAAAACTGTAAGTGTCGCCACTACGGTTACAATCTGAAACAATGAAGCATGCAACAGAGTCATCTGTTCCAACAGTTGGGTTGTTCATGATGCTCATTGATTAATTCTGTCTTCCTGACACACTTCTGCCTGGTTCTCGCCCAAAAATAGTTATCACTTCTCTGGAGAAGTGCTTTTGATATTGCTTGGCTTATGCCCTCCCGTTTTGGTTTAATATGTTGTTGAATTGGATCATATTCTTGCTTTTCCGGGTCTTCTGGAGGGCTAACTTGATCATCGTAAAGTCTTACCAATTAAATGTGGCAAAACTGACATGTTCATAACGTTGTTCTTGTTTTGTGGTGTGGCATTTAGAAATCGTCCCATTTGCCTGTGTTTTCATCAGTTTTCATACGTTTTTGGCCACAAAAAAATATACACAAGGCACCATAAAAAGAGTGACAATATTGATGTCTCATTTCTGGCGTCTGTAGCTATCAGGTGTTTGAAGGTTGGGGTTTAGCATCTTAAAATCAAGTTTTAAGGGCACAGCAAGACAGGACGATATTGAACAATTGAACCTCAATTGTCCCACACTCGCCGCATCAAGCATCTACTCTGCCAGACTTGAGACGAGGGACCATCCAAGCAGGGAACACTGCAGCTGAGACCGAATCAGCGCCAGGTCGATTGAGAGACGGTTGGAGACGATTGCGATTGCGATTGCAATTGATCACAGTGTGGAAATCCGCAATCGTCCCATTTGGGTCGATTACATTTAGTGTTTGAAATTGCATGGAACAATGAACAAATGTATCTATACTTTCCCCTACTTTGCTTGTGAATTCAATACCACTCTCACTGCCATGCCAAGCGAGCTCCTACCATTGTATTTACATAGCTGAAGCCCACCTGAGGACAGAGATTTTTGGGAGGTCTAATGTGTCAGCGGTGTTAAGGTCTGTGCTTCTATGAACAACTGCATGTATATTCTTCAGCTATGTCAATACAGTGGTAGTAGCTTGCTTGGCATGACAGTGATAGTAGAATTGGCTTAAATCTATGCCCAGTTATTTTTTTGTTAAGCGTAATAAAGCCGGGGTCTCATGATTCAATTACAGTGTACTTTAATGTGTTAGACTTATTTTGAGATCAGCGGGTAAATACATTAAGATGATTGAATCATGACTAAAAATTACGGTGAATTGAGAGGATGAGTACAGGCGATTTGAGCTGCTGTATCACTCGGCCATATGTTTGTGTTAGTGCATCTTGCCACAGTAAGGCATCATCTATCAAATGTCGTAGATAGGCTCTGAAGAGGACCTGAATTGGTGAAGATGGTGTTAGTGCAAACCGACTACAGCCCACACAGCCCAAGTAGGGACAAGTACGGGCGAGTGGTTGATTTTTCGTGAGAATTCACAATTGGCCACAATCGGCGCTACATGTATGTTAATAAGTGGTGAAATGGAGGTTGTAGTACAGACAGACTTACGTAAGTAACTGTTTTTGCAGGGATCCCTACTCTAGTGGACTTTTTAGTTAAAAGAGCCACGAGCCAGTGCCCCCATTAAAAGGGACTTTTGTCACACAATTACATTGTACTCATATCATATTGGTCCCCATGTAGCATTGTAATCTTTTATATGAAATGAAGTTATATTACAGTTATTGCTAGGTATATGACATCTTCACCAATTCAGGGGTTCTTCAATACCATCTTCACCATTTATGGGGTTCTTCAATACCATCTTCACGAATTCAGGGGTTCTTCAATACCATTTTCACCAATTCAAGGGTTCTTCATCTCACTATAATAGTTGATAGATGTTACCTTGTTACGGCAGGATGAGTATATGATAACTGCTTTATGGAGATTATGTACATGTATCTGTATATTTTGCAGGCAATTTGTTAGCAGTTGTAGTCAAACTAGTAGTGTGCATGTTTGATGGAAAAAAATCAAGTTTACGCCTGATAAGTTACACTGACTTTTTTATTCCTAATGTTGTTCATGTACAAACTCATACCTGGAGGTCAGACCAAGAAAAATGCTACCTGGGGATTGAAACTCATACCTGGAGGTCAGACCAAGTACAATGCTACCTGGGGATTGAAATATGATTCCAACAATGATGAAATCAATTGTTGGTGTAAAGAAGGCTCAGTACATGTCAGGGTCATGTACATGTATATACATGCACGGTATAGCATTACCATAATCTATGTTGCATTTTCAAGCAAAATAAAATTTCCTGTCTGGTACATTAATGTTATATTTATGATCTTTGAATCCCATCCCATTTCCTCAGATATTGAAACTAATTCATTTGGATATTCATTTGCTGCATGATACAAACCCCCATAATAAACATTTCTTATTGCATCATTAGAAAAATATGTTTTGTTGCTGTGATACATTTCATCTATTTTTATGGATTTGCAAAACCACTTTGTTGCCTCCTGGTATCTACAGGAACAGTTGCTGAGATTCATCTATGAGAATAAATAGTGTATGGGTTAGGCTAGAAGGGAGAGCCCACTAAATCCTCAACTGACATGCATTTACTATATATCATCCTATGAGAACTGAGGTTCCCCCATTGGGCTTTCTGATGTTAGCCTCACTAAATCCTCAAAATATCCCCCACTTACCCAAAAATTCAATTTGATCCCTCAACATTTGATCCCATCCCCTACCAACTTGAATTTACAACCCATGGCACGCTCTTGCGATCTTTGAGGTGCATCCGTTGCAGAGGGTTCTTAATTAATTTACTTGCATATCTATAGAAACTTTCCTTATCAATCTTTCATGCTCATGTTCAAGCATATAGACTCGTGTCTGCTAAATTATGATCACTCTCTGCCATTCTTAAAAATATATATGTTATAGAGCCAGTTATTGAAAACTACATAGATGCTCATGGAGTTGAAATTTTACCCTGTTATATTGGCCACCCAACCAATGGAAACCCAAATGCGCTCAACTGTAATGAAGAAATTCAAATTTCTGGTCAACTTAATGCTCATGGGGGTTTACATTTAAGCTCCGCCCAGCAAGCACTGACTCCGCCCACTGACAGCCAAAGGTGCCCGTATCCAGGGCTCGCACGTGACTGTATCTACCACATGTACATTGTACGTTTCCCGTCACACAGCGTCATTTTTACTAGAGGCTGCTGCTCACACTGGATTGGACCTTTCATTTGGTGATTCACACGTTAAATGGTTGATCTTTGTTGCAATCAGCTTCCATCTAAAACTCGTAACCACTATTTCGACAAGCATATGATGTAAATCGTTTGTCCATCATGAAGAATGCTTTGAGAAGAGAAAACCACATGATTAGATGGATTATGCTTTTCAATCTGGCGGCGACTTGTGAAACCTGCTCATTCGCTAACTATGCATCTAATGTTCAAAGAATTAGCTTTGATAATTGCAATCTAACATCAATTGATCCGACAGCGCTGACAAAGTTCACCAGTTTGGAAGAGTTGAGTCTACAAGTTAATTCACTGACCACTTTTCCTGACCTGTCTCCCATCGGGAATACACTAGCGAATTGCTTCTTGAGGGACAACGAAATCAACCAGATCAGCAACATCACTCTTATGGCTCTCAAAAAGTTGCAAAAACTGAATCTATCTACCAACAACCTGTCCTCTTTCCCAGATCTATCACCAGTCGGCGACACGCTGTTGACTCTGCACATCGGTAGCAACCAATTCAATGAAATCAATGCTGATAAGCTCATGCCTTTCACAAAATTACGTCTACTGGGTCTGGCCAACAACAGCCTGACGACTTTCCCTGATCTGTTGCCACTGCGGAACACACTGAAGGCTATCTTCTTGTATGAGAACCAAATACGTCATGTCAGCAAGGACGCACTAATGCCTCTTACACAGTTGAAATTTATGAGTATGCACAGCAACAGACTGACCACGTTTCCTGACTTGTCGCCTGTAGGGAGCACGCTTGAGAACCTTTTTTTGGAAAACAATCTAATAGATCAAATTCATGAGCATGCATTCTTGTCTCTCATTCGTTTGGAGAAACTTACTCTCCACCAAAACATGATGCTTACAAGGTTTCCCCATCCTGTTGACGGAATAAGAAACATCAAGGTCCTTACCATCCATGACACAGGAATCTCACACCTGCCGCCGATCCTGCATGAGAACATTGCTGCTTTAGAGCTGAACGTAAAGAACAGCGTGGATGTCTGCAGCTGCGAAAACGCTTGGTTGAAACAAGAAAGTCCAAAGATGACTGCGTTTGAGTATGATGACAAAATCTGCGGTGGTAAACTCTGGTCCAGCATGACCATTGAAGACATGATCGCAAAGTGCATGCAAGAAAGACGACAGAAGACGAAAAGATTTGCTGTGCCCACATCAGTGATAACGACATCAGTAAAGCCGTTTCTGTTGAATGCTTACGTGTCTGGTTATTCTAAGGTAGAATGCACGGTGAAATGCATGGACACTACGGGATGTGTCTCCTTCTTCTGGCGCCAGCTGAACACCCCAAGTGGTGAGTGTGTGATCATCGCCCCTGGGACAAGCATCAGTGTGTCCAGTATTCCCAATGGAAACTTGAAAATATGGACCTACATGTACTTCCCATTGTAAAAAAAAGTCTGTATCATGCTTACGTCTTTGTTGAATATCTGCACCAATATACCACCGACGAATGAAATAAGTGGGATTCATGACACTTGATCAATCTGGATGATATGATATTGTAAAAATTCAACTTGGACAGGCAAGTTGTTAATTGGATGTGCATGTAGTGTTTAAACGTCACATTTCTGCTAAGTAGTATGTACTAATATGTAGAATAAATATTGTAAACGCATAGTATGTAAACTAGAAAGGTAAATAATGGAAGGGGCTTGGACAGAATATGATATTCTAATTGTAAACTAGAACATTTTCAAGCGAACAGTAGAAATGGAACATTTGACAATATTTTTGCAGAAGTGTAGGATATGTAAATAGTGTAGTATAATGTTAATAGCTATATATAATGTACAGTTGACGTTGTAAGTAGTTGTTAGAGTTGTTGTAATGTTTTTATCCTCTAGTTTTATTCTTGAAAGAACGTGTTATTAGCTCCAGGCAAATATTATCACTGTCATGATAAACGCGTACGACTGATTAAGAATCAGTTTGCGTTGTGATTTTATTTTTTAAATAAATATTATGTTAAGAATATTGACGTAGATATATATCATCGTGTATATAATTAAATATCAAAATTAATAATTATTTTTGTGAATAAAATGCTACTAAATATTTGATATTATTATGTTTAATAAACGGTTATTTGTATATAAGAAAGAGGATTCTGAAAAAATTTGTTTATAAATATGTTAAAGATTCTCATATAGATTAAGCAAAAATCTTAATAAAATCTTAATAACATTGTTTGAGGACAGATTTTTCGGAATCTGTTTAAAATACGAATTCATGACGATTGTCATACAACGGTGGAGGGCGTGATGTGGAAAAGGTGTCCCTTGTATCGAGGGTCATGTTTGTATTTCACTCACGTAGAAAGTAGTAATATTTTTTAAGCTCAACATTTACGAAAGCATACGAATATTACCCCTTTTAATTAGATACATACATGAAGACATGCAGCCGAATTTTAATTCTGTAAATTCTGCGTCACTATCTTAGAGTATTTATCAACACTGCCCCTCGTCAATTGTAAGTAATATAACTCGTATTCAAACAATTTGTGAACTATTTCAAACAATCGCATTACTTTCTTAAAAAACGATACTGTTTTCTGATCCTGAACGATATTACAATAGGTAAACACATTTGCCACGTTTATACAATCATCAAATATTGTCAAGTCATTTATTACATATCCACTCTAAGCCCGCTATAATGTCCAAAAAATGTACAAAATACGAAGACCTTCCTCACAGATCAAGGGTGGGGGTGGGGGTGGGGGGGTGTCTGGGGGCTACTTAGCCCCTCAGTGGACTTTTAAACAGACAAAACCGGGTGAGTTTGTAACATGAAATATTTTATCAGGTGAGTTCTTGTGGCGTATACGAATTAGGATGAGCCTGATGCGTTACTAGAACGAATCCTGATAAAATAATTTATGTTACACAACGATTCCCGGTTTTGTATTTATCATTATTTTCTAAACAATTACAACACTGCTTTTTAAAAATGTGAAAAAGTAGTCGGACTGAGTACAAGTATGATAACCATGGTATCACCCCTCTTCGAAGAGGGGTGATAACCTTCTCCGGTTATCGAATACTTCTGGATCATAATAACCAATGAAATTACATAAAAAAGAATGATAAATATAACAATTGGAGGGGTGCCATTTATCATCGCTCACAAGGGTAAGAAAAACATGGGTGCTTGTGAAAAAACATAACTTGATTTTAGTGAGTAATGTTTGTTGCATTTATAAGTGTGGTAGGAGAATTTGTTGCAAGTGTACGATGATAAATTGATGTTTTCAAATACATTTCCCCACGACCTTCTGGTCACGAGTCCATCTCCCTATCCACTCGGCCACAGAAGCACATTTTGATGATAATGAACGCCTACTTTAATAATACTTATTCCCATCAAAGCCTTAAGTATCATTCTAAACATGTTTTCTTGTTCAATTCTTATTTTTATTAAAGTATTCATCGTAATAAGAGATATTGTCTTCATAATAAAAAAAAACGATTCAATATTTTGTGTACATGATTTTATTTACCTTTTAGAGGTCAATTGACAAACAATATATGATTTAAAATAAATTATGTCACACTCCCCCTCATAAGATATAAATATTCGAAATTCCAATAAAAATCATAGTGTTGCATACAATGGTAAAATATCACGTAAATCTTTCATGCGACAATCATACAATGCTGTTAAAACTGTACCTTTTTACCCCGCTCATGATTGTTGTTACAACGTAAAAATCTGTTTGTCACCCATACTTTTAAGTTGAATTAAAAGCAACTAATGTGATATACAGTGAAATCAATAGAATGATTGTATCCTCTCAGTTTTTTCCCCCCGGAACGGAGAACTTAGCAAAACAATAATCACATCATGTAAAGTAATGACACAACATCAAAAAGTAAACAATATATTATTAGCAATATATAATGAAATTTGGAAAACAGAATAATGAAAAAGGAGTAATGGAAATAAAGTAAAAACTGTAGGAATGAAAACTAACACACAGCTGGCAATGAGAAATGTGAAGATGAAAGGTGATTCTCAAGATTTCAATGTAAATGATAAGAATAAAGAACAATAAAACAATATAGATATCTTGAAATTTACTGACTGGGTTTTTAAGTATTACTAATATAATAGAGCATTCTTTCACCAACTCTAGAGGGCTATATCATCATATAGACTTGGTGAAATAATCCTCTAATATTAATAAATAAAATAGTAATTCGTCTAAAGGTATGATATATGTGTGGTACATTCCCAATGGTATAACACTTTGGAATGTCCAACTACAAAATAATAAATACAAGAAGCATCATTTTATGTTAAAAGCCTTATCCAGAAAATATATTTTCCACTCAACATCTTAAGATATATGTGATAAATAATCAAATCCATTAAATAAACTCTTTGGTAACTATCATTTAACAAACCAGCACCAGATAATCAAGCTCCAAGCGTGACATTCACACATGTTACTTGAAGTAAAATATCATACTGAATCACAATAATAAGTATCTGTGAAAAGTTTAATCATCAGCTCACCAACTGACTTAATATTCGACGGGTTGTCAGATTGGCCAGGAAAAATATAAAGTATCACCATCCATAACACACACAACTTTCGAATGAATCACAACATCCTCTACTAAGCGGTGAATGAATTTGCTTTATGAAAACAACATCCTCATTAGTTTAGAAACATCCAAATGGTTGTACAATAGCAATATTTTCGTTTGGAAATGTTGGGTGATAAACAAAGAACTTATATGTAGTTAGCCAAAAGGCGATATGAGGAGGGAACCGCGCTGTCGACATTTAATTATAGAGTATAAAAGACAGTAGCTTAACTACAAGTAGTAAAATACAATTTTACAAGATCTGATTTAATACCACTTCAATTGACTAGATTTTTATACCATCCTTTCAATTATATACCAAATTGATAATAAAATGATGACTGCGAAAACATAGTTCTACAATATAACATAAGATCATCGTTGTCACGCCATGCACAACATTTTTATATATCCTGTGACATATACAACATAAGACAATTTAAAACAATCATTCTTTAACAAAATATGGTAGTATGTTAAATGAGACTATTAGTAAAAATGCTGTCATGGCACATACATAGTGGTTATCACCACACATAGAGATCAGGGGAAACTTTATCATCACTCTTTATTCAATGGGGCTACCATATAATATGAATCAAGAAAGTAATGAAACTAACATTGCATGACTTACCGGCTCCGCCTAAATTTATTCCAATATTTTAGGCAACTCCTTCCTAAAAGTATAATTTTTCGGACTGTCTTTATAAGTCCCCCCCCCCCCCCCCATTTCCCATTCTGAAAACTATCAAGTGAGTTCTTCAGGTCCCCTTCTAGTAATTCCATGTTTTTTTTTAATAAATGGTAGCCCCCTAAGTTTACAATTCTTCTACACGGTTAGGTTATGACAACTTACGTGTTTGTAAGTTTTAAGAAGATGATGAGATGCTTTAAAACCTACAGTCAAACCCATTTAATGGGAACTTGAAGGGTGTGCATTATTAAAAAATCGTGTCAACCAACGTTTTGAGTTTCAGAGTGATGAATATAGTTGAAATGGTGATTTGCTCGAGCTATCCATAAATTCAAGTTATTTGAGGTCGAGGTAAAAGGGTCTTAAATTAACATCCACAATGCAAACAACAAACGCACATTACTCTGTAATCTTAGAACTAGCACTTATATAAAATAGAAGTGTTTTGCAACAATTATCATAATGATTAGATATAAGTAAAAATATTGCCATATGATACTAGTCTCACTGATAATTATTGTTGATAAAAAACAATTAAATATTCTTGATTCATACACACTGCCTCATACAAATGCACAATCAATATTTTTAGAAATACACTTTCATTCAGCTTTTACATCTTTAACCATAACAAACTTGAATTTGTCAAACTAAAATACTATCTCAATTGGCAATGAGCGTTTTACATGACAGTCATCATGCAATCATCCTACTAATTTTCCATACCAATTCTGTGGTTTGACTAGTACAACGTATATTTATGCCTATATTTTCATTAGCATTCATGAAATACAGATTTAGAACTGAAGAAAAAGAAAATTTTATAGAAGACCTAGTACTGTAAGGAAATATATAGGAATGTTCACAATGTTTTTCAAAAGTATCTGAAAATGTTACCATGGCAGTTTTTTGTCACCACATTTTTTATTCCACTGGCAAAAACAGTGAAAGTTTTATTCTAAAAACGTTAGCCAGCAGTTCAGGAAATTATCACAACTGTTGCAGTCTAAATATGTATATGAGGTTTGTTAGTCAGTTGTTTCCGTTTTTAACAAAAGCAACAAACAAGAAGTGGTTTGTATTTCCTGTGACGAAATACGCTTGCACCCGTTATTCTTCCAAAATTGTTATTTTTTAAGATAATCTAAATATCTCCCCTTTATTCATTTGGCTATTTAAATTATCATATCTGATGTTTTTTCTGTTTACAAACATCTGGTATATTTGCAGGATAATTGTTCATAATATCATAACCAGAGTTTTTTTTTCATATCCAGAAGCACCTCACCAACAACCCTTATACACAGTTACAAACCTTGTATACATAGCACATATCTTAATGCAGGGCCAGAGTGGCACAATATCCATGTATCAATTGACTGCAGCCTGCAATACAAATGTAATGTTTCATGAATTTGCTATTCAAATCTTGGGTGGTTTTGCGACCCAAGCTTCGAAAGCTTGTAAATGTAATCAGCACCAGTATCACTGAATATCAGTAACCACTAGTCTGACGATCATACCTGATCTAATAATCAAACCTGGCTTTTTCCATCCACAAAGATGGAAATACAAAACCAGGACCTAATGTTTAATACTGACATTAGAATCCTGCATATATATGACAGGCTCAAACGTCACGTATTCCCCCTGTAAATTTATACACGTCAAAATCTAGCCAAAAAGACATCCATTCATAGCACTGCATCCGCATGAGTTGTGACCAATCAAAAACTTGAGCAATCTCGCACTATAATATATCAAATATTGATAACCTGAACGTATGTCTCATTGCTGCTGTCAGTGTCTATATGACAGCATGTGAATCAAATCCAGTAGAACCTCTCAATTAAGACCACTCAATTGCCTACCTTCATCTGGTTTCAAGAAAGATACAGATAAGTCCCTTTGTGTAAGTTCAATATAGTCTCTTACTGAACGCCTGGGCCGGGTTTGCGAGCAGTGGTCCTATTACACAGTTGGTCCCTACATAGAAGTGGTCTTCATGAGAAATTCTACTGTAATCTACTTCACAGCAAGAAAATATATCACAAAAAGCCAACACTTCCACATCACAACTACGTCCAATATTTACTCATATTCCTATATAGCGGTTCGCACATGTTGGACCTCCTGACCTCCTCGGCTGAACTCTGCTTGACCGCGTCCATCCAGTTGGTTGCTATGGCTTCAGACTTGCCCGTGTGTTGTGAGAGCCAGTCGGCCACAGTGGATGGCACGTCAGTTCCCAGGAACCTAGCAATTTCCAGAGACTCGGGTAAAAGTTTCAAGTTTATCAGGTTTGATGGGGGAATATACCTGGGTCCATTTATTTAGAAATGTGAGGAATTGTGAAACTGTGAAATTGTGAAATGAGAATGGTTAGAAAATTAATGAGAATGGCCCTGGACTTTTGCTGAGATTTGAGAGTGGGGTAGGGTATATTTCCCCCTCAGGTTTATTAGTTTGTTCAGGGCTCAATCACATGTGCAGTAGTCACTGGTTTATCAGTGTAAGCTCTTTAACCTATATCTGTGTACTCTAGCTAGACTAGATAATCCTTTTACATACATATTCATAAGAGATATACTAGTCAATCTACGTGCCTGTATATTCTAGCTGATCTAGACAGCCATTCCACCTATCCATATATTCTAGTTAAGCTACATAAACATTATGCCGTATTGTAAATGCTAACTGTTCTAGAGTCTCATTATATGACCACTTGTATATGCTAGCTGTTCTAGATACTCATAATATACTCACTTGTATATGCTAGCTGTTCTAGATACTCATAATATAGCAGTTGTATATGCTAGCTGATCTAGATACTCATATTATACCCACTTGTATATGCTAGCTGTGCCAGCTAGCGGGTCCTGGACAAATTCCTCAAACACAAGCTGTGTGACTCTGCCGGGGAAGCGCCGGGACAGTTGCTCAGCCTTCACTCGGTCTTGGTCCATGGAATCACAGATCAGTTTGCCTGGGCACGGAAACACACATGGGTGTTACTAGCAGGTCTAGATTTGTTTAAAATGAGGGCAACATCTCATGGATTTCGTATGCACAATGGATAGCAGCTATGAAAAAAAAAACATATGAAAATTACATAGTTTGGTGGGGAAAGTGGGGTCGTGTGCCCGGTGCACCATAGAAGTGCATATGGTGTGAATGCGAGTGCATAAGTGTTACAGCAGATGCAAGGGATGGGTTACAAAGGGTAAAGCAATCCCACATTTCTCCTTTTTGTCTCATTTCAGCCCTTTTTCTTTACCCGCACCCCACATTGTCAGTTAGACTTCTATTTCCAACATCTCACAATCTGGCTTGAAATCCCACTGCTCTAATTTTGTTGGCGTTTGTCTCACATTTCTCATTTTACCATTTTACCATCTTTTTCACATCACACTTCCCCTTTGGACCCCCTTGAAATATGTTAGCCCTGTCAAGAATCAGCTTGCACTCCACCCTGGACAGTCAGTAATTCAGAGAAACAAATGAAAAATCAGTGAGGTATCGTTCTTGCTCGTTTACGTTGTGTTTATTCTACAGGACAGTCTGGTAGAGAAATGCATCTTATGTTTACAGACGTATGGGAAGCTATTATAATTGTAAAAGTAATGGTGAAGCACATTTAGCAATGAGCTTTAGCAATCCTAAATGATAATCTAAAATACTCGTTCTAATAACTTATAAAATAATGATAAAGAAATATATACGGAACAACCTCCAATTAAGACCACCTGCATTATAAAACCACTTTTCACGGTCCCAAACTTTCACAGAGCTTCCAAAATGAGCCTGTGTGTACGGAACACCTCTCTATTGAGACCACGTAACATTGGTCCCAAAGGTGACCCTAACAGAGAGGTGCCACTGATTGTAAATATCAAAGCTGACGAGGTGGTGACCAAAAAGCTATCAAAATGAACCTCTCTATAGAGATCACCTCTCTCTTGAGACCACCTAACACTGGTCCCACCTAGTGGAGAGGTTCCACGTGTATGCATATACCACAGCTGACGATGTGGTGACTACGTACCCTCCCTGACGTAGTCGTAGACGGGCTTCTTCCTGCTGGGCGCTGTCTTGGTCACTGAGTACATGGAGCGGAAGCTGGCCTCGGTGCGGCGCGAGTGAGCCACGGCGCGGGGGTCTCGCACCAGGTGCACCACCTACACAAAACACTCGTCAGTACATTGTGTACAAGTATACATATAAGTATTGTGGAAGTATATGAGAAATGATCAAATGCTGATCATTTAGTGCAAATGACCTGGTGTGTAAAATCTAAACTCGTGAGAGCAAATTAGAATCACGACTATAATGAACCATCACATTTATAATTACATTGACCAAAACACCTTAATCTGTACAGTATGTGGTCCATTTGGACCCCAATCATTTAGTGTAATTTTCTTTTAATTCAGCATCTGTATGTGTTACAAATACACACAAATTTATTTCAAGGATTTCGTTCATGTATTTAAGTAAAAGAACTTGAAAAAAACACCAACACAAAAAAATTGAGGGTGAAAAAGTGGAGTAGAGCATCTACTGCAGCCTCTCCTGGATTCCTGGATCTGCCTGAGATAGACATTGCAAAAATCACAAAAACAAACAAACAGTTGAGTTCTTACTTCTGGTGACACGTTTCCAAGGCAATACACGTCAGCCTCCAAACAGTTGGTTCTATTTGGTTCTAGATAAGCTGCTAAGTTCCTTTATGATTATTTTCAACATGACACACTATTAGTTCTAGTAAAATGTATAGATAAGTGTGAATCTAAGTCGCCTATCATAGTCATAACCATCCACCCCTACCATAGCAGATCAAGGGGGCGCAGAGGGCACCCCCCCCCCTTTTCCCCTTAAAATATTTCATTTTCATAGGGCATTTTACACGTCCACCATCGATCGTGCGAACGAAACCCATGAAATCCCTGAAGTGTGCCCTCCTTTGTCTAAGAACCTGCCATTGCCTACCCGTACTGTACAGTTCTGACCACGCAAGTCCCTCCCCTCGCCTCACCTTGAGCTGGGGCATCCTGGCGAGGAGGACCTCTGCCACGTCCATGCTGGCGCGCACCGTCTTGGTGCTCCGCAGGCCGCGCGCGCTCGCACATTTCTCCTGCAGCAGTGGGAGGCACGGGCGGCCCTTGTCTGCCACCTTGCGCATGCAGCGCTTGTACTGCTCCACGGCAGAGTGGGCCTGGGCAGGAGAGCAAAGAATGGGAGCTGTATTTATGTAATGACACCCCTAAAAGTGGACTGTACCTTACACTCCTTATATACTGTTTATAAATGGACTGGCCAGTAGTACTGCCTTGCTCATGCTTGTACTGCTCCACGGCCGAGTGCACCTGGGCAGAAGCAAAGGATGGGAGCTGCATTATTGTAATGACACCCCTAAAATTGGACTGTACCTTACACCCCTGATATATGTAAATGGACTGGCCAGTATAGTACTACCTTGCTCATGCAGCGCTTATACAGTATACTGCTCCACGGCCGAGTGCAAAATGAGCACGAGCAAATCATGGTGACAAGAAGAAATAGAAAGGGTTATGTTTTTTTTTATTATGTATATATTTTAACTTTATCAAATGACCTTGTGTTTTCTGTACTCATCTTGCCATCTCACCCTCAGACCATAGGGAGGTATTTATAGACAGGTTCAAATCCTTTACACTGGAACGTCTCTAGTAATTAAGATCACATGTGAGCTGGATGAAAGTTGTATTTTTGTATTGACACCCTTAAATAATTATACCAGATCTTGTGTTTCCAAGCCCTCATGAATTGACCGATAATAACCTCCGCAAAAAAGACAACCTACCGCATTAGACGACCTTAGATCAGTCACGCGGGTTTTCTTGATACTGAGGTTATACCATACAATAGAACCTCCAACTAAGACCATCTCTTTAAAGAGACCACCTCCATAATAAGACCAGTTTTCTCGGTCCTAATCCTTCAAAACGATTTCATAATGGGAACGTCCATATGAAAACCACCTCTCCATTGGGGACGGTCACTTTAACAGTTAGCCCTAAAAAAGGTCTTGTCCCCCCTGCTGAACAAAAAACGTTGTCCCATACCGTATTCACGTGGCACCCAGCATGAATATTCCTTTAATTTGTAACACCGGTTCGGGGTCTTCCCATGCCCAACGAGAATGAAAAATCATCCGGTCCCCCTACTTTGCCCTTGAAAAAGTACCTGTCCCCCCTACCACCTGGTAAATATTGCACGGTTCGTGTACTTTCAGCTACAGGCACAGAAGTTCGTGGGACTGGCGGTCCGTGCCGGTTCGAGACAGGAGATTCGTACGCTGGCACTGCGGAGGTACGCGGGCACTGCGTGGTACTTGGCGAACTGGACCCAGAAGTCGTTGTACAGCACCTGGGAGAAGCAATGTCCTGTCACTGTTAGATGTAGGCTGGTTTGGGTTGGCTTTTGTTTGTTTTGTAAGCTAGGGTGGGGGTGGGGGTGGCAGCTGAAGATTTAGGTGAAAAGGGAAAAGCGTGCGTACAGCACCTAGGAGAATCAATGTCCTGTCATTGTTACATGCAGGTTTGTTTGATTTGTTATTTGCTTTTTGTAGTGGGGGGGAGACCTGAAGGATCGCTTAGGTTGGTGTAAACAATTGATAGCGGACAAAATCATCATGGAAAATTCACCATCACAATGAAAGATTTTGGTGAAAAGTGTGGGTGTGGGTGTGCCCCCTGCACCTCTCGTTGCATCTGCCATGCTGTAGAATTATCCCCGTTACAGTTACAGCCCCGTGAATACTATTCTGTGAATAGCACATTTCACCATTTCTTGGAAATGGCTATAGACGTCACTGAACAGAACCTGGGTTTCTAGTGTGGAGAAATGCTCTTGGATCTAGTCATTTAAGTCATTGTGTTCTCACGTTATAAAAGTCATGATCGGCTGTGAACAGATCAGCCGGCTCCAGATGGCATTACAAGTCTATGTACAGCATCCAAGGTCATGTTGGGGAGACGGAAAGTTTGTGGAGAATTCGTGGAGGGAATAATCATATAGGTGCCAACTGAGCTAGACTGACGGTTTGAAATTAATGCCATGGACTCTAAATATATTCCACAGCTGCTGTCAAAACGGCCTCTGACGTAGCCAAATAGCGAGCATTTTATTGTACTACTGTAGCATTTTCCACAACCTTTATGATTTGGTCTTAAAGAGAAGTTGCGGGTGACAGGAACTATTACAGATCAGTCTTGTATTGTGTACTGCTTATAGTGAGCATTTCAATACATAAAACCTGTTCTCGTTTGCGCATGCCTGATAACTTAGTTGATTGCTCGATATTCGTGATTAATAGGGTACTTAATGGTATTTGTTTTCATAAATCATAACGCACTCACCTCCGGCCACAACGCGCTCAGCTTACACTCGAGCAGGCCCTGAATGGCGTCCGCCATCCCCATCAGCTCGTGTTTCGGGAGTTCTCTGCAACGCATGTGGAACTTATACTAATAACCCACTTGGGTGAGGAGAGAAACCTTTTACGTGTACTCTTGAATGTAACTAAATTGTAAGGTTAACTTGTCATTTCAATGTTTCGATTGCATACAACAAAGATTGGTAGTGAATGGCAAACTATTGTTTGTATGGGACTTTCACAAAAAGTGACTGTCATGCAGAACCAAACATATAATGCAAACTTTGACATTTAATTAGTCGTGCGTTTGCTACGGGAGATGGTTTAAAGTGGTTGACCTCCGACTTTCATACCACTGGCTCACCCAATGAAGAATAAAATTGTGTATTTGTTATCAGTAAAGTACTTCAAATAACAGAAATTCTGTAGAGATCACTGAAAGTCTCATCTTGTAGACAAGCGGTTGTGATGCTGAGAGAGACTGTCCAGATTTGAAAGATTAAACAGACTGTCCTGATTTATGTGGTAGAGGACAGTGCAATTATTACAACTGACAATTGACACAATTTCGATGTTTTTTTTTGTTAATATATTTCTAATGAATTTATAAAGATCATTGGTGTATTGTTGATAGATAGATTGTCATATCGGATTCATAAACTAAGATGTAGTTAAAACCAGAATAGACGAGCACTTATCAGATATATTGTTATTAGTAGATAAAGACTGAAACGAAGTGAGCCAGTATCAGATCAATACGTAAACATGCATATATGTCTGATAGTAGTGTAGTCCTATAACATAGGGCTCATAATTTGTTAATTACATGTAAGATGTAAGGGAAAAGCCAAATTGCATTAGACGAGCAAGACATTGTGACAGGCTATATACTATTACTGGGAAGTTCTATACCGTACGGAAACCGTCACTCCCACCTGTTGTCTGCGTATCTAGACGCAATAAAGCCGCTGGCCGCATTCCAGCTAGAACGTTTCTAGCCGCATGCACGCAACACATGTGTAGATCACTGTTCAGTGCAACCTCCAAATAATTAATTACCTTTGGAAAGAAGTCACCTCTACAAGAAACTATTTTGCATGCCCCAAAGCATCATAAGGAGACGACCACGAGGTTCCGAAAAGAGAACGCCCCTCTTTTTAAACAACTTCAGTCTAGCCAAGTGGTCTTAATAAAGAGGTTATACTGTGCACTATGTCTATGTGAAAAGGTGTAGTGTTCTCGCAAGAGGACAAGTCTTATGCTAAACATTATAGCAACACTCCGACGATGATATTGTAGTAACGATTAACGGAAGTCCGTTTTGGCAGTTTGATGTAATTTCCCGATGAAAATGAATGTGTTTAAAACTATAGTGGAACCTCCAATTAAGACCACCTCTATGTTGAGACCACCTCTATAATAAAACCATTTTCGCACACTGCTCGCAGAATGTGAACACAAAAGTGGCCAGCAGCTGTGCTAGAGCTTGGAATGTGGACATGCTGACATTGTTGTATGACCAAGTGCACGTGCACTGTATTTACGATTTTCTTTATTTGTGACCTGTGACCTTTTGTTTTAACCTTGTAGGCAGGTCATAGGGAGAAATAAAGATTTTTCTAAAAATCCTCACATCCACGTTTCCGTGTTGTTTAAATATCTTGACACCTTAAAATGAATATATAAGGATATCTAACCAGATATTTATGATTTCCGTATTCATTAGCTTTGACCTAATAAACTTTTTTTTTTATTTTTTTATTTTGACCTTAAATGACCTGATTTCAGCTGGGGTCTACATGTGGCGTTAGTCTCCATGACTAAAAATACACACTTACCGGGTTTCATTTTTCTACCAAGGATTTTACAACATCACTCTTCGCATCTACTCAAAAGTTCAAAATGCTTACCAATTCCTATCTCACCCACCCATAGGCAAATCCAGGGAGGGGCGCCCCCCCCCCCTCTTTTCCCACCAATCCTTAATTTTCGTAGGTTTTTTGGCATGTCAGCCATCGATATCGCGTACAAAAAGCTTACGTGCGCCGCCCCTGCCCCTTCCCCCCTTATTCCAAAAGTCTGGATCTGCCATTGCCTACCTGCGCGTGAGGTCGCTGCGGTGCGTGATGTCGCTGCCGACGTTCCAGCCGAGCTTGGTGCCGTACAGGTGCGCGAACACGGCGTCCAGAGGCTCGTACACGTAGAACGCTGTGAACAGAGAACGGAGACCGTACACGTACACGTAGAACGCCGCCACAGCAGGTGAACGTTTATCATGGTGCAAGTGGTGGGGGAGGGGCATAAAAATGAAACCATATGAAGCCATTATGGCATGGTTTTCAAGACTCCCGCCTAATTTTGTACTAGAATCTAAGTGACCCCCTTTAATTACTAGCAATGTTCCTGGCCGACACCATGAGTCACCCCCCCCCACACCAAACACACACATACACGCACGCACGCACACACACACACACACACACACACATAACTGCACTACACACACACACACACACACACACACACAAACAACCCCAGTTTTAAAATATGTTTACAGCACGCAGTACACGTACTAAACAAACCAAGAGCGTTTACAAAATAACTAAAGTTTACCATTACTATTTGCTCATAAACAGCACAGTTTCCATTGCTGCAATTTCAAGCGAGTATTGATAAAATATGTTTATCAGTAAGGGTAGTATACACATATGACACTTTCAAACAGGAACTGTATGTAGTTTGTCAATGAGGACATTTCAGTATTAGGGACACCACATTTGCTTTTAAAGTTGATTATTTGATGTTGCTAATAATGTTTTACTAATCAGACACTTTTACGGTGAATAGTATAAACATTGACACTGTCGCTTTGGATAAGTCACTGCTATTTAAGAAAAGCAAGGCTAAGAGTCACCCTCACCCCAAATGACCAGCTGTGGCACTGACTACAATGACCACACTGACCAAGCTACACAAACTACATGTATAGTTCAAAAGACGAGACAGCCCGATTAATAATCCAATATCATCAGCTACACATTGAAGGTTGTTTAAATTTAATCAATCATGCCTCTTAGAAACTGTTAACTGTTGGATGAATCATTTGACATTGGAGCTATTCTACCCAATTCCTCAACATACATGTAACTCATGTCTCTATTATTCATACAGCCACCATCCATGTAGGCGAACAATGTTATGGTGAGACAGACGTGTTAACATGCTCAGTGGTACTGCAGTGGTAGTGGTCGGGAGTTCAATTTCCAACAATATATACACCTTATAACTGTAGAGACTTGGAGACAGGTACTCTCGAGTATGGCATGATGTGACAGGGTATGAAACTTATGATAATATGCAGAGACAGTATATTATTGTGAATATCTCTCCATTTTTCTCTCCCATTTCCATGAATCTTTTGTATTCGTGCTGAAATTCTAACACCACACTTCAGCTTTTGAATCTCCGAAAGTCAAACATGTAACAGAGAACCTACTGAATAAGACCATCAGGAACTGCCCTCAAGTGGTATCAATAGGGAGGTGGTCAGTTTGTTGAGGTTCATCCTGGCCAAATGATAAGTACTTGAAGCCTCATTCATTGATCTGATTATAAAGGTGGTCTCTTTACAAAGGTGGTCTCGATTTGAAGTGCTACTGTAATTTTCAAAATATTTCTACACATTTGTCGTTTATTTGGATCTTAACCAAACTACATAAAACTATATATTCGTCCAAAAATTGATCATGCTCAAAATCTCTTGACAAATTTGCCAGTTGGCTAGTACACGTAGAGCTACGTAGGTGGAATTCGCTAACGTGTAAAGCAGGTTTAAACGCAAGCATGTGCCCTATTCAGAAGATAATAATGGCACACGACCTAAAATGATGCCAATGGTGGATTAACATACTGCATGCAGCACTATAAACAATACTGCATCTCATACCAAGCGCACTGTAGTGCAATAATGGCATTTCGCTGTAAAAACTGTCGCCCAATGACTGTCAGGGGAGTGGGGATGGCAGTCCACTGTGTGTACAGTGATGGCATGATGATCTAGTGCATGGTGATGGATGGTGTTTTCACACAGAGGGAAAAGCCCATCCATCTGTGGAAAACAACATGCAGTAGAACTCACACGCACAAAAAACACCTCTCTCTCTATCGAGACGCCTTCTAGTTCTATCTCCACAATAAAACCATCGCTCGGTCTCAAACATTCATAAAAAGGTTAGCATAGACATCCATGGACAGACTACCTCTCTGTTGAGACCACATAGGGTCAATCTCTCGGGTGAACCTTCATACAAAGACCATCCTCTATGGCGACCACTTGAGTTATTATAGCCCCCTTGTGGTCTTTAAATTGATTGTTTGTGCTGTGACTTCTATCAGCCAAATATACAGTTTTGTTTATTCCTGTCCATCATATGACAGTGCTGAGCAACCTTGCTCTGATTTTTGGACAATATCCATTCACCGAGGTCGCCCTGTACTCGCATTCAACAATAGCATTGAACTATGAAATGCGCTGCGAGGCAAAGTCTGGTGAAGTGCACTCAGTGCTAGTCTCCATCAACCATAGTAACATGGGCGCTTGGATGATCTAGGTTATTCTACACGGTTGCTTCAGAACATGGTTGAACGAGGCTAGCACAGTGAGCTTACTCTCTATCATTCAAAGTGTCTTGTATGATCAAGGTTATTATAAATAAGTGTGCTAGAGAACATGGATGAGAGAGGCTAGCACAGGGCTAGAGGCCAGCGGTTTACGTGAACTAGTGAGTTTTTAGGGAAGGCAGTTATTAGAGAATCCAGCTGGAATCTAGCCTCGAGAACGTACTATATGGTAGAACCTCTCTAGTGAGACCACTTCTATAATATGACCACTTTTCACTCTTCCAGCCGTTCATCAAGCTATCAAAATGAGCCCCTGTATAGATATTAGAGACCACCTCGATTGAGACTGCCCAAAACTGGTACAAAGGGGGACCTAATAGAGAGGTTCACAGTAATACCTAGTCATGGGGTGGCCTCGCTAAGAGGACCACGTCCAATTGGTGACACATACTATTTCTCACGTTGTGTTGGTTAAATACCTTTGCACATATTTTTTATTAATGAGTACACTGCCCATTGCGGATGATAGTAGTGTGTCCGTAATTTGGAGGTTTTACTGAAATCACTTTTCTTCAAAGCTGAACATCATAAGGGCTGTCAATAATTTAAAAGTCTCGATCACCCAGTCTCTTGCTGCGTAGTCCTAAGCCAAATTGTTCTCAATTCAATACAGATCCTGGTTGAACGAATCTAATGCTGTAGTACTAGTCTGGCTGTTCTAGCCAATGAGCGATTTGCCTTGAGGCTTTTGAAAAACAAAAGTGGAGAAGGGAGATGTTGTAGTTATATTGTTGAAGATTTATGTAAACTGGCTGAGGAACAGTAGTATGATGAAAACTATCAATGAGATAAGAGCTTCATACTTTTTTAATACTGAATACTTTCTATGTATGGAGTGGGTGTGTCAGTGTTTATGTGGATAACGGTGGGGATGGGTGTGTGTGTGTGGGGGGGGCTTGTTGGGTGTGAGGGTGTGGTAGTTCGTGGGGTAGGTGTGTTGATGGGTGAAAGCTGCGAGCGGCTGCACTCACCGTCGGGGTTCTGGTTGAAGATGTTGCCGATGAAGGACGAGCCGCAGCGGTTGTAGGTGAGCAGCAGCGCCGTGACGGGGCCGGCCGGCTGCGGGGTTATAGAGGACATTATGGCAGACATTGTTAAAAATGATAAGACTTTATTTCATGCATCAATGTGCTCAGTGTAAATGTGTTTATTTATTTACAGTCGCAATTCATGGTTTGGTGTGCTCTAGCGACTTTACATCTACACCAGGTCATTGGCATCCTCATCACACTATATCTTTCTCAACCCGTCTGCTAGCGCTGACATACTAATTACTCACATTTGCGTTCACTCGCCTGACCTGTACCTATTTAACGTGTAATTACCACGGAGCAGGGTGTAAACAGTTAGAGGTAAGTTTGCTCAACACCTACCACCATACACGACCTGGAATCGAACCCAAGACCTTTTGGTCACAAGTCCAACTCCCTATCCATTCGGACACGGAAGTACATGGTAGAAATATAATAAGACTTTATTTCAGACATAGTAAAATACCAGTCCATATATCAAAACAAAAATATCAATACACATATACACAAATCACCATGTTAAACGAATCAATACATATAAAAACTATTGGTCAATAAAACACATCGAAATCATAGAACACTCATCAATTCTTCAAGTATATTAATGTCTGTTTCAACTCAAAACCAGTGAAGAACTGTCAATACAAAAATCCGAAATAACAATACACTGTACAATACTATTACATGCGTTCGGCAACTGTTTTCTCAAGCTAAACATTGATTTTCTAAGAAGAGTAGAGACGGAATCTATTTTTATGATGAAAGAAACAATACTAAGATGCTTTCACATCTTCTAATGTTAAACAATTTACGGTAGATATTATTGAAAGCTACACATACTTTAGAATATACATTTGCCCTGTTGACAGATGTCAAGGATGATAAACGCTATAACAAAATTATAAAGTAGACTCATCTATCCTGGTATATAATTCACAAATAAAAAGCTTATTACTTTGAATCAATACAAAGGATATTTACAAGGAGAAAACTTGTACGTTTTCACCCATACTTATGTCTGTGTAAGGCTGTCAATATCAAACATAGCAATCCGAACAATAATACAGGATTAACAAGCTGTTTGGGGATGGGGGCGGGCTGAAAAAAACAAAGATTGATTTCAGCGGTAGGGGGTGGGGGTGAAAATCTGGATGCACCTGAAAGGGCCGTACGGGAAATTGGAAGTAATTTCAGGGTGAAGTTTATGGGGGACTGGAATTTTTTCAAACAAAGTCAGACTGAAAGTCTTACCATGATGGCTTTATATATTTTTTCATAACCGCCTGCCCCATTCCATAATTCACGGAAGCCACTTATTTACAGATGCAATTCACTGCTGTTGTCGTACTCAAACGACTTAACATGTGCATGTACACCAGTTCATAACATTGCAGCCCTTTCAGCCTCAGTATGGTCTTAATGAACAGGTTATACTGCAATACATGTATATTCTCACCTGTGTGGCATGGCCGTGGACCCTTGAGGCTGTCACTGCAGGGCGGGTGCTAGTGGTGGCGGTGGTGGTGGAGTTGTGGAGGAGGGTGCTGACATGTAGGGCGTGCTCGGGTTGGAGTGGGCGGCTCTCATCTTGACGCACCCTGGGGACCTGGAGCAGGGAGGGAGTGGCATCTGGAATAAGAAAGAGAGGGAAGGGGAGATGTAAGAAATGATTGCCACGCCTGCCTAGTGCCACCCTCACCACCTTTTCGCGTGATACCCAAAAGGACTTTGCGGAGCAAACAGACGGAAAGATTTGCAAGCATGCCCAAGGCACGCAAAATACGAATAAGCATCACCTGTAATGGTCGGTTTAGGAAGTTACCTCCTCTCACGCATATAAATGTACATGTACTTAATACACGTTTTGTGTTCAGTTGCAAACAGTTCAAATGAAGTGATGTCTTGAACACCACGACACATTAGAAGCATAAAACCTACATATGATATCGTTGCATGTATTTCAATGAGAGTGCCCAACACTCAAATCTAATGAAGTTCTGCACCACATTACTGGAACTATGTAAACGAACTGTGGTCATTTGTAACTAGAAAGGAATAGTCCCTTGATTTTGAAAGCCACTGTACAATTTTTGATTGGTCATTCTTGTTCACGATACATCTCATAAACTGCTCAATCGTAAACCGCTGCCACGTAAACATGTGTATGGCAAAGCTGGTAATAATCCACCACATGGAAGCAGGTTGTAAACTGTTACTTTCCAAGGCATTTACAAACAAGTTTACAAGCCATGAAACGATCATTCCCTATTTACTAGGGCAGTAAACATGTTATTTACTCTCGTATATCCACCCTAACCCCCGAGCTCTTCACGCCACGCCCCACTTGGTGGAGGTGGCGGCCCTGCTTGGCGTGAGATGCAGACGGGCTCCAGAGACGGATCAGACCGAGATCCATGTAATATTCATCCGCTGTCGGCAGCGAGGGGATGATCCGGGACCAGTGTTTACCGGACCAGAGTACAGTGGAACAACCTCCGATTATGTACACTTCAATAAAGAGATCACCTCTATAATATGACACCTTTGCAAGCTCCCAAACCTTCATATTTATATTTCTGCCGTGTAGCTTTTTTAAAAGTCTCACATGTTAAAATATCCGCTGTTCCAACATTCTTTGTTTATCATGTTTCAATATTCTAGAGTATCCTTTACAATCAAACGATGAAATTGTTTTTGTGATTGTTCCAAATCAGACAATGTATTGTATAGCAAATGACCAGACTTTCATACTCATAATTATAGAGACCAACATGAATCTCCTACATGAAGAGACCACCTCTCTATGGAGATAGCTTGAGTACGGCTCTCGAGTGAACTCAATGACAGGTTGTAGTGGATTATATTGGTGTGTCTGGTTGGGACTTGGGAAAATGAGAAGAGTATTGTTTATATGTAATTTGGTCTCTCTATAGCGTTGATCTCTTTAAAAAGATAGTCTCTTTATAAATGAGGAATTCTTGGAGTTCTGCTATGCTCAAATGCACTGCGTAAACTCAAAATGTCTGTCCCTCCAGTCATCAGTAGTTATGAGTCGTGACAGACCCGCACTCCAAGTCGCCTACATTTCCGATTACACCTTCATATTTAATGTCCTGTACTGATTGTTACCGGCCACATACCTAAGTGGCCTGTGTTACACGTACAATTGCGTGTACAGCATCTATTTGTTACCCGGTATGAGATATTCATGATGACACGGGGGCTTTGTGTGGGGGTTTCCTGCCTCTTGGCAGCCATTGTACTCATTTCCCATTGAGGCTATTGGCTGGTGATATAATGAAATACAGTAAAACTCATAATTAAGACGATTTGTATCAGCATCATGAGGCTATTTGGATGGGTATGTATCAGGGAAAACTACTTAAAACGTTTTGAAATACTTTACCAGTACTTTTTTTAGAGTATTGCAATATACAGCAAAAAAGATTGCATTTTAAAAAGTATTACTTTATAACAAACGTACATGTACATGTATTATTGTACTTCATACACAACGTATTTACTTTCCTATAATTTTTTGCATTCACAAAGAAATATTGCAATACAGTATTGCGAGTTTGTTTTACTGCTATTCTTGCTTAGTAAAGTCCCCATCCCTTGTATGTATACACGTACATTTGCTTTGCAAACACAAAATCTTAGGTGAAGGCTACCCCTATGAAAGACAACCTCTGTAAAGGGATAATTTCTGACAGTCCCCAACCGTATAATTAAGATACCATCGCAAACGTCCATAAATAGAAAACCTCTCTTTAGTGACAATATAATCATCTCATGAAATGCATTCGAATACAGTAAATAGAATACAGTTCGTCGTACATTGATTCCTAGACGAAGATGTCTGGCTGATGTGGATAAATAGAATTGTGAGGATTGTCAAATGGTATGATTTGAACCAACCTATGTACTACAACCAATGATACGAATAGTCGCTCAACACGTGGTCTTATTAGCTAGGCTGTATTGTATTGTGACCACAAGTGTTCTCCAATATCGCCACCATGCCGTGACAGCACAGACCTGATAAAGTGATAACTGCAACTATTATCAACACAAGTGTGCGTATTGCCATTGACTCCATTATTTGTACGTCTACCAAGATCACACTGCTAACTGACGTGATCTCATTGGAGAGGTTGCCTCATTGTAAGGTGTACCGTGGTCTCTTTCATGGAGGTTGTAATGGTACATTTAATGGAGGTTTTAGGTGGTTTCTTATGAAAATTCGGGACTTCCAAAATGTTCTCATTATACAGGTGGTTTCATTCAACACAGAGGCTCCTTTCCAGAGGCTCTACTGTATCACTATTGGCTGTTTGCACGGATATCTATCCTTAGTGAGCATAGCACCCTATCAGGGTGGCCTGAAGCACCCACATGTAAGTGGCATGTCGTGTCCCATCCTGGCCATGCTCTCTCATTACCACATCCAGCAGTACCACTGTATCCCGAGGCAGATTATGCATACAGAACAACCTCCAAATTAGACCATCTCTTCATCGAGACCGCCTCTGTGGTCAGACGATTTTCTCCACTCCCACATGACAATAGAGGCCACTGTTATCCTCTATAAAGAAGCTACCTCTTCACATGAACCACCTGAGGCCAATCCTTGAGAAGTTTATAATAGCGAGGTTCTTCAGTACTCTCTTACATATAGCGACGACAAGCGTGATAGACATGCGCATAGCCCATTGCAGCGGCATGAATTGTCAGTGGTTGTGAGGCATGTTTAGCGTTTCAGAATGTCGGGTGGGGCCCGAGATTACATGATCTCGTGGGTCTCGTACGCGTACGTCTGAAAGCGTGCAAAAAAAATGAAAAATAAAACATTTTTGGGAGTGAAAAGGGGGTGCGGCGCCCCTTGGATGTGTTTATAAGGAGTGATGCCCTCACCCGCATATGAACAACTTCACAATCCTTAGGGGGAAATGTACCCATTTTGAGATGTGCGAATGGCCCTTGATTTTTTATGAGAAATGAGAATGGGGGGTCCATTTTCCATGAGAATTGTGAGAAATTGTGAGACTGTGATATAGTGAAATGAGAATGGTTATAACATAATGAGAATGGCCCTGCATTTTTGTCAGTTTTCGGAATGTTGTAGGGTATAGTTCTCCCCCCCCCCCCTCAGTCCTAAATGCGCCAATCATCAGCTGTAATGAAGCAATTAAATCTGCAATCACGTGACCAGAGAGTACTTAAGATATAATCACGTGACAAGTATAGAACTTCTACAGTACTCGAGAACTTCTTATCACTGCCGCCCAATTAGTACCGAGTGGTCATTATCCACTCACACGGAGTGGTCAACTGGTCATTACTGAGGAGGGGGTAGTCATTAGTATGGAGTGTTCCGGGAATCGTTGTCTGTGAGAGCTCAAAGGATTGTGGGACGGCGGTTTTATTAGGGCGTATGTTGCTTACATCACACTATTTGGACTGTCATTAATTCACAGTTCAATCAAATCAAATCAAATCATTTATTACATCAGACATAAACATGTCCATATACCTGCAACAAATAAGGCCTACGTTATTGACATGCAATGTGTAAATCCCTGCTGTGTGATTAATCCGTGTCCCACCTGCCATGAGATGTCTCTGTGTATTTCACTCGTGCTTTTACACCCGCAAAACCACTGATCGCCCTTTGCCAGGCACCCACCCCCCTTTTCACCCCGAAAATGAACCTACACCCACCTCATGACTTTACATTTCACACCAGGTCATTGATCAGTTAATCATTTCTCATATACTTGCACCAATGCACCAGCAGCAGCACATTAATCAGCGCACAATGCCAATCACTCACACACTCATTCTTTCCACCCCAAACCCACTGATTGTGCCTGCCTTTTTCACAAAAACCCTGGCCCCCAAATCTACTGATGTTGTCCCCCCCCCCCCACACACACCAACCCCTTTCACAGAGAGCGTGGCGGCCGACGTCAGGAGTACACCCACCTCATGGCTTTACAGTTCACACCTGGTCATTGGCACACTCACACAATCACTCACGCACTCTATCAACCCCAAATCCACTAATTGCCCCCCCCCCCGTGACCCCGGTACCGACCTGCCGTGAGCTGTTGGTGCACGACGTAGAGCGTGGCGGCCGAGGCGAGCAGCAGCACGAGGAACACGCGCCACTTGGACGACCCCGCCGCCGCGGGCTCCGGGGCCGGGAAGGGCGGGGGCTGCATCACCGCCACCGGCCGAGACCTGGGGGGAGGAGAGCGGGGTCAGTGCTGGTCAGTGCGGGGGCTGCGTCACCGCTGCGGGCCGGGACCTGGGGGGAGGGAGAGAGCGGGTCACTGCTGGGTAAAACCTCTCTATTGGGACCAGTGTTTGCTGGTCTCAATAGAGAGGTGGTCTATATATGGAGGTTCACTGTGGTAGCTTTGTGATGGTTTGGTACCTTGAAAAGTGATCTTTATGTAGAGGTGGTCTTATTATAGAGGTGGTCTTAATTGGAGATTCTACTGGGCTGTGGGAGGAAAAGATTCATTTCGCTTAGACCACTAGCGGGGGAGGGTTTGGGCTGCATCACCGCTGCCTGAGACGGGGGAGGGAGAGAGGGGTTAGTGCCGCTAAATAGTAAGTGTTCTAGCGTATGTAAGCTGGGGGTTACATAGACAGAGGTTCGTCCGTGTAACCTTTTAACAGCCCGCTGCTTAGGATGATGGTATCATTCTGGTCTCACAACTGTGGGGTCGTGAGTTCGAGTCCAGTCAGGGCCACTTGATATAGTAAAATGGAAGATGTCTCTTCAGCTATGTCAATACAGTGGTAGGAGGTTCCTTTGGCAGAACAGTGAGAGTAGAATGGAATTTATAGATGAAAATCGCAAAATTTAACTGCCACGAAATATTCTAGTTTTACAGTAAAATAAGAAAAATAATGAAGAAGCGTTTTTGTATGTCACTATGTATAGCAAATGTTCACCGATTCAATTTTAAAGATATATTTTTGAAAAAAAAGAGGATTTTTCAATTGAAACACCGTATTTAGTAGCAATGCTTTTCGTCGGTTTTGTATCATAAAAATGTGTGCATGGAAAAAAAAACTATTATAAGAATACGTCCAAACCTTTTTTGTTGACAGTTAATACTATATACTGCTGTGATCCTGAGATGAAAAGGAATAGACATAAACATGTTTAAGAGCACAAACTTTGCACGTACCGGGCAAGAGTTTTATGTGAAATGTCATCTGATCTTGATCAAGGCGACTATAAGATGATGTCCGTAGAGGCCACGTGTACGTGTTTCGTGTCCAGAGATACGGATTTGCAATGTGTCCTAGTTTTACGTAAACGTAAAATAGCGGCAGTGTCACTTTAACCCTTGTAGATAATCACACTTTTTGCAATGTTGATCTGATTTCGTCTCCGTTATATTTATATCTATTAGATCTGTATTTATGAGACTTTACGAACGTTTACGTTTTAAACAACACCAAAAACACGTACTATATGCTTTTTTGAAAGACAAAACATATGGGCAGATTCCAATGAGTTCATAATCCGCTCAAAATCTGAATTATAGAATATTTTTACAGATGACTAACCTCATTACCTCGATATTGCTAGCTTGCTAGTAATTTGAAATTGATTTCGCCAACCGCGCAATAAACACATATCAGTTGGCTATCTCGAATTTCTCAAACAGTATCCTTATACCTACATGCCGAGATAGATTACTTTCTATTGTATGTGGAAGCTACAGTAGATCTTGCAATGAAGACCATCTCTCTACTGAGACCACCTCTATAATGAGACTATTTCTCACGGTCTCAAACATCCATAAAGAGACGAAATTGAAACTTGATGAAGAGACAACCTCTATATTGCGACCACTTGAAATCACCTCCATGACTTGTGTTGACAGAGAGGTTCTGGGTATAATATATGTTCAATGGCGGCAGTGGTGTTGGTTTTTATTAAACAACACCAAAGACACACAATATGCTTTTTTGAAAGACAATACATACGGGCACACATGGGTATCAGGATATGCCTTAAAGGAGCATGTATGTGACGAGACAGCATCGACTACAGTAGAACCTCCCTATTTCGACCACCTGCCGTATGTGGGGGCTTAGAACTGTAAATACAGTAGAACCTACAATTAGGACCACTTCTCTATTGAGACCACCTCTACAATAAGACCACTTTTCACGGTTCAAAACCATCATATAGCTAGCTACCAAAACAAATCTCCGTATAGAGACCACGTCTCTATTGAGACCACCTAACACTGGCCCTACTAGAGAGGTTCTAATGTAGTCGTCTCCTTATAAATGTGCTGCGGTAAACATTTGAGTGCTACGCTTCATCGCGTTGGAGACTACGCACGTCAGTAAACACTGGGGGTTAGGCTCTAGAGGAAGACAGTTGAATTAAGGGCCATTCTCTGCTTTGCTTGACAAAATACTTGTAGGTTGCCAGCCCGACTGCCCGACCAGTCGTGTAAGGTAGAATTCAGCCAGCATGGCTCTTTCCCAGGACTGTAGTTTACTGATTCCCTAATCCAACAGTATACTCAGTAGTCAGAAGATGACAAACCCCTACAGCAAAGGGAACAGTGATAGCTAATCCAGTGCAACTTCATTAGACAATACAACTTCTATACTATTACAGCAAGAATGCATGCTTGCGAGAGAAACTAGTCTTGTTACAGTGCTTTCAATGCGAAGGTTCTACTGTACACAACTTACATGCGACGGTGTCAGCTTCAGTAATCATTTATGTCAGACCCTAGCATAGCGTATCCCTTCGAAAGTCACATGACGTATCCATTTGAAAGGGTTTCTTTGAAAGTCGTATGCCATTGCCCTGCAAAGCAGTCCATCAACTTTGACATGACATCGGTGTCCTTTGACCACGAACATGACCACCTGTGCACGTGTGCAACATCCTCTCTCTTGATGTTATTGATTTTCTGAGCGGTCATTCAAACAGATGGTCAGTTTAAGTGGTGGGTCACACCCCTTGACCTATTGGTATAGCATTGTATTCCACATTGACGATACAAACGTCCACAATGTATCCATTCATGCTGGTTCTCGTCTGCCATTGATCGATTTGTAATGTGTGTATTGGATGGAGATAGACAGAGCAGACGACATTTTCTGACAGACATGAGTCTTTAGTTGTGTTGTTACAGTTACAGAGATGTTATTTGGAGTCCGGTGAGCGAAGTGGAGCGAAATTAGACTTATACATTAAACTTATACGTGGCTTATACACAATGTCCGTAATACGTGCTGGGTCCCTGGGTGCATTCTTTTTCAAACAGTTTCTGCGTTACTTTTATTATGAAACACGCCACGTATATGTCTCATGCTCGTAGATAAGGATCTTCAATTTTGTAAATTCTACAGGTTAAAAGGGCTAACAAAAACTGCCGTGCTGGTGTGCTACTTTTAACCCTTGTAGTGTCTATCACAATCCAATGATACCCAGACTTATCACACGGAAAGTATATCATAGACTGGTGCACTGATAAGGTTCAAATTAAAATAATTGCAATGATAGCCTCCAAATTATTTTAACTGTCCCAAATAATTGTGTGCAATCATTCTGAATATTTTTTTAATGCACGCATTGCCTGCATTATTTAGGACACTCGTGCCTTCATATGTTTGACACATTAGCATATGGACACAATAGTTTTTTCTGCTTTTAGAATGGAAAGCTTTATGATGCAATGGTGAAAGTAGCCGCTTTTAAAGAACCTCTCTTGCAGAAACAATGAAACATCCTTTCTATATTGGCATCATATTGAATGTGTTAAATAGTCAAACAGACTACACACTAGTTTGGTGTATATGCTGATAAAGGTATATTACAGTCCACAAAACGCAAAAGGTTATATTAATATATGAGAATACTAGGGGAAACATTACGATATTCTTCTGAATGCAATATGAGAGCTGTGGACTAACTCCTGCAATACCACAATCGAATAAGGTCATTGAAAAGTCTTTCATAACAATAAATTTATAACTCTTTTACTTAATGATATTATCAATGTATTTTGCTGATAAGATCTTTATTGACACGTTTAATGCACCAAATATGTTTGTATAGATCTACACACTTATACAATCATCGAATTATCTTTGACATGTTTAAAGACACTCAATCCGTAAAACATAGAACAGATTTCAGTGGGTCAAACCCATCGGCTTATTTATCTTATCTTATCTTGTTTAATCTCATTTTATTTTTAAAACATCATGATGGCTTATCATAAAAGACTCACCTTTCAAACTGTGTACAACAAGAAATTCAATTCTCCAATGGTTTTATGTATCCGTTGAGAACTCAATTCCAATCAATTGTAATGGTTAAAATCCAATTCTTATGTCTCAGTGCCATTGTCACGTACACAAAACACTATTGGCATTTACATACCAAACCTTGTTATCAATAGTTATTGTTATCACAAGTTCCAGTTAGTATTTGAAACTACATAACACATCATTGTACTATCTCATCCATGCTCAGAAGCTTTTGAGAAGTTCTTTATCCTCTTGTATGATGAATACAAATCCTAAGAAGTCGTTACCTTTGTACTAATTGCATCATAAAGCTTGATTGCGTAAAGAATGTCACAAAAATCAATTATACTCTTATAAGAAAATTGATAATTGCAATGATTACTCAGTTGCTTGCAATTATGCTACTGTCAGGTGTTGCCATCTGGTGACTGGCATCTCCGATATTGACTTATTGTCTTATCAAAGTGAATAATGATTTTTGTATTAACAGTATGAATAATGAGAAGAGATATCCAACTCGTTTAGCGTCAAGACATGCGATGATGCTAACAGACACTGTGCAGTGAAGTTATCAATAAGTCAACAAGTTACAACAACATCATATATTTCAATCATGACTGGGGCGACCTCTAGCTGAGTGATAAGGAACTTATGCCAGGGTCTGACATAGCCGACTATTGATGTATTATCATTGTCAATTGTATGAACAACTATATATAGACATCCGGCTTGAGATGATAACTGACCAAGTATGTAGGCTGGTGGTTACAGAGACATCGGTTCGTCCGAATAATCTTTTAACAGCCCGCTGCTTGGGATGATGGTATCATTCTGTTCTCACAAGCTTGGGGTCGTGAGTTCGAGTCCCGTTAGGGCCACTTGATATAGTCAAATGGAAGATGTGTATTTAGCTATGTCAATACAGGGGTGGGAGCTTGCTTGCAAGAACAGTGAGAGTAGAATTGCATTGTCAATTGGTGTACCATCATTCAATCACCTGTCTATCTCACATAACCTATTTCAGGATGAGACCAGGGTTTCACATTGCCTTTACCTCACCGTCCACGTTCATTATCTAGCCGTGAGATATATGGAGATAACCATGCCTACCCCCCACTCCAAGACTAGACTAACAGTTTTCCCTTTGGCCTTATAGACCAATTTATAACTGTTGAAATAGGTTTTCTTATCAAGGTGAAAAACTTGAGCATGTTGGCGTAGATATAAAAACGCGCCAAACGTGATTCTCTGAACGTCATCAAAACGAGATAATCCGAGATCAGGGGGGAAACGGCGTAAATCTCGTCTGAAACGAGATTTGATTTGAACGCCTCCGAGGTTGACGTATTTAGAGTTATCAAGCCGTGCGGGTTTGCAATGATTGATGTTCGTTCATGGAGGGATATCCACTTTTGCTGGATGTTTTTATCATGACTTTCGTCCTTTCATAGTTAACTTCCGTCGTAATCACTTCATGATTGCCAAATATGCACTGAGGTTATGTAAATTTACAAATGTTCAAATAACATAGCATCATAAAATAGATCTAGTCATTGACTGATAACCACTCTAGAAATTATACATTTTGCCTCTTGACATGCAATGGTAATTCTATGGGGAAAATGTCCAGTTTGACATTCGTTTGTCTGTCCATCTTTCTATAGATCTGTCTAATTGTTATCACTAATATATCCGAATACGAAAATAAGTGACATAAACCTGTGTCTTTTAAAGACCTTTAAATTATGTTTTTAATATGGTGTCTATTATAGAAGAAGGTTGTGCATGTATTGTGTATCTCTATACCCTCGTAAACATGATATTGGTTGGGTGAACAAAGTGATGTGACCACTTAACTTTGGCTGGGTAAACAGAACACAGTGGTGTGACCACCTAACCTTTGGTTGAGTGAACACAGTGATGTGACCACTTAACTTTGTATTGGGTGATCCACTAGGGGAAACACGAACAAGGATTGACAACGCGAAACGTTTGCACGGCACTTATTGATCTTATGTGTAACAGAACAAATCAATAATTTCAAGTACCCACTAAGTACAGTACTATATTTCAGCGTGTTTTTGCATTTTTGGAAGATACAAACCTTTAACCTAAACCTTTAACTTTAAGCTCCACAGGCCAATTTTATTGATTATTTGGTGCATCAGGTCAGTGACAATCTATTTACATTCTATCTACAACATCTGTTACACCCCGAGGGAGGAAGGGGGGGGTGTCTACCTGAAAGTTGGTACGGTTGTACCTCCGCGGGCAAAAAATATGTTACCCATCCACATACCAGCTATGAGCAAAAGATGAATCCATTTCTATACCAGACATTTTTTTAGGACAGAGTAAATAAGATAAAATACATGTGAGCTCGAGTGAGAGCCTTTATTGTGGATAATATACGTTTTTATCATTGTCTTGTCTTGGTGTAGTAGTTCCTCACACCGACCCATTTCCCCAAAAATGATCTGCTTGTGCACAGAGTATAGAAAGCCTGATTCTGTCAGTGGGTAACCACGTCTAGTACTGTGCTATTTATCAATGACACAGTTAATAATGCATAGTTACTCATGCCTGCAGCCAATAAAAAAACTATTCATTTGCATACTTGTGGGTAAACTAATTAACATCTGTCAGGGTTCTACGTTAAGGATTGTCCCGTTGTCCTGGACAACCTTTTTTAAAATCAGGACAACCAAAAGTTGGAGGGTGGTTGACAACCAATTTCGAATTTCGAAATAAAAGTAATGCAATATGTGCATTTCAAAACCCTGTGTCACCAAAGTTGAATTGAGATGTTTTTTTTCATTCGCCAACATATCAAGTAACATTTGCATTTTCATGTCTTTCCAAAATTATCTGTGGCATTCTACGTAGTTTCAAAACTTTCAGCACTCGTATGGTATGGTTTTCTATGGACAAAAAATCATTAAAGTACTTAAATTTTCATTCCTAAAGATATTGGAGGGCTTTTGTTTCGAGGTTGGAGGAGTTTCTAAAATAAATTGTGTGAAAATATTGCAACATAACTTGGGCTTTTTAGATGACGAAATTTTGAACTGTACAATGGACGTGAGAATAGAAATCGGCGTGTATATTTAATGACTGCGAATCATTTTATTTTTATTTTTGTATAAAATTCGTTCAAGAGAAAAGATTCATATATGTGTACAAATATTTTTTCTCAACATTATGACTGATATAATAATAAAATAAGCTATATAATTTTAGACGCTATATCTATATAGCATAAACAAAGCGCAAAATAAGGACAACCTCATGGTAAGTTAGGACAACCAAAAATTGGATGCTGGTTGTCCTGTGGGCAACCTCTCGCCGGAGTTAACGTAGAGAGCCCTGTCCGTATTTTACCTTTTAAATATACTGTTAGGGTAAGTACACAACAAAAGAATGCGATGACCTAACCTCTGGTTGGGTGGCAGTGTATGGCTAGAAAATCTCTTCACTGAAGAACTTGGGGCCGTTATGGATGCAAATTTTAATACAATTAATTTGATAATTGAGACATCAAACACGTTTTAACATTCTAATATCAAATACATTTGTATAAGAAACAATAGACTTTTTCTTAATAATTCAACAGAATATTAATTTTATGGTGAATAGCATTGACTTTTAGGTTGAAAAAAGAAATTTTCGTAAAAATAATAGTGATTAAATAAAATAAGGCCGTAGGATATTACATTAACATTCTTGAAGTGATTTTTTAACAGATTATTTGAGGTGTCTTTAAGACGCTTAATATAACTACATAATATATGATTAGTAACGTTTGAGAACTCTGTGCCTCAGATGTTTGATGTGTACCACCATATACAAAATGTTACATAAATTTAGTTGCGGACAGACTAAATGAAAACCACACAATGAAATGTGAGCTCGAATGAGTGGATGTTATAATACATGAATAGATAATATTTGGTTTGATCATTTTATCTAGTCACCGTCGTGTCTTGCCGTAGTAGTTTCTCACACCGACCCCTATTCCAAAAACCTGGATCTGCCCCAGTATATACACAATGAACTGGGGACTCCACAGATGAGTAGCTCATGGTTTCAAAAGCTCTCTATAGCTTTAAACAGTTTGGGTAAGTACAACAAAAGGATGTGATTACTTAAGGGAGTGTTCATTATTTGAGTCAGGGGGGTGGGGTCGGAATATGATGGGGGTGGCAAAAAAGTTTATGACTTAGGTTGGAAAAAAAATTGAAACAAAGCATTCTCAGTTGGAATCAGTCCCTTTTAGGGCTCTGATGCCAGGAAAAAAAATCCCCTAAAATCCCTCCATGGGAAAACCTCATTTTGGGGTAAAATCCAAGATGGCCGCCAATTTGTGAGTAGGGTGTATAAATGACCATAAATCCTAAACTACCTAACATAAAAACATGTATTTGGTATCAATTCCCACTAACCTGAGGGTGCCCGATCATTTAGTGATATCTTCAAGGTCATCAGAGGTCAAGGTCACGTGATAATATCAAGGTCACTGATAATTTTTACAAAAATAAGTCCACACGTGACAACATTACATCAATAAAAGTTATATATAAAAAATTTTTAAAATACATTTTCAGCTGGAATAAGTCCCACTTAGAGTCCTGATGCCTGGGGAAAAATTTCCCTAAAATCCCTCCAGGGAAAAATATTGTTTTAGGGGGAGATCTAAGATGGCCGACAATGTGCGGAGCCAAAAATATAGATGTATAAATGACCATAGCTCTTAAAGTACGTGACATAAAAACACCGTTTTGCTATCAATTTCCACTAAACTGAGGGTGCCCGATCATTTGATAATAGTTTCAAGGTCAACAGAGGTCAAGGTCACTGATAATTTTTACTAAAATGAGTCCACACATGACAACATTACATCAATGAAAGTTATGTATTAAAATTGTAACAAAATATTTTCAGCGAAATAAGTCCCACTTAAGAGTTCTGATGTCTTGGAAAAAAGTCCCCTTAAAATCCCTACAAGGGAAAAGCTTATTTTGGGGGAAATCTAAGATGGCCGACAATATGTAGAGCCAAATACACGTATAAATGACCATAGCTTTTAAAGTACCTGACATAAAAACACATATCAATTTATCAACGATTTAGAGTACACACATCTCAAGGTCGCCAACAGGTTAATTGTTCTCAGTAACGTCATCATCTTCTAGGGTCTCACTAGTGATATTTGTGTTGGAGCATGTGATTCCTTTGCAGTTACCACATGCCGGCGTGCAGTTGATCCCAACAGAAGGGATTCTACAAGAACTGGATCCAGATTCTTCTTGAGTTCAGTAATGCATATTGTCTGCTTTCCAGTAACCATGTACAACTGTTCACTCTGTTCTGTAGAATCGGCATGGTGTACAAGAAGTTGTAATACATCGGTATCTTCTGCAACAACAGCTGTTGGTTTCTTCAGAGCAGAAAGACATGCTAGTTTGCAGATTTTGTAATCTGCGTCACCTTGTGCATGTTCCACAGATATGCTTGCATTTTCCATGTACTCAGCAAGTAGGTAGATGAGTGACTGCTTGTTCTTATCATTTGCAAGGAAAGCTTTCTTGCTCATTGATAGGTGCATTTCCGCAGATACAGATACTGTCGCACCAATGTCATGACCTGCCCGGCGACCATGTGCTTCATCTTTAGTGCTGTGACCGTGGTATCCATCAAACACAACCAGTGCGTGTCTATAGCTGCTTTTGACATGCTGCACATACATGTTGCAAATCTCCTCATAGCTTGAGTGCTTAGGCCACGAGAATTTATGCAATAAGCCTCCTCCGTCAACAACAAACTGCAAGCCCATAGCATCCATGGATAAGACGATGCTTGCTGGAACAAGTTTCAGGAGATGATGCTTGATTTCTGCCTTATCCCCAGTTCTCATCTGCATACAAGTGTCAAACAGCGATGGAGGGTAAGAGCATAGCTCATACTGGAAGAGATCATTAATCGGGATATCATTGATACCCATAACAACCAATCGCTGATATAACCGCTGTGGATCCATTTCAATTTTTTTCTCCAGTAGATACTTTCACATACAGGGCTGAAGCTAGGGTCTTGATTTGATTCTTCTGAGAAAATTTGTATTCTGCCACTGATTTGCCAACCATCGATGCAAGAATCTTTTTTTCGCCAACATTTTTTGCATCACTCGCATTTACTGATTCCTCTGCCACCAGCCCCGTTGAAAGACTTACAAGATTCTTGGTTGTCTTCTCATATGGTCCCCGCTCAACAAACACTTGTAGTAGCTTTTGGATGTCAGACATATCACGTTTAATTTGTGATGCGGCAAGATCACGATGCCCATCTTCTGCATTTGTGTCAACTCCTGCTATCTCAAAGACAGACTGGGAGACCTCGGAACACATAGGCCTAGAAAGCAGGAACAACAGACGTGTACTTTCACTGAAGCCTCGTCCCCGTGTTAGACCTCCTGTTGATTTAATGCCAGCCATCAGTACTTGCTCAATAAAGAGGTCTGTGAATATACCAGACCATGCGCCATCACTTCTCCTGACTGGAAAGAGACCATTCATGAAAGCTGCATGCACATCTGGATGAGATGTTTCTAGAGCAAGCATCTTTGGAATGAATAAAGCAAGGGATTTAGTGTAGTTGTTGTGTCCAGCAGCTGCAAGATAAGGGTGCATGTCTCGCAAAGACTGTAAGTAAAGGTTCCAGCTTCCTATGCGCACTGAACGTATGAAAGTTCGCAAAATTGCAACCATTCGCTGATACTGCAACCACAGCTTGGCTGTTCCATACATCTGCATTGAGTTACGCCAGTCTTCAAGTAACCTGTGAATATGGCCAAGTTTACTGTTAGCGAGAGCATTCTCCAGGCTGACTTTCCCCTCACGTACTTCATTCACAAGTCGAAAGATGGAAGTCAGGTCGACAACATTCGTTTCCCCATCTATTAAAATGAAAATAAATAACTAGGTCCATTTATTATAATTAATATACATGCCCTTTATTATAACTAAATGTAACATTAATTATATTAGTGCCATAACAATATATTATAAGTATATAAGATGTAGTACATATGTGTAAGATAAATAGAGTTTTTTGGTAAAAATTATCAGTGACCTTGATATTATCACATGACCTTGACCTCTGATGACCTTGAAACTATTACCAAATGATAGGACACCCTCAGTTTAGTGGAAATCGATATCAAAAATGTGTTTTTTATGTCAGGTACTTTAAGAGCTATGGTCATTTATACATATATATATTTGGCTCCCCACATAGTCGGCCATCTTAGATTTCCCCCTAAAACAATGTTTTTCCCTGGAGGGATTTTAGGGAAATTTTTCCCCAGGCATCAGGACTCTAAGTGGGACTTATTCCAGCTGAAAATGTATTTTTAAAAATTTTTATATATAACTTTTATTGATGTAATGTTGTCACGCGTGGACTTATTTTTGTAAAAATTATCAGTGACCTTGATATTATCACGTGACCTTGACCTCTGATGACCTTGAAAATATCACCAAATGATCGGGCACCCTCAGTTTAGTAGGAATTGATACCAAATACATGTTTTTATGTTAGGTAGTTTAGGATTTATGGTCATTTATACACCCTACTCACAAATTGGCGGCCATCTTGGATTTTACCCCAAAATGAGGTTTTCCCATGGAGGGATTTTAGGGGATTTTTTTTCCTGGCATAAGAACCCTTCAAAGAAGCTATTCCAGTTGAAAATGCTTTGTTTCATTTTTTTTTCCAACCTAAAGTGAAATTTATTTTTTATTTACTGGCTGTATTATACAGGCTCTCCAGCGTTCCTACTTTTTCTTACTTTTGCTACTTTTTCTTTTTTTGAAATGCCTCTTACTTTTTCCTACCACTTTTTTTTAAAAAAAAAGCTCGTTTGAAACTGTATTTTGTAAAGTATTTTTAGTTGGCATGTTTAGTTGGCATGTTCTTTTGCTAACAGTGTGGTCTGGTTTCAGTGATCCATAACCCAGCCATCAACCTATGTCCTCATAGGAAAGCTTTCACCAACATGACTTACATTAGTTTGCTTTAAATAAGTATTGACAACATATAGAAACAATGTGCCATTTGATATAGTAAACGCATGTAAATGTTTGATGCTCTTTTTATGTCTCTAGAATCTACCCCAATGATGCTTTGCTGAGGGGACTAGATTTTTGCCAAATTTCCAAACTACTCATATTATTTTATTTAATTATGTTTTCTTTATTTTCAAATAACAAAACAGTCATGCTAGAAGATTTAATTTTGCAAATTTCTTTAGTACCTTTCATTTTTGTTTTAAACAGTTGTGAGGTACTTCATCATCATCATCATCATCTTCATCCTCTTTGGTATTTTGATTCACGCGCAGGTGCTGGGGCAACGTCCATATCAGTGGACCCCTTCAAGGTAGCTGTCTTGTTACACACATGGCTGCTTTCCAAATGTCTTTGTCATGAGGTTCAGTTTTGAGAGTTTCCAGTATTTCTGATCCCTCTCTGTCACCTGCTTCCATGTCGTCTTGGGTCTCCCTGCTCCACGACTTCCTGATATGTACATGTCCCATGCTGTCTTGATTCCACCGCTTAACCGTTCCATGTGTCCATACCAACAGAGCCTTCTCTCCCTTGGAATAAGGTCCAGGTCCTCACTGCTTGGGATGCTGGTATCATTCTTGTTTCACAAACTTGGGTTTGTGAGTTTGAGTCCCACCAGGGCCATTTGATATAGTTAAATGGAAGCTTAGGGTTGTAAAAACTGTCTTCAGCTATGTCTATCGTTGTAGAATTTCCTCGGTAGAAAGATGTGAGAGAGATTGTAGAAAATGTCTTAGCAAAGAAATAGCCAGCTCAACAGCTTCTGCACATGAATGCGTGGTAAATTTGTATAAGCAAAGATGACAACGTAAAGTGATAACTTAAATTAGTTCCTACTTTTTTACAATATCTTCTTACTTTTTCCTACTTTTTTCCTTTTTTATGCTGTTTCTTCTTACTTTTCACCTACCTTTTTTATAATGTGCTGCTGGAGAGCCTGTGTACATGTACAATGTATTATTTGAAATTGTTACAAAAACATTAATTAAAATATGTTATTTAATGGTATTGCGTCTTAGAATCACTTTACACTCAGGATAGTTTTGAATGTGCTACGTTGTCTGTAGTAGTCTGTATAATAGATGAAACTTTACAAGTCTTACAATTGGGAAGTGAAACTTTTTCATGTCGTGCAATTGAAGGGGTGGGGGGGGGGGAGTCTGAAAAGTTTTTATCAGCTCTGAGGGGGGGGGGCGTCAAAAGGTTTCTATGTCGCGTCCCGAAGATATTGCGACCCCCCTGACTCAAATAATGAACACTACCTAACCTTTGGTTGGGTGGCAGTGTGTAGCTAGAAAATCTCTTCGCTGACGATCTTTGAGGCCGGCTACTACGAGCCGAAACGCACCCCATATTAATGCGCGGATTGTGCCGAAGGCAGGCACTGATTGCAGGCTGCGTACTGATTGCCGGTCCAACAATTGCTTATTGCGGTCACAACTTCCGGGAAAGTGAACTGGCCGGCTATAAGCCTTCCTACTCGGTGGTTGATGGCTTAAAAATCAATATATCTTGCAATAATGTCCAAAGGGAAGTCCATGGGTAAAATCATTTCAGCTAATGATAAAGATTTTTGGATTATTTTTGCGAAAAAAAAAATCTTTTTTTTTCTTTTAAATCCTCAAATATTGTTTTTGGTGCATAACGGACTTGTCAGACACTATTTTTTGACATGTACAAAAAAAATGTCATGTCTATACCAAAAAAGAAAAATAAGAGGTCATTATTATACCAAGAGTGAAAAACGTAACCCATTTTGGAGGCACATCCGCACTAACCCCGACGATGCAAGACCCCCCCCAAAAAAAAAAAAAAAAAAAAAAAACCCGGGCTATTACACGACATGTCTCCTTATGCTCAAATAAAGAGTCGAGTTACAAGTAAATTATCAAAACAATTTCTGAAGCATTTAACTTCAATGAAGTTTAAATGCTTCAGAACTTATTACGTAGCAGGCGAACGTTTAGAGCACTTTAAAATATGCTACAAAGAGGTACATGGACCATTGGTAAACGTAATGGGAATAAAGAGAGTGATGGGGATATACACACTGGGATGTGAACAAAGGCCTGAAATGGTATGTGGGGAGGGGGGGGGGGTCAGAAAATGGGGGGGATTTGGAATTCTAAGGATGTGGAAAATTATGAAAAAGGCTAAAATAGTATGTGGTGTTGGAAAAAAAAGACCCCGCAAGAAGGATGTGAATAATAAGGATAACTTGTAGCACGACCCGAGACTTTTAGTATTAGTATAGCGCGGCTAGATAGCAATCTTGAACTGGTGATTTTTATTAATTGGTAGACTGGGACCTAAAACACAGGATTTTTCAGCGCGAAAAAATGCACCGGATGACCCGTGTTAGTACGGGTGACCCCAACGAATGACGACATCACGTTCCAGATAATTTCGTCACACGTACGTTGATAAACGTGGTGGTTACCTACTGTACTCAATTATGGATAAAGTAACACTTTCATATCGGCTAAGGAAGTAATTACACAAATAAAAACAGTGATGCTTCTATTTCTCCAAAGTTTACATAGAAATGTCAAGGTACATTTAACAGTTTAATGAGGACACTAGCTGTCATTGTCCCATTGAATGTTGCCACTTGAAATCCCGTGGTCTGTCTGCGAATGTATGTTTATCAAAAGCGGAATAGTTCAATGTTTTAGGTTGTGGAGCTTATAAAACTGCGTAATTATTCTTACACCTATGAAAAAATTTACTACTGAAACCGTTTTCATGCATAATAGATGATTATTTACAACATATCTGAGTGAAAACGTTTAAAAATTGGTTGTTTATTCCGGGATCGGCAAAATATGCGTAGTTGACAACATCATTTATTCGTTTCAAAGAAACACACTATATATACGGAGCCGACCAATATACATAAGCAGTTGCTTAAGACTGCCCAAACCCCTCATATGTGACGTAACCATTTGATTTGATGCCCGGCCCGTGAAAATAAAAAAAGCATTTTTAATTCCCCATTTTTTTTCAACATCGATTTCCGTATACCGTGATGCTAGGCTGCTGTGGTATCAAATTTTGTTAATATTCATAAGTAAAATGTTTAAGTTTTGTCACAATAAAAACATCTTATCTATTCTTAATTTATTAAAACTCAATTTCCAACCTAGTACATTGTGACAAAACGAAAATGCTCTTGAAAGTATTCTTTTGGTGGTCTGCCTTTTAGCAACGACGATATACGGAAATATCACGGGGAGAAATGGGGCATTACGACATGCAGGGATATTTTATGACAATTCAAATCAAATGGCGGATCACAGATAAGGTGATTGACAGCAGTCTTATGAAAGCTGCATGGGCTCCGTGTCGGCTCTGCCCATATAGTGTGTTTCTTTGAAAGCAGATAAATGATGGTGTCAACTACGCAGATATTTTGCCTATCCCGGAATAAACAACCAATTTTTTAAACGTTTTCACCAGATATGTTGTAAATAATCATCTATTATGCATGAAAAAACGGTTTCAGTAGTAAATTTTACATAGGTGTATGAATAATTACGCAGTTTTATAAGCTCCACAACCTTAAACATTGAACTATTCCCGTTTTGATAAACATACATTCGCAGACAGACCACGGATTTCAAGTGGCAAAAATTCAGTGGGACAATGACAGCTAGTATCCTCATTAAACTGTTAAATGTACCTTGGACATTTCTATGTAAACTTTGAGAAATAGAAGCATCACTGTTTTTATTTGTGTAATTACTTCTCCTTAGCCGATATGAAAGTGTTACGTTATCCATAATTGAGTACAGGGTGCAACCACCACGCTTTATCAACTTACGTGTGACTAGTTATCTGAACGTGATGTACGTCATTCGTCTGGGGTCACCCGTACTAACACGGGTCATCCGGTGCGTTTTGCTGAAAATCAAAGGAATTCTGAGTTGAGTTCGCCCAGCCTGCCCGGACGTGCGTATAGTCTTAACTGGGACCCAATCAGGTTGCATTAATGTGAGTAAAATGTGTCAATCAAAGTTTGATTCCATCGACAGATTTCTACCACAGCCCCCGCCCATTTTACCACTACGCTTTGTACGGTACCATATATGCATTTATATCATCATCCTAGCCCATCCATAACACTACTTGTGCGCGTGTGAGAACATCCCCATGGAGCGTTGCTGCGTGACGCTGTCTGACTGGCTGTACCACGTGCTGACGCGGCTGTACGCTCAGTACCGGGCCCTGTGCGGCGTGCGCCAGCACCTGGTGGTGGTCGGAGGCGGGACGCTCGGGGACAGCATGCCTGCCAGGTCAGTGCAAGGGTCAGGGTTAGGTCACAATTGACGTCAATCACATTTTGGCACTTTCTGACCCCCCTCCCCCCGTCAACTTTCGTCAATTTCATGACACCTCACCTCATCTCCTTGGTTGTTAACTTTAATATAGAAGTTAAAATACAAATCTAAGTAAGATCAATGTAGGAGGTTATTGTCAACTTGCAATCCTCCCCCTCCCCCTGTCAACTTTCATCACCTTTTGCTCACCCCCACCCCGTACCTCTTCTGGGTTGACGCCAATTGTGAACGCTCCCTTACAATACAGCGGAACCTCAAATTTAGACCACCTCTGTAATGAACTAATTATAACACATCTATAATGAGATTGTTGGGGTTAAAATCAATATATCTTGCAATAATGTCCAAAGGGAAGTCCATGGGTAAAATCATTTCAGCTAATGATAAAAGATTTTTGGATTATTTTTTTTTTTATCTTTTAAATCCTCAAATATTGTTTTTGGTGCATAATGGACTTGTCGACACTATTTTTGACATGTACAAAAAAATGTCATGTCTATACCAAAAATGAAAAATAAGGGTCATGCATATACCAAAAGAAAAAAAGGGGTCCCATTTTGGATAACATCCGAGAATGACAAAGGTAACCCCCATTTTGCAAACATCCAAAAAAAAACAAAAAAAAACAAACCCCCCCGGGCTGTTACATGATATGTCTCCTTATGCTCAAATAAAGAGCCGAGTTACAAGTAAATTATTAAAATAATTTCTGAAGCATTTAACTTCAATGAAGTTTAAATGCTTCAGAACTTATTCAGTAGCAGGCGAACGTTTAGAGCACTTTAAAATATGCTACAAAGAGGTACATGGACCATTGGCATACGTAATGGGAATAAAGAGAGTGATGGGGATATACACACTGGGATGTGAACAAAGGCCTGGAAATGGTATGTGGGGAGGGGGGGGGGGAGTCAGAAAAAGGGGGGATTTGGAATTCTATGGATGTGGAAAATTGTGAAAAAGCTAAGATAGTGTGTGGTGTTGGAAAAAAGACCCCGGAAGAAGGATGTGACAAATCAGATAACTTTTAGCACGACCCGAGACTTTGAGTAGGCCTATCAGTATAGCACGGCTACATAGGAATCTTGAACTGGGGATTGTTATTGATTGGAGGACTGGTACCTACAACAGTTATTTCCATATCATACACATTTTGCAAATGGATTTGTAATGTATAGGGAACATTGATGGTGGGTCCAGTCCGGGGGTGCAGTGCAATCCGGACAGATTATACCACATCACAGTAACAGTCATTAATTGGTGGCTGCATTACTGAACCATTTCAGCACGTTTTGTATTAATTGTTCAAAGCTACTCTGGTTAAGATAGGAGGTACCATCCAGAAATGGGGTGATTTTATTGATGGACAATTTTAGTACATTTCTCTGAACCCGTCCACACCAACACAACTATATCAGACTATTCCAAACTTCATAAAGTTGTGTGACCCAGACTGACTAACCCAACTAGGATACGTAGAATACGTAAAAGACAGTACGATTGACGTATTTTTTAGTAATGTCAGTAGAAATGTGTCAATCAAAGCTTAATTCCATTGACACATTTCTACTATAGTATAGCCCCGCCCATTTTACCACTACGCTTTGTACGGTACCATATATGCATTTATATCATCATCCTAGCCCATCCATAACACTACTTGTGAGAACATCCCCATGGAGCGTTGCTGCGTGACGCTGTCTGACTGGCTGTACCACGTGCTGACGCGGCTGTACGCTCAGTACCGGGCCCTGTGGGAGGGTCGACCTGATGGTGGTCGACCCAGACCCTCGGGGACAGCATGCCCGCCAGGTCAGTATACCAACGTATGACATGCCACTATACTCATGACAAATGGTTTCAGAGAGGTTTGGTTCTAATCTTTTTATGGAATCTTGGTTTAAAATGTCTTGGTAAATGTCTTGTACGGAACAGTTTGATGGAAGTTTTTTAGCATTGTTTTAGGCAACCTATTTAACGGTCTAAGCCCATTCTACTCGGAGAGTAGACCATTACGATGGAGTTTTGTTGAATACCTATATATGCAGTTAATCATCATCCTAGCCCAACTATAGTTTACATTACTCAAACGGAGCTTAGATTTAGGTACAAGTTAGGCACATGTGTTTTAATGAATAACATTGAATGAAATGTACCACCCACATTTAAATTTTTACGATCAGTCCCGCTATCCATTGTGAGCACGTGCGCCAGCAAAGATAGCCCTGATTACCAGAACTCAAGCATGACGCAGCATGCCTGCCAGGTCAGCGCCTGTAAGGGTTTTGGAAGTTCACAATGACGAGTTCAAAAAACCCTACGGTGGTGGAGGCATGGGTGCCCCTCTGACAGCATTAACCCCCCTCCCCCACACTGTTGCCACTTTTAGCAGTCACTACATAAGTGTTTGGCCCCTCAACTGGTTGTTAGGTTTAAAGCTTTGTCTAAGTTTTTAAAGAGTACATATAGTTGCTAGGTTAAAAGTGTAATGAGGACAATGACAAAAACATCCCCTGTCAACTTTAATTGAAGGAAATTTTTGTGTATACAAAAATATGCCCCTTCCCCATTCAGGCTGAACGTTCATGCATTGTTATGATAGTTCCCAAAACATTCATTTATACGGAACCGCTATGGTTAGATCATTTTGTGGGGGGGGTGAACGTTGTTAAGAGGGTTGTTGAGATTTTAGTTTTTCTGATGCCTTACATCCGAAAATAAAGTCAACATTGACTCAAATTTGTCAAAGGACGGCAGATCCATTTGGTTTTTGATGGTTTTGAATTTTAGGGGAGCAAAATGAAGGAACCCTGGACGGAATGATAGTATGACGGGCGTCTGGCATTGTTTTTGGCCCTACTTATCTAAATTTTTGACAAGCTTTTTGGCACTTTGAGCAAACTCACCATGCACTGATTTTACTTAAGGGTATAGCCTACTCTTGCTGCCCAATAGGTTTTTCCTGAATCACACATGTTAAATTTCATTGTCACACCAAACACCAACATTCCGTTTTAAGTAAACGAAAATCATAAAAGGCCCCAATTGTTTATGCCTTGCATTGATATCTCCTTAATTGCATGGAAGATTTTCTTTTTTCAGCAGTCAGGCTGATGTTGAGCACTTTTGTGCAGATCCAGTAGGTTTGGTTGTCGAATGGTGAGCAAACTCATGCCCAAAACTGGTTCTTCATTTCCCTAACATGTCGACATTTTAACACGCCAATAGGCTACAAAAAATGAAGTGTTTAATGAGCTGATGGGAGAGGGGCTCCATGTCCTGGTTGAGACCTGGTTTTAACCTACGAGAGTTTGAAAAACATCTACCAATGTGGTGTGGCAACTGAGCCTTGATAGAGAAACACTGGTGCATTTGTTTACTAACAGAAACTATATATAGTTGACACTCAACATGGCACTTATAGTTTGTCAGAAGTCCGGCAGCTCATAGAAAACCTGGCATTGTTAGTATGATATGAATTATATAAAGTCAACTGGGCACATGGATAGTAGACCATTGCCACTCAACATTTATTTATTCAATACGAGGTGTTTTACATTTTATAAAATGAGATGCATTCATGATAGATGAGAAAAAATTTTCATTTATACAACTCAAGCATCAAATGGCAACTCAGGTTTTTTGAAAAGCGGAAGGGGGGCACGCAAAAGCTCATTTGTACAAGATCAATGGTAACATGCCAAAAACCCTACGAAAAATAAGTATTTTGATAGTTAAGGTGTGCGTTTAACTTTAAACCCATATAGGATCTAATAAGAATTGACATCTCCGTGCCTCCCCCAACGGCGTGGCACCTGCCGCTGCCGGCGGCGATCCCATGACGACTGGGTGAGCTACATATCTGGCGGGGGCGCCTGCAGCTGGATGAAAATCGACGCTACATATCTTCATACGGATGCGACGGATTCTACCTGACGGGCCTAAAAAAACCTCCTGCCAGACCAACCATGGGTTGTTATCTATTATTTCATATTTTGTCATGTGCTTTTCGCTATTTGGATGGCTTGATGTTGAGCTAACTCTTTCCTGCTGTGAATCCCAGAGGAGTAATACATAATTGGGTATATTGCCTTGATGAAAATCCATTCACCAACAATTTTTTCCTGAATCACCAGTCACCAATAAATTTCATTGTCACACCAACAGGTACAGTGGGATTGTTCCTTTTCATGTCTTTACATTTTAAGTACACGCCAATAGGTACCGAGGCCCGAGGGTATTGTTTTTATGAGCCTGGTTGGCTCCACGTCCTGGTTGACCAACACGTAGGACTACACTGGGATTGCTATTCAGTTTTTTTTTTCAGTTTTTGGCATGTGCTTTTTGGATGAGTTGATGTTGAGCTAAGTTATTTCCTCCTGTGGAGGACCTAGTAGATCTCTTGTCGAATGGTGTCCACATCATGCCCAACCAGCAGGTGCAGCGGGCTTGTTCCTTTCCATGTCTTTACATTTTACGTACACGCCAATAGGCACGGAGGGTAGATCAAGTGTTTATATGAGCTGTTTATATATGGTGGGCTCCATGTCCTGGCTGAGACACGGGTAGGACTACACTGAGTTTGTCCTTTTCATGTCTTGCACTTACGGGTAGTTTTACATCTGGGCCTTGATTGGATTGGCTTCCCATGGGTGTTAACTAACAATTTGCAAGTTAACTGAACTTAACAGGTACACTCAGGTATGTTTGTCATCTTCTGGCATGTGCTTATTGGTAGACTCTTTCCTGCTGTGGGGGACCTAGTAGATCTCTTGTGTGATGGTTTCCATACCCTGCCCGACCAACAGGTTAGGGGTGGGGTGGGGGTGTCTTTGTTCCTTTTCATGTCTTTACATTTTACGTACATGCCAATACTTAATGGCCCAATAGGTACCGTGTTTTACTGTTAATATTACCATGATGGGCTCCATATCCTGGCCCACCAACGGGTAAGGATTACACGATGGCTACTATTTTTTGTCAATTTCTGGTATAAATGTGCTTATTGGATAAATTGATGCTGCGCAATTTGATTGCTGGAGTGGGAGACTTATGGACTGTGGTGTTATTTCCCAAGAAAAAAAGTTCTGTATAATGCACCTATATATGTTGAACGTATTTTAATAGTGATACAGAATAAGAAATCGCGTCTACCAGACCATCAGGTATACTGGGTTTGTTCCTTTTTTATGTATCGCAGTCTTGCACTTAGCTTTTTACATCACATCTGGGTCTTAATTGGATTAGGTTTTTATGAGGATTAGTTATAACAATTTTCTCTGTTTTAATCTCTTGAATTCTCTTAAGGAGTTAATTTAGATGCCAATCTGAAGCTCTTTTTCAGTAGGATGCAAGGTATTAAAAAATGTGCATACCATGGGACCCATAAACATTATAGTTTGTTATGGTTACGTATCAGTATGCCAGGGGGTGGGGTTATGAGGGGTTAAGAAATTGTTTTGCCATCCCATTGTAAGACGTTTTTCCACATCCCACTTTTGAAATTTTTTCGTTTGACTTTTTCTCATGTCATCCTTGTATTGATTGTATTTATAGATTATTTACTATAAGTATTCATTGTATTTCATATTTTACTTTTCTATGGAATCAATCTGAAATGAATGTTTCCATTCTATTATATTCTCTCGTATTCCATTGTTCACAACATGTTTCAAGTAGTCCGAGGCGACTCATTTTACTACAAAAGTCTGGATTAATCACTGATGTATACATCTGTGTCTGCAGGGCAGCGTGGTACTGGACCGGGCCTTCCACTGCACCCTGACGTACGCCCGCGTCAAGACCACGGACAGGCTGCCCAACATGCCCAGGCCGCGGTGAGGAGCAAGACTTTTTGTTTAATCAGGCAGAATATACTATAAAACTAGAAATGTTTGGACACGACTTAATTTGCAAATTTCGCCAAAGGTGTAAAAACACAAACTTAAGTAGTCAGCAAACATTAATAGGCTATGTAAAGTAGGTCAAGGATGGACCAAAATCCCCAAATTAAATAGTCACAAAATAATTTATATATGAAAATCGCAAAGTTTAATAGCCACGAAATATTCTAGTTTTACAGCAGTTGTATTATCGTATCTTCGGGCCGAGGCTAGGCTGAATATACCTCTCTTTAAAATGCCCAGACCCAGATGATGCTAATTATGAATGTCTCCTATATGCTCAATCAGCCACAAGAGTGTAACTGTCTCTTTGTTATGGAAATGCTACCACTGTAAAATTGATGAGCGAAGATGCCTTTTTTTTTGCTCTTGTGGGCAAAATGTGGTTTACTGACAACTGTACATTGGTAGCAAAAATCCCGATTCTGGTCATTGGTGGTGCTTCCCCAAATATATATAATTTGCATGATGATTTAGGTATCCGTGTGAGGCTTCACATAACAATTGCACCGTTATTTCCACACTTTTGAAAACTCAGTGAGTGCTGCTTCTCTCTACACATACACGTTCTGTCATAATAAGAATTATTCGATCAACACTAGCCGAACTTTCCTAGTCCTGATGTTCGTTTTGTAACCTCGTTCATAAATACTGCACAGTCTACCAAGTGCTGCGTTCAGCTTACATGTAGGAATGCAGACAATATGGAGAGAATAATTAGTGATATCGTAAGTAAAATAGAACCTGCAACATCATCTCTACAAAGAACCCAAATGGCAATGCACAAACCGCTTCATAAAGATACTGCTACAAACGTGTAATACACCTCTCGCTTGAGAGCGCTACTATACAAGGAAATTTCACTTTAGGACGTTGTGATTAGATTAACTGTCCTGAAACTTGCTACAATATTAAAGTAGGCAAAAGTAATTGCGATTAGAAACGTCTTTTTGCTCATGTTTTTTTTTTCTTGTAGTTATAGATTCAATAAATTTTTGACCACCCGAGTTATTTGATAAAATCAAAGTATGTTTGATCTAATCGAAATTACGACACGGAGAGTAGCATCATTTCAATGTCAATTTCTCACTTCTTGATGGCACGGGCGGTGGTGGTTATAATGTACAATGACGTGTACAGGCTGTTCTACCATTGTAAATGTGGTGGTTTATAGTCGTGATCCAAGTATCCTACTCTCACGATTTTACAATTTGCACCAGGTCATTGGCACACACCCCTTATTGATCAATTGATCATTTCTCAGATACCTGCATCGGCAGTACATTCAGCGCACAATGCTAATCACTCACACAATCCCTCACTCACTCTTTCAACCCAATGACCTGCAACTAATTAACGTGTAGGTGCCAAGGAGAGTGTGCAACTACTTTAGTGATGAGTTTGCTCAACACCCTCCACCAGATCCGACCGGGAATTGAACCGTCCTACTCCTTATCCACTCGGCCACAGAAGCACACGGTCTTCCTATGGCCTTGCTTGCTCTTGTTGAACCGCCAAGGCAAAATGCAGTGTTTGTCAGAAGGGGCTTTATGCATGTGCCTCTTTTATGTGAAGAGGAATATGATTATAACATAAAATAAGACGTGAGAAATTTGTAAAAATGCATTACTTGGTCGGTTGACAGTGGGGAAAGAGCTAGATTTTAAGTGGGAAGGGGGACCAGGACCCCGGGCCATAACCCCCCCCCCCCATTGTTATCTAGACACCCATACACCTATTCTGTCTCCCAGTTCGTTTTTATTAATTATTTAAACATTTCAATAAAGGCCCCAACAGTTACTCTTTGGAAGGGCTAATAATTTTAAAGAGGCCTTAGTCCTCACAAAAAGTTACTGGTCCTTACATGTTACCAAACAAGTTTTGCAGCTGTTCGTATGCAGGACAAGTGAATTGATTCAGCAGGAGTACTCCCCAATTCCTCCTAATCTGGACGAGCGGACTAGTGACTAAATGAGAGACTTCGTATACAGACATTTCAAACTTGGCTCTGTCCGTTGCTGTTGCAGACACAGCCACGGGTCGGTGGTCTGTCGCCGCGGCAACCTGTACGTGGTGGGCGGCTCGGCCCAGCAGGTGGACGTCCTCTACACCGACGTCGGCGTCTGGGCCGTCATCTCCACCCTCCCACTACCCAAGGTGCTTAAAATGACACTGCACACTGCAGTCACGTATCCAGCTCAACCCCAAAACAGCCAGAGCCAAGTATTACCAGTTCTCATTCTCCCGGCACAGTCCCTGACGGGCACTCTGAGTATCAGATGTCAAGCAAACTTACCTCTGAAATGTTTCGCCTGAGAGTGGATTAACATTATTTAACACTTTATGTGACCTGTTTGAATACTGCAACCTGATTGGTTGAACCTGCCACACCCATCTGATACTCAGCTGAGATTGATCACTTGACCTACTTTATATTCATTCACATCCTGAGATGAACTTAGATTAACATCCTGTAATTGCTCAGTATTTTTAATGAGAATAGTTGTGTGTCAGAGGTCTCTTCAGGACATCTCATACTCAGGGTGCTGACTGGAATAGCCTGTCCAGAGAATTCTTCAGGCCGAAACAGTGGCAATGTTTACTTCACGCGTATTATATGGGATGAGCGTGTGTCATAACAATATATGTAATTTTATCTCTTCTATTGAAGTTCATTCATAAAACATAGCTCAATATAAGTCTCGGCCTACTGATAAATATCCTATATATTATTGAAGACTGCTATATCTGCAGTGTATATAATTAACACACAGACGATAGCCTCAAGTATAGGCTATAAACATGTGGATATTTTGACAGATTGTAGATTTGACAGGAGATGATATGTCAAAAACTTACTTATATCATCAAAATGTGACCAACCACTTGTAACTGTTATGAATGTGCATCTGAATACTGTAGTTGTTAGCTGTTTTTTATAAAAAAAAATATTTTTAATTGATTTTTGGGTGTAAAGGGGGTGGGGGAAGGGGCTGGATACAATGATGACATCTTCAGCAGAAGGCTGCTTCTACTTGTATCCGTTACCAGGTGACACATCCCAACCTGTGTTGCCACGGTGACAGCCTGCTGGTTGTCGGCGGTGCCCGCAGCCTCGACGCGGCGCGTTTCGACACGCTCAGACACGCGTGGACGCCGGTGGCTCCGCTGCCTGCCGCGACAAAGGCTGCGGCTGTCGGCGTCATCAGAAACTCGGTCTACGTCATTGGTATGTCTCCTGGCCGGGGGGGCACTTCGTCTTTCATCCCGTACTTCCATATATTGTTCAACGGGTATGCTCCCCCTGAATGACACACCTTTTACCCTCCCTCCCTAGCAGCTATAGATAATTACTTTTCACTGTCCAGCAGCTATGAAATGGCATTTTGTGAGGACCAGCAGCTATGAAAACTCTATGTTAGGACAGCAGCTATAAAGTACCTCTATGATAAGATATCAGCCGTAAAGTACCTCTCTTCCCATACCAGACGTCTCATTTGTCATTTTTTCACGTTTTTTTCTCTTATTTCATCTGTTTCATTTGTCTTTACACAATGTAGCAATGAAATACCTCATTTTGTCATATCCAGCTATGAAAAGGCAGTTCTTTTTAAAGTTCTCTGTATGTAGTGTATATATCGTTCAGTCCTTCATA
>CM032660.1:54949236-54960580 GCA_019095985.1 Streblospio benedicti | reverse complement strand
CTATCTGTTTTTGTAAATGTTTCTTTGAAAAATGGCTTTCTTGGGGAAAAAATTTTTTAATATTTTTAAAAAAATTGTTAAAGGTTAACTTTTTGGGCAATTTTTTGTTTTTTCCATTTTTTGTTTTTTAAAATTTTGGAAAAAATTTTTTTTTCTTTTAAAAATTTCATCAAAAAATAAACTTAAATAAAAACAGGGGGTGGGGGGAAAAATTTAAAAATAAACATGGGGCAGATTAGAAAAATCAATAAATAAAAGGGAACCCCGAAAGTGTGAATTTTTGAAAACTTACTCCATAAAATGAAAATTTTTTTACTATTATTTTTTAATTTTTTTGATTTTTAACTTCCTTTTAGCAAATTTTCAGTTTTTTTTGTTTTTAACAAAATTTTGAATATGTTCGAAAAATAAAAATAATTTTAAATGCTTATTTGGCAAAGTGTATTGTTTCTAAATACAATAAAGATTCAATGTTTGATCATAAAATTTATAATTGTAATTTTTTTTAATCATGTTATTTTATTTCTATATTATGTCTTGGAATATTTGATTTTTGTAATCAGTTGTCACACTTTCTTAATGCATACTTGGTGAATGTAATTAACTGTGTAACATACACTATCTTAAGAAATTATAAAAACTATTCTTTTTTCAGTGATGAACTATTGGACCAATGGTCCTGGGAAGATTTGCGATCAGCTCACTTGTGAAGAGAAGATGGAATACATCAGTGTGTTGCAGATGGAGATGCCCCTGAGGGAGAGGTTGGAGGGGTGTTTTTCGTCATCATGGCAGATTTCCATGAAAAAAATGAATTTTTGCAGGTATATTTTACTCAGTATTTTTGTGTCATTTCAAGTTTTACGTATCAAGCTTTAATGTGATATTAATTCAAAGTTCAAAGGCACCATACGAAAATTCACTTGCAATCACAAATTTAATGTGAGCAGAAGACAATACTACTACCACTTTTTGATTGATTGATTTTATTATTATAGTGACACATATTTTTCATTTACAAATACATAAATAGTCATATAAAATAGATACCCTGTGATATTAATATGTAAATGTGACACCGAACAACTATGAAAAAGATGAAATATGTAATTGATATTTAAAATATAACAAATAGATTAGACATAGGATACATTTAAAGAATTATGTACAAATTAGACATAGGAAATAATAGGATATCATTCAAGAATAGTACATGTACATACACGAATTCAAGAATCATGTATAGACATAATATATTGGACATAGGTTTAAATAGAATACAATTACAGAATTCAAAGAATGAACACTTCTCTCATCGCCAAAATGTGAGTCCCAATGGTTTCTGTTGGTATCTTAAAAATCTAGTAAATTACAGAATTATTTATAAATATTTACTTAAACTTTATTAAATGAGCTATTCAATGTTTTAAACATTTAAGTTTTAACAATAGTTTTGTAGACAAGGATAATACTCAGTTCATACATTAGAACTTTCAATAGCATCCGCCATCTTGTTCACAGTGGTTGATAACAATCTCACTGGACCTCATAACATGCCCTACTTTAAATAGGCCATCTCTTTTGTTCAGATGGAAGCGCAGCTAGATACCCCCCCTGTATGGAGGGCTTGATTTCCTGATATGTAAATGTGACAGTCCAACTTTAAACCAAAGAGCGGGAGTGTGTAATTGATATTTAAAAAAAAAAGAAGAAACATCTAGAGAAAGGTTAGGGTTCAGCTGGATACCCCAAAGTGTGAGGAATTAGACATAGCTGAAGGAAGACAGACATTCAAGATACAGTTGAACAGGTGGATACACCCAAAGAGACCTCTGTAGTGACATAATACATTCAAGGACATCTGAACACATGAGAATACAATGCAGTGTTATTTGTTCTATTATACTTCTACAACTTCTCAGACAGCTACTGGTGAGAGCTAAAAATGCCTGGAAAAAATAAGTTTAACAATGGACCTGACAGGATAATACTCAGTTCTCGCATACAGAGAAAACGGTCGGGCATCCGCCATGTTCCTAGAACACCGGTTGGCGTTCCGCTTCAGAGGTGTGTCACCCCACCCACACAGACAGTAAAGGACACAGTGTCCCCTCCCCTATCTTATGTAGAACCCAAACAGTTTTTGTACGAAGGAGGCCATTCATATCCTCAACTCAAAGCCCTTACTGAGGATTTTTGAATATACCTGTTTTTAAATTAAATCGAGAAGGACACTAGAGATGTCGAAACATGTTCAAATAAATTTGATTCTTCACTAAAAATAAGACTTTGTTTTTGGATTATAAGGGAGCAGAAACAGAAAAAACAACAACAATGCTTTATAAATTAGTTTTTGCATGTTTAATCAAATTGTGTAGTTAAGTTTTGTTTAGATTACTGTGTTTTATTATTTTTAAAAGGGGTCAAGAGTTCCGGACGGATTACAATCAGCTTGGAGCTTATCCCGGACGAGGCAGACTTCTTCACAGCCGACTTCAACAGGGAGAGAGAAAACATGTGAGGGCAGAGTTTTACAGGTTTGGCGCTTTTGTTTGGAAAAAAAGTATTATCAAACAATGAAATTTGAATTTAGACGGGTAGAGTATATACTCTAATAAGTGATTTCGTAAATTGAACGTGACGTCACGAGGGTCAAGGTCAATGGGCATAAAGACGTTTATTGGGCATGATTTTCCTATACAGTATATATAGTAAAACTCGGCGACAAAAATAAGGTAAAAACTTTGCTTATCATAATCCGTTAGTTATGAAATAGTCTCCTCTTGTAGGCAAGGTGTAAGAATGCACAGCTGAAAGCAGAGATTGAATTGTCATTAAATACCACTTGAAAAGCTTGTGTGAAATCCGCTGTGAAAATGTAAACAATGGCTGAGTACTGCATGACATGCTTCGAAAAGTCTTTGTTACCAAAACTGCAAAGTTTCCGTTTTATTTCCATCTATAGCATATGGTTTACATATAAAGTGCTGGGATGTTTCTGTGATATATTTGATGATCAGCATATGTTATTGGTAATTTGATGTTATGATTTAAGATGCTGTAACTGTCGAATGTCACTGCAGCTTAGTTATAGTAGATCTAGATTAGATCTACAATATGAGGCCTCGTTTTTAACAAATTCCTTCAATGCATTAAGAGACCACGTCTCTACTATTGGTAGTGTTAATTGTTCTTCACTATTCTTATCCATTTTGTCCGCATATGTTGTAATTATAGTGTAAATCCTTTGTAAAAGCACACTTTCCACCACGACTTCACAATACAAAATGAGTGCAAACCGCGCTTTGTTTACAATGTTATTACCGTTGACCTTTGACCAGTCACGTGATTTTGCTTTTACGAAATGGCTTATTAAGAAGAGATTATTGTCCAAAACATTCATAAAAAGATCTATTAAAGGCTCTACCATAATGTCAGTCAGAACTGAATTTTTAAAAAGACAAACAATGAATAAGTTTTTTTCAATGATTTAAAATGAAAATCAAAACCTTACCGGGTGTATATATTTCAAATTTAAAAATTGTATAACACCTGATCATCGAGGACAAGAACACGTTTTTCTGCAATCATTCATTTTATTTTGTTGAGAAAAGAATGATAAATACAAAACCGGGTTTGTTTTGTAACATGAATTATTTTATCAAGATTCATTCTTGAAGTGCATCAGGCTCGCCGTAATACGCCACAAAAACTCACCTGATAAAATATTTCATGTTACAAACTCACCCGGTTTTGTCTATAAACACGCAGAGCTTAACGTTAGTGGGTGCCCGCATGCCCGGGGCATGCCAGAGGCTCAACCGGGCATGTAGTGAGCTTCTCTCAGTGGAAATCTTATGAGACAAGAGCACACTACGATTTTATTATTTTCTAAATGGTTTATTGAATACTTCCTTTAGAGAATGATGGGCGCTGCTAAATTATCTTCATGATTGAGACAGTGAAAATGGTCTATTGACAGTAACTTGTGAAATTGTTCTTGTCAATGATATTTATATGAATAATTTAACAGAGTGTATATTTGAATCGTCATTCTTAAGTCACACATAATTTGCTGTTTGTTTTGGAATTTATTATGAGTAGTATTCTATGAGTAACCTCGTTGTGTAATCATGTCTAAACAAAAATCTTTTCGATTTTGGCCTCCGAACAAGCAAAGACATCAAATGCTTTTGCTTTTAAAGACAATCCGCCGTTTTATTTCCATCTTGTATGAGTGTTTATTCGAATCTGATTTTTCACCTGCAGATACATGTAACATTAAAATGAAAAACTGAAAACATTGTTGATCAGATCTTTAAAAACAAAAGCATTAGATGTCCAACAGTTACACAGTTATTATAAGTGTGTATAATTATGGCAAGGCGCCTAAAAGCTTTTTATAAGACATATAAAACTTATTTCTCATCTAACACAGGTTTTTCATTCGGGCACCCAGATATTTCATTCGGGCACCCAGTAGCAACCACTCACATGCCCGAACGGGCACCTACTTTTAAAAGTTAATGTTAAGCCCTGGACACGCTTCATACCGTCACAACATAGTAAACTCTGGTTAGTCTTTAGTCTCGAATGAATGACTCATTTCATTGCAGGCATGTTGACTCAAAAATGACACCTTTTAATCAAATGACAGAAAAAACATTTACATGAATTTCCATTCGCTGAAGATACATTGCTTTTTACCAAATATTTTACAAATTTTCAGCATTGTCTGGGAAATAGATCTCTTTTTTTCAAAAGTCTGAATTTCATAACATAAAAGTCCAATGGTACTAAGTAGAATCTTTTTGCTCATAAATTTTAAAATCTATTATTTTTTTGTTAACATTTTAATAGTTCATTTGTAGTGTAAATCATATAATTCAATAGTAAATTCATTTGAACTGCAAAAAATTAGAAATGAATAATAACTTCCAAATTTTCTGCAGCTAACAGCTGCCGTGCTCACTGACCGAGGCTGTCATAACGAAGAACTTTGGAAGTAATTATTTATTTCTAATTTATTGTAGTTACATAAATGAAATTACTACAGAATTTACTTATAAATGTTAGTAAGAAATGTGTAATGAAAAGTTTAACTTTTAAGAATAAAAAACTGCATTGTTCACTAAAATCTCACATTTTACATCCTGTGTTTGACGCTTTTTGCCAAATATTTTACAAATTCTCACCGTTGTCACCGTAATAGATCTCATTTTTCAAAAGTGTATGAATTTCATCACACACGTGTGAAAAGGACCCTTGGTACTAATTAGAATATTTTTTGCTCATAATGGTAAAATCAATTATTTACGAACAAATGTTAGTAAGAAATATCTGATAGAAATTTCACTATAAAGAACTGCATTGTTGACTAAAATCCCCCATTTTTCGCATGTTATTTCAGATACGACGAGGACGAGCGTGACAAAATCAGCATCGACCGTCTGCTGAGGCACGGAATCTACCCCGGGCGTTCCTGCTACACGACGTAAAAAGCATTCAATAAAGTGTTTCATTTTTATTTTATTTTCTATCCGTTTTATTGTTCAATCATCAAATTTCAAAGTTAATGTTTAATAAGAATATATTTCAATCACTTCTTAGGTGCCTTTTCAAGTGTGCAAAATATATTCTTATTAAACATCATTGATCATTGAACAACAAAACGGATAGAAAATGAAAATAAAAATGAGACCACATGTTGTTCACTACATGACAAGAATTTTATATGAATAAATTGTTTGCTGATATGAGAATATCCATTTTTAATTTTGAAAGTGAAATATCTTTTATGCATAAATAATTTTCACTCTAGAGAATTAGTAATTTCAGTATTGATAAAGAATTGAATGATTACTTGCTGTATTTTTTCACAGAAAAAAGTAATTTTATTTTCATGTTTTTACCTCTGTAGGGCAAGTACCACTCTGAGCACTCGATCCTGACAGAAGGCCCGGACAATGACAGACATGTTAGTGTAACGGAAAAGTGAATGTCCGGATGAATTCTTTATAATAGTTGTCATCATTTCAATTTTTAATCAAAGAACAGCACTCAAATGGCAAGGTGATGCGGTGAGTTTTACGCATGTCAAGTCTATACACTTTTGACAATGAAATGAATAATCATACACTTTGCAGTGCCCATTGTGTTTGTTATAATTCTTTCCAGTTGATCTAATTTGGTATCCAATTAGAAATTTGAACTTTTTAGTTATTTTTGGGACAAAAGCAGGTAATAACATTAAGTAATATAATCTATAGTCATGTGTAATGTGTACGTTGTGTTAATATAGTAATTCAGTCTTTGCTCGATGTCAAAATCTTCAGTTGGCATCATTTCAATTTTTCTGGAAAGAACAGCACTCATATGGTAACGTGATGTACATGTAGTTTTTTATTTGTTTTTGCTAATAGATTGAATAATCCTTCACTTTGCAGCGCCCATTGCATTCGTTTTAATTCAAACCTTCATAATAGTTTGATGGAGATTCATTTATCCTGGATTTGATAGACAGACATACATAATTATATATTTTAATCAGGATAATAAGTTGAGCTTTCAATAGGAACTCCTAGACGTCATTGTGATCAAGATAGGAGTTCCTATTGAAAGCTCAATGTAAATATTTGAACTTATTATCCTTATTAAAATATATAATTATTTATATCTACCTTCAGAATAGTTTATAACAGTCGGCCTCAGCATTCATATGAGAACGTGATGCAGCAAGTTTGAGATACGTTTTTGCCAATAAACTGAACTTTTTTATTTTTTTTAAATATTTGTAGTGTGGGAAACCTCAATATAGTCTAAATTAGACAAAGTGCCAGTACAGAGGCTATGTCCAATACTAATCATCATTGTTTTCTAACACCACAAATATTTTTTTTTATTTACATTTTATTTCTAGATATATCCAAAGAAATGCGTAATCAATAGAAAAAGTTTGTCAGGCTCTGGGAGGGCAAATGTGGCCATAGTATTTACAGCTCAATACCTTCATTGCTGTTTTCGCCAATTAGTTTGACATGATCCAAAATATAACAACTCGTTACATTTCTTCTGTGGACACAATGCACAACTAGATCAAAAGTGCTCAGAGAGCACAGCGTCGCTAGAGCAACATTGACCCATGGGCAATAAAGGTGTTTGCTTTGATATCAAAGCACTTGATGCGTGACTCATCCTTTATCTATGTTGTTGGAATTGGATTGCAGGCGCTTTCTAAACATGGCTAAAGTAAATATGTATTGCCCATGAGTCGACAATAATATGGTAATACTGACTGTGCTGTCTGAGCACTTTTATTCCAATACAACCACCATGCCAATTTGATGGTCATGTTTCGAACAGTATTGAAACTATAGTGGAAAAATAGATAGAAAGATAGTTAAAATGGCCCTCCGAAAGGTAAACTCTGATTGGCAAAGTGCCAAAATTAAATATAGTTGATGTTCAGTAGGCATGTAAGCATTGTGCAAAGTTTGAATGCTTTCTCATAAGCATCGACAAAACTATGGCAGAAAATGTTGAAAATGGACCTAAAATGCCACTATGGAAAGCACACTTTAATGGCAAAGTGCACAAAATCAAATCACTTTGGTGTCTAGTCATACCAAATAGTTGTGTAAAGTTTGAACAAAATAGGGCGGTAATAGATACATAGATACATACATAGATACAAACATAGTTTAGATACATACATAGATACAAACATAGATATATACATAGATACATACATAGATACACGCATAGATACATACGCACGCACATAGCACGCACGCACGCACGCACGCACGCACGCACGCACGCACGCACGCACGCACACACACACACACACACACACACACACACCACCATCAGAAAGTCAGTGCCTACTTCCGGTTACTTTGTTTAGCAATTTGGCTCAACATTTTCCTATAATAAGGTTAGAGTGTTTCTCAATTCATATATCTATAGTACAACCCATGGCCTTTGGCATATGTATTTTATTAGACGGTAATTTATTGAAGGTATTGTTGCAAAGATAGACTGCAAGTCGGCAATACTCCTTTCCCAAATATCTGGCAAAGTTAAAGTAGGAGATAAAATCTGATTACAGATTTGGAATCTGCATAAAATTGTGCTTCCGATTGATTCGTTCATCTTCATCACAAACAAACATTTCTTTTATTTTTGAACATGTTTTTAATATGGACGGTAGGTTACATTTGATATACTCAAACATATTTGTCCATAATTTTGTAGCGAGGTCTGAAGTAGTGTGTGTCATCAACGGGTCGAGGTCTGGGAGATCATGAATAAGAATAAGTATAAGAATGTGTTTATTTTCATTTACATTAAAGCTATCAGTACTACCAAAAATAAACCAACACAACAAGAATTAAAGACACACACACATATATATATTCTCAATTCAAACAAACAAACATTGAGTATTTGGGTTTATAACCTACAAGAATGTCATATGTATATTCTTAACCAAGACTAACAGGTTTGGTATGCAAAAAGACTATTCAATACGATCAAAGGAAATTGCATCAATGGATTTGATCTTCTTTTGTAAGTGGCTTTGATTTTTTTAATTTAGGCACTATGTTGCACATATGGCTGTGATTTCAAATAACAATGGGCAATTATAAAGTGCACAATGGGTCCTAGGGATTTTGGGTGTTGGAGTTTGAAGGAGCTTAATGTAGAGAACAAGAACGTAGAGAACAGGGGGGGGGGCAAAACATTTTGTGCTACACTTGTTATTTACATTTTCATTCTTTCATTATTCATTTTTTCAAAGCTCCTTATGTTCCATAACTCACATCCATTAATGCAGTTGACTTCGAATCCTATAACAGCAAATATATCCGGCTTAAAATGTATCTCAATTACACATATCCACAGCAAGCGAAAGCCGATCAGAATTAGTCCACACTAATGGATGTCATGCTCATTGGTCTCAGAACGGCAAATATAATGGGATCTACACGAATATCGCGGTTAGTGCATGAGCATTGAATGGGCGTTGCAGTCGGAAGCTTAGTGTTCAACGGGAAAGATCAATGTGTTTTGTTAATCACTAATTTGAATGTTGAAATACATTGTATACTACATGTAATTAAATCACAAACAAGCAGATAGCTGCAAAAGGATTTTCAACATGGAGCATGCGTATTTCTGGAAGGATGTTGTGTCCTATTGGAGTTTCTTGGCCATCACCGTGTTAATCTTGATTAGTGTGAAGCAAAGTGATGCTGGAGATTCATGCATAAGTTCTGATCACGGAGATGCTGACGTGGAAATATTAATGCGGGACTGTAATCCTCCATCTACATGGATTGCGGATCCGACTGAGCTTGCCCGATTCACGCATGTCCAAGTGTTTAAGGTTTTGCGGAATCCACTCACATCATTTCCTGATTTAACTCCAATAGCTTCTACAGTGGAATTGATACATTTGGACCAAAATAGCATAACATCAGATAATATACCACTAAGCTATCTAGAACCACTGACCAAAGTTAACGAGTTGCTCCTGAATAATAATGAACTAGCAGAATTTCCTAACCTCGCTCCATTAAACCAATCACTGGAAACACTTATTTTAATTGGAAACACCATTTCCTACATAAACAATGATTACCTAAAAGTCATGGTGAAGCTCCAGACTCTTGATTTGAGTGGAAACCTGCTGACCCAGCTGCCTGATATGCCACAACTGGTAAAACTCAAAGAACTTTATTTGAACAGAAACCAGCTGACAAGTTCACTGAATATAAGTTTATGTTCAAATCTCTCAACTTTACAGTTGGAATATAACCAGCTAACATCATTCCCAGATTTGAAGGCATCGGCAGCTACATTGGAGATTCTGAGTCTCAGCTTCAACCCAATCACAGAGATTGAGGAAGATGTGATTCAAAGCCTAAAAAACATGATATCTATCAGGTTGCATGATATCCCAGAACTTAAATATTTCCCACACTCAGTTCTGGGTCTGACAAAAACAACGACTCTCTGGATCCACCGCACCGGCATCACTTACCTTCCTCCAATCCTGCATGAGAAATTCGCTGTTTTAACACTGGCAATACATGCCAATGGCGGTGATATAGACATCTGCAAATGTGAAAATGCTTGGTTGAAGCAGGAAAGTAGAAATATAAAAACATTTGTGTATACAGATAAACACTGCACCGGCCAGCTGTGGTCGAGCATGACAGTCGAAGACATGGACGCAAAATGTACAGAAGAACGGAACAATAAAAACAAAACATCTGATTATGCTAAGAGCATCAGGACGCCGATGGCTCTGAAGCCAAACCTGCTGCACGCCCACCTGCCTGGAAAAACCAAGATGCAGTGCACCAGAGAATGTCTTCACATCACCGGCTGTGTCTCATTCTACTTCCGACCGCTGACAACACAGACACCAAAAACTGGAGACTGCGTCCTCATGGCCCCTGGAACCAATATTGCCATGTCGTCTATCCCTGATTGGGGCAAGGAGGTTTGGTTCTATTTCGGTTTACGTCCTTAGTCATTGAAAATGTCACGGACATTTATAAAATCATGTGTTTTTTGATCTTATTGTATGTTTTATAGAATTCTCAACCGAGTATATTTTATCGCCATGGCACTTTGAATGGTAAGAAATATTATGCGAAGTCTACACAAAGTTTTAGTCAACAACAAAAAGTTGTCAAAAGGCCTATTCGCATGTTGTGTATTGGCAGGTGGTTGACGTGGTGATGCTGATTGTGTGGAGATGTTTTCCTGATGCTTATGTAATGATTGAAGATTGATTTTATCCATATTTTGTGTGTTGACGTGATGATGCTGATTGTGTGGAGATCCTTGCTTGGTCCTTATCCGGTGTGGGAAGGTCGATTTTATCCATATTTTTGTGTTGACGGGGTGATGATGATTGTGGTGAAATCTTTTCTAGATCCTTATCCAATGTTTGAAGATTGATGTTAGAGTTGAAATAGTAGAATAATAGAGAGTGTGGTTAGTCCTCCTCCAGTAGTTTTAGCAAAATGAATAATAATGTAAATTAAAGATGAATAAAGAACGATTGTCTCACCATGCTCACCGCTAAACAGTAAATGAAGGTATCCATTGGGTTATCCCCACATCTCCTCCATTTTGAAGGAGAGCTATTTGGTAGACTACATTTTTATTGATTGACCACACTCAACTCCCTCGGTCTCCCACCTGGCTTCTCTCTTTATACCTGCCACGCCTATCCTAGCCTGTGTGCTCTCTAGACTGTAGCGGCTCTAGCCACTACGCCATGCCTCAGTTGATATTTATTACCTCGTGTGTTGTGATTTAGCCA
>CM032660.1:54910493-54949136 GCA_019095985.1 Streblospio benedicti | reverse complement strand
CCCCCACATCTCATGTCCTTATTATATACACTCGCCCCATTGTATTGGATTGTATTTATAGATTATTTACTAGTAAGTATTCATGTGTATTTCATATTTTACTTTTCTATGGAATCAATCTGAAATGAATGTTTCCATTCTATTATATTCTCTCGTATTCCATTGTTCTACAACATGTTTCAAGTAGTCCGAGGGCGACTCATTACTACAAAGTCTGGATTAATCACTGATGTATACATCTGTGTCTGCAGGGCAGCAGCGTGGTGCTGGACCGGGCCTTCCACTGCAGCCTGACGTACGCCGCGTCAAGACCACGGACAGGCTGCCCAACATGCCCAGGCCAAGGTGAGGAGCAATGCCTTCTGTTTAATCAGGCAGAATATAGATGTATTGTGAAAAATGTGTAAGTAGACAGTAAGACGTTATGGGTGTGCATCACACGTGCCTAGATGACTGCTTCGTAATAATCGGTATTGTAAGTAGGCTATGACTTGATTGAGGCTGCGAGGCTAGTAGGCTAATGATAGTATCAAAAGGTGCCAAATCATAAGATTGATACAGGTGCAAACCGAAGTATGTGTACTGTGTCAATGGATTGGTGCAGTGGTTAGCACGTCCGCCCATGACATATGAATGGTCTGAATCAGTTCGATTCCACGATCTTCCAAATAACTTTACAGCCTACCCGATTATGTCATAATATTGTTGTATGTTCGGGCCCAGGCTAGGCTGAATATACCTCTCTTTAAAAATGCCCAGACCCTGATGATGCTAATTATGAATGTCTCCTATATGCTCAATCAGCCACAAGAGTGTAACTGTCTCTTTGTTATGGAATTGCTATCACTGTAAAATTGATGAGCGAAGATGCCTTTCTTTTTTGCTCTTGTGGACAAAATGTGGTTTGACAACTGTACATTTGTAGCAAAAATACCGATTTTGGTCATTGGTGGTGCTTTCCCCAAATATATAATTTGCATGAGGATTTAGGTATCCGTGTGAGGCTTCACATAACAATTTCACCGTTAGTTCCACACTTTTTGAAAACTCAGTGAGTGTTGCTTGTCTCTACACATACACGTTCTGTCACGTAAAGTATTATCCGATCAAACTCTCCTAGTCCTGATGTTCGTTTTGTAATGTAAGCCCATAGGCTGACCTCGTTCACATAAGTACAGTTTACCAAGTGCCGCGTTCAGCTTACATGTAGTAGTAATGCAGACAATATGGAGAGAATAATTAGTGATATCATAAGTAAAATAGAACCTGCAACATCATCTCTTTAAGGGGGTAAAGAGACCAATTCACAAACCACACAGTGACACAGCATTATTAAAACTATTGTTCCTGAACCCCTACTCTCGTATGAGACTAAGGAAATTTCAAATTACTACAGTAGGACGTTGTGTTCAGAACACTGTCCTGGCACTTAGAAAAGTTGATTTGCTTATGTTTTTTTAGCCGAACTTATTGGTTTAATTATTTTCGACCACCCAAGTAAGTTGATGAAATCAAAACATGTTCATCGAAATTACGCTACGGGAGAGTAGCATCATTTAATTGTATTTTTTTTACTTCCTGGTTAGAATATCTATTCACGTGTACAGGTATGCAATGTACGAACGTAAATGTGGTGGTTTATAGTCATGATCCAAGTATCTTACTCTCACGACTTTACAATTTGAGCCAGGTCATTGGTACACTTATTTATTGATCAATTCGTCATTTCTCACATACCTGTATCGGCTGCACATTCAGCGCACAATGCTAATCACTCATGCAATCACTCACTCCTGTTCAACCCAATGACCTGTACCTGATTAACGTGTAGGTAGCACGGAGCAGTGTGCAACTCCTTTAGGGATAAGTTTGCTCAACACCCACCACCAGATCCGACCGGGAATAAAACCGGAGACCTGATCGCTAGTCCTACTCCCTTATCAACTCCGGCCACAAAACACACTTAGCTCTTCCTATGGACTTGATCTTGGTGACACAATCAGGACAAATGGAGAGTATTTGTCAGTATGAGCAGTATGCATGAGGGTGTCGATGTTTTTTGTGTAAAGTGGGATATGTCTATAAAATATAATGAGAAGTGGGGAAAAATGCATTACGCGGTCCGTTGACGGTTGGAAATGATTTAAACTTTAAAAGGGAAGGGGGGAGAAGGACCCCTCATCCTATCCCCGGGTTGGCACTAGAATCTGTTTTGGGCAGGCATGCTCCACAGCCAGTTCAAAACGGGGGGGGGTATTAAATTCTTGTTAAATGGGGGGGTTCTTGAACATGGTTTATGCCAAAATAGGGGGTCTTAAATATTGGTGTTTAAAACAATACATTGAATCTATATGAAATTTTAACAGTGCAGCAACAAAATATCATCATGCTTCAGTTTCATTTTTTTTGCAAAAGTGTGGGTTTTTGCTTTTAGATTTAGAGAAATTAGGGGGTCGTTGGGGGTTTGGCTGCGAAAAAAATATGGGGTCCTAGATATTTTGTCAACTCACAATCGGGGGGTCTTTCTGCTGAGCATATATACCCGACCCGACTGTGGAAGAGCCACCCACTCACCCCACCTCTAGATTCTCATCCAGACCCCGATACATGTATGAATGAACTGGTTTAGCATGACTTACACACCCATTATTTTGTATAATAGCCATAAATTGTAAAAGCAAGGTTAGAAAAATATTTGTAACTTATAACAACAGCTTATTGAAGAAGGGCTTCACAGTCTTCCTAAAATGTGTCCGGTAATGTTGTGTATTATAACACTGGTTCATTCAGTAATTACATGAAATCCCTAGAGTTTTTAGAGAATTCATGAAACCCTAAGTGAAACGGTGATTTCACGAATTCCCTGAAAATTTTAGGGATTTCACGAAATCCCTGCAGATTTCACAGATTTACTGTAACATATGTAGACATTGCAAACTCAGCCTGTGCTCTGGGTCTGTTGCAGACACAGCCACGGGTCGGTGGTGTGTCCCGCGGCAACCTGTACGTGGTGGGCGGCTCGGCCCCAGCAGGTGGACGTCCCTCTACACCGACGTCGGCGTCTGGGCCGTCATCTCCACCCTCCCGCTACCCAAGGTACTTAAAGCGACACTGCACACTGCAGTCACGTATCCAGCTCAACCCCAAAACAGTCAGAGCCAAGTATTACCAGTTCTCATTCTCCCGGCACAGTCCCTGACTGGCACTCTGAGTATCAGATGTCAAGCAAACTTACCTCTGAAATGTTTCGCCTGAGAGTGGATTAACATTATTTAACACTTTATGTGACCTGTTTAAATACCTGATTGGTTGAACCCGCCACACCCATCTGATACTCAGCTGGGATTGATCACTTGACCTACTTTATATTCATTCACATCCTGAGATGAACTTAGATTAGCATCCTGTGATTGGTCAGTATTTTTAATGAGAATAGTTATGTGTCAGAGGTTTCTTCAGGACATCTGATACGCAGGTGCTGACTGGAATAGCCTGTCCAGCGAATTCTTCAGGCCGAAACAGTAGCATTGTTTACTTATCGCGTATTATATGGGATGAGTGTGTGTCATAACAATATATGTAATTTTATCTCTTCTATTGAAGTTCATTCATAAAACATAGCTCAATATAAGTCTTGGCCTACTGATAAATATCCTATATATTATTGAAAACTGCTATATCTGCAGTGTATATAATTAACACACAGACGATAGCCTCAAGTATAGGCTATAAACATATGGCTATTTTGACAGATTGTAGATTTGACAGGAGATGATATGTCAAAAACTTACTTATATCATCAAAATGTGACCAACCACTTGTAACTGTTCTGAATGTGCATCTGAATACTGTAGTTGTTAGCTGTTTTTTATAAAAAAGATATTTTTAATTGATTTTTTAGGGGGGGGTGGGGGAAGGGGCTGGATACGCTGATGCTATCTTCATCAGAAGCCTGCTTCTACTTCAACTTGTTTCCATTACCAGGTGACACATCCCAACCTGTGTTGCCATGGTGACAGCCTGCTGGTTGTCGGCGGTGCCCGCAGCCTCGACGCGGCGCGTTTCGACACGCTCAGACACGCGTGGACGCCGGTGGCTCCGCTGCCTGCCGCGACAAAGGCTGCGGCTGTCGGCGTCATCAGAAACTCGGTCTACGTCATTGGTATGTCTCCTGGCGCGGGGGCACTTCGTCTTTCATCCGGTACTTCCATATATTGGTCAACACCTTGAATGACACACCTTTTTACCCTCCCTCCCTAGCAGCTATAGATAATTACTTTTCACTGTCCAGCAACTATGATATGGCATTTTGTGATGACCAGCAGCTATGAAAACTCTATGTTAGGACAGCAGCTATAAATTACCTCTATGATAAGATATCAGCCGTAAAGTACCTCTTTTCCCATACCAGACGTCTCATTTGTCATTTTCACGTGATTTCTCTCTTATTTCATCTGTTTCATTTGTCTTTACTCAATGTAGCAATGAAATACCTCATTTTTGTCATATCCAGCTATGAAAAAGGCAGTCTTTTTTAAAGTTCTACTGTATGTAGTGTATATATCCTTCAGTCCTTCAGAACAAGCACCATATCAAATAGACTCCGCCCTCACTGGCATTGTAGACGTGGGCGGTTGCTATGAGTACCACGTGCCTAGCGACGGTTGGCGGGTGCTGCCGCCGCTGCCGCGTCCGCCCGCCTCCGGCGTCAGCCTCGTGGTGCAGGACGGCGCGGTGCTGGTCACCGGAGGCGCGCGCCGTGACAGAGACTACCTCACAGCCGCGCACAGGTAACCACCAAAAAACCTATATTTTCGCAAACCATCATGTGTGCAAAGCCCATAATGTCACTTACGCCCCCTCCCTCCTTTTCTGAAAACCTGGATCTGCGCACAGGTGACCACACAGACAGCCCCCCTTTGCCCACCAAAATACCTTTTTTGTAGTGTTTTTTTCGCTTTCAATCGTGTACAACAAAACCCATGATATCCATTATGCTCGCCCCCTTTTCTGAAAACCTGGATCTGCCTATGCTGGTGTCACTGGTAGATCCATGATTTCGCACGCGCTCTCACAATCAGACGTTCTCTATTTTCTGTTCATCAAACGCATCATTAATAGTTGGAAGTTGAGATTTAATCAGATTATCCAGTTATAAAAAAACAATGAAATGAAAGCTAAACACATCTGTAATTTTTTTTTGCAAACAAACCTTCAAATTCTAACCGCTATACTTTCTCATGTTCCATGCTCCAGTATGAAAATGACCCTAAACGTTTTAACAAAATTTATCAGCAATTCTTTATCGCGTAAAATTGGGTCAAAACACTATAAAATCACTACAAAAGTGTGAACAAATTTGAGAGAATTTGCACATGTTCCATGTTCCACTATTTTTTGACACTATGTTCCATGTTCCACCATTTCTTTAACCACATGTTCCATGTTCCACTACCGACCCCCCCCCCCCCTCTGTCACCTCCCTCCCCAATGCCCCCTCCTCCTTCCAGGCAGTGTTTGAAACTCACAGGCAAAAGTTCGGGCCCTTAACTTTAAATAGTTGGGGTCCCTGTTCATAATTTGAGGGCCCTGCTGTGATATGTGTTTGAAATGTGAGCTAAAGAACGTGGTTGCTTTTAAAGACACATATTGCAACCATATACAGTATAATGTACATGATAAAGTATGGAATTCACTCTGACTCACCCATATTCATCAAAAATACGTTGAGGGACAGCTGGGCCCTCAAGTCCTAAAAGTTAAGGGCACTGATCAAAAGTTGGGGGCTCAGGGCCCTCAGGTCCCTTGTACTGTAAAACTAGAAATGTTTGCGCACAATTTAATTTGCAAAAATTTCCTGTGTAGGTGCAAAAACGCAAACTTCAATAGTCAGCAAACATTAATGGCCTATGTAAAGTAGGTCCAGTATGGACCAAAATCGCAAAATTAAATTGTCACAAAATAATCTATAGATGAAAATCGCACAATTTAATAGCCACGAAATATTCTAGCTTTATTATAGTGTTGCAAACCCTGCTTCCAGGTACCTCCCGTGGCGCTCCCCTGGTAATCAAATAATGTGGTGATTTTACTTAACAATGAAAGCAAGCACTTCTCAATGATGAAATTCAAAGGACATTTCAGACACATAATGTTGTTTACATGTGTTTGAGAGACGAAATGTAATAGCCACGAAATATTCTATCCTTACAGTATTTCAAACACCGCTTCCAGGTACCTCCCGTGGTGCCAGTGCTGGGAGACGCTGCCCTGGCGCCTCCCCGTCGCGCTCCACGGTCACACGACGCTGCTCGCCGAGCCGTGGCGACCGGAGAACCACCTGCTCGGCGGCCTGTGGCTGCTCAGTGTCGCCATGACAACGGCCGCCGCGGGGATGTCGGACGGTGGGCGTGGGGGAGGGCGGGGCTGATGGGGGCGGCCGGGGTGTGTGTGGGCGTCACGGCGGCCGTGTGGGTGCTACAGAGGGCCGCGGCCAGGCGAAGAGAGGAGCTTAGCAGCTGAGACGGGGTGCAATAGCGGAAATGTTGGACCAACCTGGATGTGCAGGAACTTAATAGCTAAGATGTGGTTTAGTTACTGACATTGTTGTAATGTGTGTTTTTTTCCCAGAAGACAGAGAAAGAAAAATAGAAATTATGGACTTTGCACATGAACACTTGTATTGCGTATGCCGTGCTAGTTTTCATCATTATACTGATGAATGTGAACAGCTAGGTTAGACTCTGGAGCGTGGCTACCTGATATATAGCACTACGGGGTTTGGAGTGACTTACACATGTATCTAAGTGGTCTGTGTCTGGCAAACAGGAACTTAATAGCTTAGATGTCGTGTGACTGTCAGTAGAGCAATTATTCTATAGTGTTTTTCCACAAGACTGATAAGCAAGAATAGAAATTATTTACTTTGCTGTACATTGGACGTGTATATTGTGAATACGTTGCTAGTTTTCATCATTATACTGATGAGGTTGGACAATTATGGAGGGTGCTATGTGCCAAAATACGTGTGCAATTTGTTTGGCAAGGGAGAGATTCACTTTACACTCAATTACTGTCTAAAGGTGACTTTAGGGAATGGGTTTTTGTTATTTTACACTGGTTGTGTGAATTATGAATATTTGCACTGGTGGATGATTGATTAATTAATTAAATTATGTGGTGATTTACTTAACAATGAAAGCAAACACTTCTCAATGATCAAATTAAGAGGACATATCAGACACCTCTGGCTGAGAGACATTCCACATAGACAAGAAGACTATATACGTGTGTTCGTGTTTTTGGTCTGAGACCTTTACGGAAACGCAAGGATGCGTGACGTCACAGTGGAAAGTTTCGATTTTTTTAAAGATGGCAGTTAAGGAACAGAAAGTCATAACTTAATATTCCAAAAAAAAACCCGCTGAAATCTTGACAGTGAAGCAGCAAATTGGATTGGAACAGTCGTGCCAAACCTCTAGGAATATTAATAATTGGAACTAACCTTTATTTTAGCAGAAACTCCTCTCAAATGGACGCAAGATGATGTTTGGATGTTTCCAGCAGCAAACAATGAACACAACGCACCTACCGATCTATGCACAAATCCATGACGCACACATGATTAAATTCAGAAAGATTAATTTTGCAAGATTAGTCTAGTGGTGTTACCCTGCTGGCGAGCGTTACTAGTCTAACATCGTCTGTTTGCTTTTTTTTCTGAGGTAGTATGAGGGGGTGGGTTGTATAGCCTTGATGAAAGCCCAGTCGCCACCAATTTCTTTCTAAATCAACAGTCTTCACAGTCTTTCACCATTCAACAGGAATTGTAATGCATTGTGTTGCCTCTCAGTATAGCCTGCATCACATTCTACACACTTAAATACGGTAGGCCTACAATTAACTCTCATTAATGGTTTAGGGCAATCACCAATCATATTTTTGCTATAATTATGACCTTCCCTAGCATGTTCCCTCTAAAGACCCACTCTTTTTTCTGGGCTATATTTAAAGAGCCCCAGCATCTTTTATGGACATATTTTAAGACCATACCTATTTCCTTAGAGAAAATTTCAACATCTCTTTAGTCCGACTCATATACCATACTCACTTATACTTGTGATTAGTGAAGTATTTGATTGTTCTTTATTCATATCATTTACATTGCAATCTCGAGGGCCACACCGTAGATCATTACATTCACCATTGTGAGCATTCTTCTGGTTTTCATTTCTACAGTTTTTAGTAGATTTACATCACCACTGATCACGTTTTATCATTATTTTGTTTTACAAATTTTATTATGTATCGTTCATTAAAATAATTGTTTACGTTTGGATGTTGTGTCAATACTTTTGATGATGGGATTTTTGTTTTGCAAAGTTTTTCATTTGAGGAAAAAGACTGAAAACATACAGTCCTCTCGTCAAATACAAAAATGAGAATTGAATTATGTAGAACGATACGGAAGACTTTGACGTGAGAACCAGTACTATTAAAGTAGGTGTTCATTATCAAGTTTGACCTTGGAATCAAAATAATATTTTTCAGAAATTATCCAATAATATATGATTGAGAAATCACGTCTCTATTGTAATACAAATTTAGTAACTGCAAAAAATGTTTTTAATGAAGGTGTGAGACTATTTGTTTATCCTATGCCAACCATACAAGATACAAAGTGGACTTGTCCAAATTAATGCAATTACTGTACCTGCACCAATGGCAGATCCAGGTTTTTGGCCAAGGGGGGCGCACTTAAGGAAGGGGGGGGGGCGCACTTTAGGGATTTCATGAAAAACCCTATGAAAATGAAGTATTTTGGTGGGAAAAGGCGGGGGCGCCCTCTACCCCCCCCCCCATCTGCCTATGTGTACCTCAAATACTGTTTTTATGTGAAAGGTGTGTGGATTTCAAAGAAGTTATTATTTAAGAATCAAATTAGATGGAGCAGAATTTTATTACATGTCTCAAATCCAGAATTTACATACATGTATTTGTTGGAATGTTTACACACTATAACAGAATATGCATAATGCAAAATTATCTCCTTTCATTCACTATTTCATTTGCATTTTTAGGCGCGCATTTACAGACCAAATAGATTACACGCTATATTTTATAAAACTAATAATGTCTTATGTATGATACAATAGACATTGTTAAATCTGTATGGTTCGTAAAAGTTCCATATCCACTTAGTGGTCACCAATATACGAAGGCTCCCAATTATCAAATGCAACCATTAAGGTATAAATTTCAAGATCGTCACCTAAGTAAATTTGTTTGAAAATTTCAAACCCCTACCTTATACTTACAAGCAATTTCCGCCCCTGCATTTATAAATACAACAAAGATTTTCAAACCCTACCCAATCAAAAATAAAGATACGTTTTTCCCAAACACATGTTTTTTTTCTTGTCCTTGAGCAATGATAGTGGGTAGCCCCCTAATTGTTAAATTTGTCTTTCTAAACATATTTGTTTGTACATTTTTTTATATTAAAAAAAAAAATACATGCATTATCAAAAAGATTTTCAATAATTTATATCAATGAATATACACCACAAACAACCGAACACATTAGCCACAATGCAATTAATGTTATCTTTTTTAAACAGTTAGATTCACAAAGTCTATTTATTTGGTAAATTTCTCAACCTGTCAACGTTGTTAACCTAGTTGTGTGCGGATGTGCGAGATACATTTAATTCAAAGGGCTATACATTCACCTCAGCTAGTTTCAACAGATATTGGACAGTCAGATATTCAAAGATTTTCTGATATCCAATATGGGATATTCATAAATCTCTGAGATTGGATATTTGCTAATGTCCTATATCAATTGACTAACATTGGGGTTATCAATTATCACTTTTTATGTAATTACTGAACAACAAGTCACTCCTACTAAAATTGCTGATTCGGGTGACAAGTGTTGTTATATAGTCTGACATCATTGAATAGGAATACAATACAAAGCCATATAAAATATATATTATACAACATATATGGTGTCAAACTTATACTACTAAGCATTGTCATAGCTCATGGAAACAATAAATACTCACTGGGATCAGCGCAACTCAAGTATAGTATCACAAACTGCAATTAAATAGACTAAAAACTCAGGTTGGTCAATAGAATTCAACATACATGTCTATTCTATGATGGGACAACCACCAAGTCACTCCTACTAAAATTACTGATTCGGGTGACTGTGGTCAAACCTATGTAGACATTGAGTTACTCACTTCATTATAACATATCAGATTACATGGAATAAAGATCATTCTTATATACAATATGTACAACAACATTATCGGCTATATAGAGTATGGTTTAGAAAGGCTATTCTGAAAATTTATTCACCTATCAAAGCTGTTAACCTAGTTGTTCTTGATTTTCAAGAGATATTCAATTATAAACCTACTTTAAGACAGTCCTAAAAAGATTGTTCCATCTGGTGACAAGTTAAAAAGGCTACACTTCACCTCAGCTAGTTTAACAGATATCGAACAATCGGACATTCAAAGATTTGCTGATATCCAACATGTGATATTATTCACAATTATCTACTATCATGTTTTTGCGATTTTCCTACACCAATTGAATATAATCAAAGTTATTAATTCCCACTATTTAATCACTGAACAACAAGTTACTCTTACTAAAATTGCCAATTTGGTTGACAATTGTTGACATCATTGAAATGGTGTACAATACAAATAAAAGCCACATAAAATATATGACATACAACAAATATGGTGTCAAACTTATACTGCTAAATATTGTCACATCTCGTGGAAAGAGTAACTACGCGCTAAAATGGGCATTGACTCAAGTATAGAATCACAAAGTGCAATTAAGTAGGCTTGAAACTCAGCTAGGTCAATAATTCCCAGGATACATGTCTATTCTATGATGGAACAACCACAACGTCACACCTACTAAAATTACTGATTCGGGTGACTGTGGTCAAAGTACAAACCTAATGGATGACATAGTATAAGATTACATTGAATAAAGAGCATTCACATATAAAATATATACATTAATAGTATCACCTAAATAGAGTAGGTTCACAAAGTCTACTATGTAAATTTCTTCACCAATCAACGCTGTTAACCTAGTTTCCTTGAACGAGTTCATCGTGTTGGAATACACATATATACATTATTTATTTAGTTCATCTATACACAACACAAAACAAAATTTATTGTTGACAGTTTCGGCAACTATTGTCACCATTTTCAAAACGTCTCTGCGCATGTCACGGTCACTCGGCACGACTTCCGATGCCGAAAATCGGGTCGTACACGTGAGAGAGTTGTAAGTCTTGCAAGAGTGTGTACGTTGGGGAAACTGGCAAAAAACTGGGCACACGTGTAAAAGAACACATGAAGGATGTGGAGCAGAACAGTGGGGGATCTTTCACCAGAGCAGCGAGGAAAGAATCTCTCACCCAAATCAACAAGAGTGCGATCACAGACCATGTGAAACAAAACAATCATGAGATAGACTGGGAGGAAGTGAGTGTACTGGATAGGGAGGGGGATTGGAGAACAAGAACCATCAGGGAGGCGATAAAGATACGAGGTCAGAAGCAGGTCATGAACCGAGACGAGGGGGCCTTTCAACTCTCTCACGTGTACGACCCGATTTTCGGCATCGGAAGTCGTGCCGAGTGACCGTGACATGCGCAGAGACGTTTTGAAAATGGTGACAGTAGTTGCCGAAACTGTCAACAATAAATTTTGTTTTGTGTTGTGTATAGATGAACTAAATAAATAATGTTAACCTAGTTGTTCTTATACTTTCAAGAGATATTCAATTATAAATCTACTTTAAATCAGTCCTACTAAACTTACTGATTTGGGTGACAAGTTCAAAAGGCCTCAGCTAGTTTCAACAGATATCGGTCAGTGAGATATTTAGAGATTTGCTAATATCCAATATGGGATATTTGCAAATCTATGATATTGGATATTTGGCAATGACCTATTAGTATATCCACTTGATTATAATTGAGGTTATTGATTCCCACTTTCTTTTTAAGTTACTGGACAACACGTCACTCCTACTAAAATTGCTGATTCGGGTGACAAGTGTTGTTATATAGCCTGGCAACATTGAAGAGGAATACATAACTTCCTTTAACCAAAACAGATTTCTATAAAAGTAACACAATTTGGTGCAGAATTGGCAAGGGTAAATAAAATCCATGGGAAAATAACTCAAATCGCTGTATACATTGCAAGATACTGAAGTGTAAAGCCCCGTCCACACCGCTAAGACTGTGGCCGACGCGACGCGACGCTGTACGACGCAACCGTCGTAGACCGTCGTGAAGCGTGGCATAGAAAAACGTGAACTTACGACCGGCCTGTCCACACCACTACGACGTTTCGTCGTAAGCCTGTGGCGATCCTAGCGAGAGTTTCCTAAACTGAACATAATATTCACCCTTTGAATGAAAAGACGACCCGTCGCGTCGTAGGAATCCACACCAACGCAACCACTGCCAAGGCTATGCGACGATGCCCGACGATAGCAACTACGACTGAACATGTTCAACTTTCACGACGGCCTCCGACGCGACGGGATTTTATGAAATCGTAATCGCTAGCGTGTCCACACCAACGCGACTGTGGCCGACGCGACGTCACGTCTCGTCGCGTGGGGCATTGTCTTAGCGGTGTGGACAGGGCTTTAGTATATTTTCCGTAAACTTTGCAGAGTGCAGTACTTTACGTGTCATAGTGTGATGTCCAACGTATCCTATGGACGTATCTCACTTACGTAATATTTTCTAGGGGCGTCAAAGTACACGGTGGGCTATATATCATGTATGTTTTGACCTCAGGTGTAAATGATAGACATACTATAGTACACTAATGGCTAAATCACAACGCACGAGGTAATAAATATCAACCATTGCAAACAACATGCAAATAGGCCTTTTGACAACTTTTTGTTGACTAAAACTTTGTGTAGACTTCGCATAATATTTCTTTCCATTCAGAGTGCCATGGCGATAAAATATACTCGGTTGAGAATTCTATAAAACATACAATAAGATCCAAAAACACATGATTTTATAAATGTCCGTGACATTTTCAATGACTAAGGACGCAAACCGAAATAGAACCAAACCTCCTTGTCCCAATCAGGGATAGACGACATGGCAATGTTGGTTCCAGGGGCCATGAGGACGCAGTCTCCAGTTTTGGGTGGCTGTGTTGTCAGCGGTCGGAAGTAGAATGAGACACAGCCGGTGATGCGAAGACATTCTCTGGTGCACTCCGTCTTGGTTTTTCCAGGCAGGTGGGCGTGCAGCAGGTTTGGCTTCAGAGCCATCGGCGTCCTGATGCTCTTAGCATAATCAGATGTTTTGTTTTTATTGTTCCGTTCTTCTGTACATTTTGCGTCCATGTCTTCGACTGTCATGCTCGACCAGAGCTGGCCGGTGCAGTTTTTATCTGTATACACAAATGTTTTTATATTTGTACTTTCCTGCTTCAACCAAGCATTTTCACATTTGCAGATGTCTATATCACCGCCATTGGCATGTATTACCAGCATTAAATCAGCGAAATTCTCATGCAGGATTGGAGGAAGGTAAGTGATGCCGGTGCGTTGCATCCAGAGAGTCGTTGTTTTTGTCAGACCCAGAACTGAGTGTGGGAAATATTTAAGTTCTGGGATACTGTCCAACTTGAAGATTATCATGTTTTTTAGGCTTTGAATCACATCGTCCTCAATCTCTGTGATTGGGTTGTCGCGGAGACTCAGAATCTCCAATGTAGCTGCCGATGCCTTCACATCTGGGAATGATGTTAGCTGGTTTTGTTCCAACTGTAAAGTTGAAAGATTTGAACATAAACTTATATTCTGTGAACTTGTCAGCTGGTTTCGGTTCAAATAAAGTTCTTTGAGATTTACCAGTTGTGACATATCGGGCAATTCGATCAGCAGGTTTTGGTTGACACTAAGTATCTGTAGATTTACCAGTTGTGACATATCAGGCAGCTGGGTCAGCAGGTTTAGATTCAAATAAAGAGTCTGGAGCTTCACCATGACTTTTAGGTAATCATTGTTTATGTAGGAAATAGTATTCCAATTAGATAAAGTGTTTCCAGTGATTGGTTTAATGGAGCGAGGTTAGGAAATTCTGCTAGTTCATTATTATTCAGGTACAACTCGTTAACTTTGGTCAGTGGTTCTAGATAGCTTAGTGGTATATTATCTGATGTTATGCCACTTTGGTCCAAAAGTATCAATTCCACTGTAGAAGCTATTGGAGTTAAATCAGGAAATGATGTGAGTGGATTCCGCAAAACCATAAACACTTGGACATGCGTGAATCGGGCAAGCTCAGTCGGATCCGCAATCCATGTAGATGGAGGATTACAGTCCCGCACATATATTTCCACGTCAGCATCTCCGTGATCAGAACTTATGCATGATTCTCCAGCATCACTTTGCTTCACACTAATCAAGATTAACACGGTGATGGCCAAGAAAGTCCGATAGGACACAACATCCTTCCAGAAATACACATGCTTCATGTTGAAAATCCTTTTGCAGTAATATGTTTGCTGATGTTTTTAATTACGCTGTACAATGCCATGTATTTCAAAGTTCAAATTAGTGACCGACGAAACACAAGTTGATCATTTCCTTGCCCACTAGACTAGCTCCCAACTGCAACGCGCATTCATGTAAGTGATATGCTCACACACAAGCTATGATATTGCGTTGTATAACATGTAATCGTTACACTTACCGCCACCACAATTCATGTCGAAATTATTGCGCCGCTTCAGTAGCTGAAGCGAAAGCCTTGTATGTTTCCGTTCATTTCGTGTTTATGTATGTATGTATGTATGTATGTATGTATGTATGTATGTATGTATGTATGTATGTATGTATGTATGTATGTGTATGTATGTATGTATGTATGTATGTATGTATGTATGTATGTATGTATGTATGTATGTATGTATGTATGTATGTATGTATGTATGTATGTATGTATGTATGTATGTATGTATGTATGTATGTATGTATGTATGTATGTATGTATGTATGTATGTATGTATGTATGTATGTATGTATGTATGTATGTATGTATGTATGTATGTATCTATGTATGTCTATGTATCTATGTATGTATCTATGTATGTATCTATGTATGTATCTATGTATGTATCTATGTATGTATCTATGTATGTATCTATGTATGTATGTTTGTCTCCGGACAAGCTAGAGCTTTTACGCTTCGCCCTATTTTGTTCAAACTTTACATAACTATTTGGTATGACTAGACACCAAAGTCATTGGATTTTGTGCACTTTGCCATTAAAGTGTGCTTTCCATAGTGGCATTTTAGGTCCATTTTCAACATTTTCTGCAATAGTTTTGTCGATGCTTATGAGAAAGCATTCAAACTTTGCACCATGCTTACATGCCTACTGAACATCAACTATATTTAATTTTGGCACTTTGCCAATCAGAGTTTAACTTTCGGAGGGCCATTTTAACTATCTTTCTATCTATTTTTCCACTATTGTTTCAATACTGTTCGAAACATGACCATCAAATTGGCACAGTGGTTATATTGGAATAAAAGTGCTCAGAGAGCACAGTCTGTATTACCATATTATTGTCGACTCATGTGCAATGCATATTTACTTTAGCCATGTTTAGAAAGCGCCTGCAATCCAATTCCAACAACATAGATAAAGGATGAGTCACGCATCAAGTGCTTTGATTGCAAAGCAAACACCTTTATTGCCCATGGGTCAATGTTGCTCTAGCGACGCTGTGCTCTCTGAGCACTTTTGATCGAGTTGTGCATTGTGTCCACAGAAGAAATGTAACGAGTTATTATATTTTGGATCATGTCAAACTAATTGGCGAAAACAGCAATGAAGGTATTGAGCTGTAAATACTATGGCCTCATGCGCCCTCCCAGAACTTGACAAACATACCACTAATGACAATATCATTCATTTTTACCAACTACCCCGTCCATTCACAGTCTGCGGGCCTCAGTAGATCACATGTATTTTTTCAGCAATGGGGAGGGGACTGATCCTTTGATATTTAGAGGTGGCACTGGGGTGAGACGGGTAACAGGAGATCATCTAAACTGGAAGACAGAAATTTGACTGCGGTTTACTAACATTTTGGTTCATTGTCTCATTAGTCTACAAAGGTTATTTGTTCAACAACTCACATTGACAAACATTTGTTTTGTTTTTTCCCAGAATAAACCAAGACCCCCCCTTTAGAATATCAAACGACCTGCCCCTCACATGGCATTGATTGAGATTATTGACGAAAGCTCAGGGGGTGTCTTATGACATGGTCCGATAAGTTCCATGTGAGGTGAGGTTTTATATTGGAAAATAAGACATTTGTCAACCGTTTGGGTTACAATGTGATAGAAAACATCCGAAGTATTGATTCACTATCCAGTGGAGTCCGAACAGTTCACGTTTGCTCTTAAAACCTATCAAATTGCGTTTTTATCTACTTTACCATGTACGCCAATTCATCGCACAAATATGTGCTAGTTATATTTGTAATGTGTACAAAGAATTATGAACAGCTGTTAGGTCTTGTCAGCCTGTATTCATGTGAGATTTAAAGTGCTACCTCGCAGCAGTGTTTCAAGAGATTATTATAAAGCAAAATAGCCTCCAATGCATTGTGTCTTATGCAACATGCTACATGAATGATGCACTGGCCGAGGCTATACAGGATCACACCAGCAAAGCGCCACGCAGCGGCTAATTTGGAAATAAATAACAGCTGTCAGGGGACAGGGATTGAATGTTTGGGTTACACAATCTTTATCCGCTTGGTATTTCTTATTTTCCTTTTAAGTAGTTGTCACCCTATATGTTTTCTCTATCAGTACCGAAGATTACTTGATTTATTTAAATATTAGGACGTAAATAAAAAAATATTTGCTTTGGGTCCGCATGGACCCTACACCCGTTAAGAACAGAAAATGCAGGGTGCACTGATTTTTTTTTTGATTGAAGGCCTTTAATGAAGTTGTCAGCTCATATCTTCCCCTTACCAAGAATGAAAATTATTTTCTTTGGTTATACATAAGGACCAATACAAAAGCAATTTCATAGGGGTCCGCATGGACCCCAGAGACGATGGGTACAGACAACACAGAGTTGTTCGATAATTTGACCTATTAAAATATGTATATAAGAAAAAACATAACTCTTTATTTGTTATTTTTATCTGACACAGTCATAATTAACATATGCATGTATTTGTATCACAAAAAGATCATGAATTGAAAAGAAAATCACATCAAACGATTGGGGTCCACATGGACCCCTATTGTACTCATTAAGGTGTTTTGGGTAATGTACTGATGAATAAGATGAAATGGCAAAGCGAAAAAGGTAAGGTTCTTTAAAATCTTCTCACACCTGCGCCACACAGGGGTATAACAACGAATATAAGTTCAGTGCAACTTCATAAAACAAGCATTTGTGAACTAATCTGTCTAATGTTTGCCATATTTCTATATAGTATCTGTATGAGGGTGCCGATGCCCTTTAAGTGGTTAGTGGGAAATGGCCTTAGAATTAAATGGGATGTGGGAAATCTGCAAAAATTAAGTGGTTAGTGGGAATTTGGGCAATCAAGTGGGAAGTGGGAAAATTACCAAAATTAAGTGGGAATAAATTCTAATTTTAGTAAGAAATTTGCAAATGCGGGTCATGCATGTAAATTTATAACAATTTAAAATTGGTAGTTATAATTTGATGTCATTTTTTGTAAAAGTGAACAAAATGTTCATTAAAAGTACGCATTTTGGTGGGAAATGTAAATATCAAGTGGGAAGTGGGCAATGAGCTTAACTTTAAGTGGAAAGTGGGCAATGGGCTAAAATTTAAGTGGTAAGTGGGATCAGGACCCCCCCCCCCCCATCTAGACCCTCATGTATACTAATCTGATTAAGTACTATACCAATGTATTTGTCAGAAAACTGGCATGAAATTGGCACACATCCGAGCGAACACACGGATGATCACAAGGAAATAACCAAGGGAACTTTCAGATGATCATCAGCTAAAACGTAACACACAAGAGCACAGACCATGTTATCCAATATAAGCATGGGACGGGTAACATATTTGGAGAGAGGTTTCAACAGTAGCAACAGCAGTTGCCGAAACTGTCAACCAGTAAGTCTTTTTTTGTGTTGAGCTAGATGAAAAATGTACCAATTATGTAACAATTACATAATTGTACAATTATGTAAATGCAATACTAGACTCACACACGAGTGCTCTCATTGGTAAATGACAATAGGCAATGGATTTGTCCCCGGAACTGCTGCCTCGAAAAGACACGACTGATTATTTGCTTCCCATCTATATACACTTATATAATACATTGTTAATTGGGGCCATAGACAATAGTTTGTTTCGATCCCTCCCAGGACACGCACCGTATAACACTGCATTGACCACTGAATACACACACCTTTCCTGTTCCACATGGTCATTAGCACTTTGCACAAAAACATGAGAAGTTTAAACATTACATGCACCGTGATAACAGGCAAAGCCGTGTATCAATAATACATTAATTGGTGTTTATATAAGATATAATAACACAATACATACGCATACTACTGGGCCTAAGAAAGAGGGGGGGGGGGTTGGGGTTATGAGGGTGCAAATGCCCTTTAAGTGGTTAGTGGGAAATGGCCTTAGAATTAAATGGGATGTGGGAAATTGGCAAAAATTAAGTGGTTAGTGGGAATTTTGGCAGTTAGGTGGGAAGTGGAAAATTACAAAATTAAGTGGGAACAAATTCTAATTTTAGTGGGAAACTATAAAAGAATGCACGAGTTTGGGTCATGCACGTAAATTTAAAACAATTTAAGATTGGTCGTTATAATATCATGTCAATTTTTATAAGAGTGAACAAAATAGTCATTAAAAGTACGCATTTTACCCCCCCATTCTATTGATGCCGCGGCATGACACCGCGCTTGTTTTTCGCCATTTGAAAGTGGGCTTTCCAACCTGGCGGGTGTCATACCGTGCTGATGTCACCCACGGTGTATTTGAAGTCGCCGACGGACCCCGCCCACGGTTCTTTGAAGCCGCCGACGAACAGTGCATTTAGGCCTCTGTCGATGCTTTGAACCCCGCCTACGGTGTTAGGCCGCCGGCCATGTGTAGAGGTGGTGTTTAGAGGTGGGCCAGCGGCGATGTCCAGCGGTGTCAGTGAGACCCCGCCTACGGTGCATTTATGCCGTCGGCGATGTATAGCGGTGTCAGTGAGACCCCGCCTACAGTGCATTTATGTCGTCGGTGATGTATAGCGGTGTCAGTGAAATCAAAGGAAATCAATAGAACCCCCAACCTCGCAGACGGTGTGGGCCTTGACAGTATCCTGTGACTTCTTAGGAGAAGTCGCCAGAAAAGTGGCCGCGGCGTGGCTTTTTGGCGCCGACGATGTACTGCGGTGTCCCCTTTGTACCGGAGGCCCCAGGGCGGCATTAGTTGAATGACTTCTTCATGCCGGTCTTGCTCGTTGGCGGTGTTGAACAAAAATATTCAAGAATATTCAAAAAACCCACCAAAATGCTATTATTAGTAACAAAATATTTACAAAAACACGTTCCGCCGACGTACTATGCCGTAGGCGGCCTCAATAGAAAGGGGGGGGTTAGTGGCCAATGAAAATATTAAGTGGGAAGTGGGAAATGAGCTAAAATTAAAGTGGGAAGTGGGAAATGAGCTAAATTTAAGTGGTAAGCGGGATCAGGACCCCCCCATTTAGACCCTCCTGCATGTGCTTTACAAGTGGGAAGATTAAGTATTTAAAAGATGAGGTTATTAGTAACATTAGTCAATAGCTTTCCAAATCATCAGAAGGTTTGCACCTGCGACCTCACGTGTATGAGACTAGCAAGATATGTACCACACCATAGAGTCACTTGCATAGCATAGCAGTGTACAGTTTTATGATATTTATCTGTGATACGGAAATGCGTGTGTAATTTTGCAGTGGCCCATGCACTATAAGGCATAATTACAATCAAAGCCAGAAAATGACCTGATTTGATCGTTATTTCAAATTCTGGTTACGAGTACTAAAAGATCATCGGCAGAGAGGACAACACATACCGAAGGAAGATCGTAGAGGCGATAGAAATTTACAAGCATCAGCCGCAGCTCAACCTCAACCAAGGCAAGAGCATCTCCCCACCCTCCTCCATCTGCTGTCTGATGGGAATTCCACCTGTCAGACGAAGCGCCAATGTGAAGTCATCAAGAAAAAACAGAAGCCACTTCTGTTGAAGGTCCCGTGATGGTGACCGCAATGTTAAGTTCGTTTGTAAGTGAGTAGTATTTGTCATTAAATCTTAACCATAAAGGTAATTTGACGCCCACATTCCTAGGTATAACAGACTCTGTAGACGTCTAGAATTTGTAATAAGCAGGAATTAGGAGATGAATTTCATGTATCACGTTCTCTTCAACTGCGAAGCTTTTGCAGATGACCGTAAAAAGCTTCTGAAACCCTATTACTTTAGAACGCCCAATACCGTAAAAGTTAGCTTATTATTTAAATAATAAAAATGAAATCTGTTTTGTGTAAACTGTCCAAGTTTGTGAAAGTTACAATGCTTCAGTTCAAATAAATTGCTGTCCTTCCTACAGACATCATTTTTTGTTAGATATTAGCTGTAACGCTATGCATTATGTTCACTGCTTGAATTTATTTTAATTATTTTGCTATTATTTGATATTGTAACAAAAGTTGTTAGGGCCTCCAGGTGCGGGGTTCATTGCAGCATGACCGCAGAGTATACAGTTGATTGTTTGTTTGGAGTTTATTTTGTAGCTTGGAGGATACATAGCATCGTTGCTGGAATTGGATTTTCTTTTTTCAGTGGGTAATGGGCCTGTAGAAGCCGCGATGGCTGATACAGTCCCCAGCAGCAGTGAGGCAGACGTGGTGGCGACACCGGCAGCTGTCTCCCGGGAAGAGCAGGAGTCAAGGGATCAGGGGCACGGGCAGGAGCCCTCTCTGGTTGCTGATGCTGAGGACAAGCTGCAGCATTTACAGGTAGCTGGCGAGATATCCCAGGAAGAAGAAATGGAGGTGACGGTGTAGGGGCCCGGCATGGAGAACGAGGGTGCCATGGACACGGCGGAGGGTGAGGTTACTGGGGGCTTGGCTGGAGAAGCTAGCTCTCAGGCACCCGGCCTTGAGGAAGAGGATGATCGGGTCTCGTCGTCGGCTGAGTCCCAGACGGGATCATTCGGGGGCAACAGCTCCACGACCGGCAAGTCAGAAGACTTGGGCGACGAAGAGGAGAAGCGTGACAGACGACCATGGAAGCAGTCGGGCAAACCGCAGGAGCGACGCCACCACGCACCTTCGCGAAAGCGACAGCCCACTGTGGGCGAGGTGCATCGGTTCTTTGCAGATCCATTCACGCAGAATGTGTTGTACGCAGGGAAGTTCTTCGGCGACAGTTCCCCGGACGAGGTGAAGTACTGCGCCGACTCCGTGACCGGCCAGCCTCAGCACTCTTATGAGATACTGACCAGGGCCGGTTACGGACTGCTGTTGGAGAGACTGGAGTGGATGGGGCAGGGGTCGCGAGACAATCGAACGCCTGATGGCACTCCCGAGGATCGTTGGGGCGGAGTAGCAGCGGTGGTTACCAAGAGTGAGCACACCGGGTATCCAAAACTGTGGCCGGAAGTCAAGGTTCCCGCCTCGCAGCTGCCCAGCGACCGGATCACCAAGGAGGGGGTACAGTCTCTGCATGCCTCTTGGCTGGAAGCTGGGATGCGTTGCCTCGTACAAGGGTGTGAGGCGTGGGAAGCTCTGGACCAGCCCTTGGGCGCTCTGCCGCAGTTGCAGGCACTACACAGTAAGGACGGTGGGTTGCTGCGTCGCAAAGTTCCCGATTGCAGCAAGTTTGACCCCGTTCTTCTCTGTGCCCCTCGCCCAGACACACTTAGAGAGCATGGATGGAAGAATTTTGAGCGGGTATTAGAACAGTGGTGCCGTTTTCCCTTGAAAGAGGGCAAGTGCTTCTCTGCCCCATGTTGCAGCAAGTCACCGGTGGAGACCTTAGGCCCCCGGTGCCGACGAGCGATGTTCCCCTCGATCTTGGACGCAGTGGAACATCTGATCAAAGAACATGATGTGGAGGTGCGACAGTTGCAGGGCGAATCGCACCGTGACATTGACAGTGGCACCACCACGAAGCAGTGTAAGCAGTGGCGAGCGCAACTTCAGTTCGACCTGAAGGACCTGCGTTCGATCGCTCAGAAGATGGTGGTCGAGGTGATGGAAAGCTACAACCAGCTTGTAGGGATCCCACGCCTGATAGGTCGTGGTCGTTGGTTCTCCAACGCCAACCTGACCAGGGTGATCGTGGGATACCATCTCGTCAAGATCGATCCCAAGGCACAGGGCTGGAGCAAGGAACACCTTCGGTGGCGGCATACATTCCAGGTTGACTATGTCAAGCGGACTAGCCATCTGCCGGGGTACACTGGTGCTCCTGAGAAGACAACGGAGGGATACCGAGAGGAAGTGTCGCACTCGCCCGAGGGTCCTTCCCTAGCGAAGCAGAAGGCTGCAGGTGGGGGTCAGGCCCGAAAGGGTGGGCCCTCCAAACAGCCAACATTGATGGGACCGCCCACAACAGTTCCGCCGCCGCGGTCCGGGATGTTGGAGATGCTTGCGAACAAGTTCAAGATGGCCAAGGGCCCAGCGGTATCTGTTACTTCCGGTAGGAATAGCAGTCCAGTTTTCGAGACGGTCAGCCTGGCCTCTACGTTGCCTTCGAGCCACACGAGTGCCACAACCAGTTCCGCTGCCATGAAAGAAGTGAGCAGCGCCATCGCCGCAGCTGTGACCGCTCAAGCGTTGCGTGGAGGGTCAACAGGCGGCCAGAAGAAAAAGTCGAGGCAGTCGCCTCCCAGCAGCAGGGGCGGGCCTTCTCCATCCGGCCAGAAGTGCGATCGCTGTGACTCTCGCAGTCCGGGGCTTGGCTGAGTTGGTAAAACCCAGAAGACAATACCGGTAGGCTGATCGACAACCTCCGTGACAGTGAACGGGTGTGGCAGGACCGAGCTACTCATGCCGAGGCTGCTCTGATTGCTCTGTGAAAGCAACACCAGGAGCTGCAGAAACGGTAGGCCGCTGACAGGACTGCCTACGAAAGTGGGCGATCTTTGTTGGTTGTGGACCGCGACAAGGAACAGGCGCACACGATGAAATATAAGGCTGATTGTCTCACCCTTAAGTCAGAGTGCGACGCGGCAGAGAAAGAGCTAGGTGTGTTGCAGCATGAGGTGAACCGGCTGACTGCGACGTGCGATCAGCAGCAGGAAAAACTGACTGCGGCGGAAGGGGACTTGGCCAAAGTCAGAGCAGAGGTCAACGTCATGCGGAAGGAATTGGCAGTACTCCGCAAGGACGCGACTTACACAGTGCAATCAGGGAAGCTCAAGAATAGGCAGACCCCATGCCAGAGTGAAGTCTTTTGGACCTCTGAAGGTTCACTGGAGCGGTGTGAGTCAACCAGTGAGAAGCAGATGGAGGATGCCTTCAGGGCTATCACCAAGTCCCTCAACCAACAGGGGAAGGACATCATCGATGCCTGGACAATGATGGAGGAGCATGTCAAGTCCAACCCAGACTTTGACATCTACCCTGCCATCTACTCCTGTGCGCAGCAAGCCATGGAGGAGTTCACGCAGGTTGTGCGGCAGGAGATCACTCCACGGGTGCCGAGTTCTACATCTTAGAGATGGACAATAGCGGGGACTCGCAAGTTGCGGTCTTAAAGAAAGAGTTGGATGGTGTTCGGCATGAACTAGAAGTTATGCCCGAATACGCCAACGAGCGGAAGCATGATGTCAATACCATGCACAAGTACGAAGCCCGGAACGCAGACAACGTATGAGAACTCACGGTTTCTCTGCGTATTGTCGGTGCTGGCTTTATTCGCCTGATCAACGAGCTGGAAGTTGCTCAGCGACTGCAGGTAGCAAGGGACGCTCAAGAGTGCTCTCGATGAGATGCTGGAAGCAGCAGCGATCGTGGAGCCGCAGTGTCATGATATTGGTCAGGAGCAGTGGGTTAGAAGAGTCTTACCATCCCTGCCAGGCGCCGGTGCGGTGACGACTGCGACTGCAGCAGCGACGACCACAGCAGCAGCGGCGACTGTGTCCAGTGGGCAGGTGACCTCAAGTGTTACTGGGCGTGCATTCACGCAAGCCAGGATTCGTCAGTCCAGCTTTGGCCTCACCTCAGCAGCCGAAGAGTCCATGGATGAGGAGATGGAAGTGCGCCTCCTTGACGAGACTCTCCCCAGACCCAGCCGGACGTTGACTTTAACCGCCGCGAGTTCAGGAAATGAATCCCGAAGTCCGCGACGGTCGTCCTGCAGCCCTGGGCCACCTCCACAAGGAGGCGTTTCCAGCACCTAAGGGTCCAGTCGCAGGGTGCACCCTGCAAGGATGATCCTGGAAGACAGATCATCGAGGTCTCCAGCTGCAGGCGACGCCTGACGAGGTCGCTCACATAGTTGGAGAGGAGAGCGGCCGGCTGGACAAGTCGATCACACCCCTGTGACATCGGACGTGACGCCACACAGCAGGTCGTGCTACTCTCGCAAAACCCCGTGTCGTTGCCAGTGTGAGGTTTTTGTAGACGACGGGCTTGTCAGTCCAAGGGTAGTATGAAATACAGTGGCCAGAAATCGCATACTAATTTGACTCTACATAGTCGCTCTGTACTCGTAGTTTGCAATTAGTTTACCCCCAGTTTCCTTTTTGGCCCTTTTTGTGTGTGTGAGTGAGACAGCACAGGATGAATGTTGTGCGTAAATGTGTGCCTCGTCCCCTCCCCATTGTAGTATAAGTCCATAGTGCAAGGGCAAAGCAACCATAGTAGAAGTGATCCGTAGCACGTCACTAGTATGAGTGTGGTTCGACTTTGGGGGAGGGCGGGGGGGGGGGGTTGGATGTTTTGTTTGTATGGTTCAGGCTTACTGGCGAGGTGCAATTTCCATGAAGATGAGTTTCTTCGGCGGACCTCTCAGGACAGGAAGGGTGGAGCGTCCTCTGGCAGACTTACCTGCGTAGCAGTTGTGCCGGCCTGTCGCTGACGTCCAGGCATGCATGACGCGTACTCCGTTAAGAAGGAACCCCCTGATGACTGGGAATCACCTGTGCTTAGGATACTCGAGGATATGGGTTGGGGGAGTTTCCATGCGAGTGTCTCACTCTCTAAAAAGCAGCGTGTTCCATCCTCATGGAATCTGGGGGAGTGTGTAACAAAAGTTGTTAGGGCCTTCAGTGCGCAGGTTCATTGCAGCATGACCGCAGAGTATAAATTCCCCTATAGTATAAGTTGCACTGGACTAGGTTAATATCCCAGTGACACACACACCTTGATAGGCTTTGTTGTCCTGTATTATGGCCACTGTAAGATTAGGAACCAGTACTCTCTTGTACTGGATTGAGCCGATTAGCGGCAGTTCTCTCTTAGACGCTGGTACAGCAGCATGAAGGCCTGGCAACCTATTCCCGAAAGGGAATATGCCCCTTTACTTGTTCTTACCGAGGGTGGCCTGTGGTCTTGGTCTCGCGTGGCCATGCGTAGGGGAATCTTGAATTATTGACTTTTTATTTTGAAAAGAAGACTTTAGTCTCGAAGACAGTTGAATAAAATTATTTCTAAACTTTTCAAAACTTAGATTTTTGCATTTATTTGTATTATGACGTAGGAGAAAAGAACATCAAAGAAAATATACACTTTCAAAGGAAGTTATGGGGAAAAGGAGTGAGTTTGAATAAACAAAGTGCCAACTCTAGTCCTTTGTATTTGCCATTGTCACAACGCTTGTTCAGCCTCTATTGTGCCACATGAAACGTGATGCCAGCCATTGAAGATACACACGCTGTGTACACGATGATAAAGATGTAAAAAAAGACACATTCAACAGCCGATCCACCTATTTTAACAATGTAACCAAACGACTTGGTTTGAGCAAATAGGACATCTTTTATATGGCCCATAAACAAATCTTTTTAAAAAACCTCCATTTCACTATATCAAGTGGCCATGGCGGGACTCGAACTCATGACCCCAATGTTGTAAGACAAGACTGAATCATCCCAGCTGAAAATGTCATTACTTAACAAGCTTGTCACTTTTTGTGCTCTCTCTGTGAAGTGCAACAAAATCAAAACACTTATAGCCATAATAATTTATTTTAAATGCCTAATAATTCAGACATTAAAGTCTCGTAAAAATAAAGACATTAGCATATATATTGGACAGATCATTTACTCAATCGCTTATTGAAATATACAGAGGAATAATTTTGGTTCAAAAACGCATGAATAAGTCTTTACAAGCCGTGTCTAATCTACGAGCATAAGTCTTGTTTGCTGTATGCTGCGGTGTAGGTCGTAACGATGTGCGTTTTTGTGTTAACAACCATCCAACTGTGGTCCTTAATAACCATAGGCAGATTTCCCACCAAAATACTTCATTTTCATAGGGTTTTTCATGAAATCCCTTAAGTGCGCCCCACCCTCCTTTCCGAAGACCTGGATCTGCCATTGATAACGACACCTTAACGTTTTTAGCGATGATTTTTTATATGCATCGTATCTTTTATAAGCTGCAAATTGGACGACAGAGACGGTTAGCGACGGCTATTACGATACCGTTATGTCCTTACCATAGCCGTTTCAGTACCTAAATGAATCATTTGAGGTGCACAAAAGTGTTTAAATGACGACGACCATCGTTACACCCGTCAAAAAAGCTCGTCAACTGGCTCGCGCCAAAAGCTCCCGCTGTTGCGTGACTCTCTGAACGTGGCTGTGTGAGGGCCAAAACTCATGTCCTTGTGCTTCTTTATGAGACTTTTCAAAGGGTTCTCGAGTCACTGTTTAATATATCAATATTCTTTCTTCCTCCGAACGATATAGGATTGGAACCAATTACCAAAAGAGATCATCCAGTCCAAGTCACTGGCAATCTTTAAAGGTTAAAATTGCCTCCATTTCCCATAGTTTACCCTATTAATTCATGCTTCGTACGTCTTTATCCTGCACCAGTGCAATTTGTGATTTTAAATGAAACCATCCTACTGTTCTATACACTAATCCCTTCCTACGCACCCTCTTCTCGCTATCATTCATTTCTCTATCTTCTCTTGCTAACTCAACCCATGAGCCCTACCTCATTCAACTCCAATCTTCTCTAACCTCTTACATTTCTCCGTCCCTATCCCCTCACATATTGTTCCTACTCTCCTTCCCTATATTTTCGCTCAGACTCTCCTTCTTTAGTACCTTCAACCATACACATCCTGAAATCATCTGGTTACATGGCTGGCTGATCAAACTGAAACTGAAATATGATGCCAATGTAGTAGAAGTATCAGTGTGTCTCATGTCCATAGATAAGCATTTTCAGAGTTGTCTATTTCTGTTGTGTCGCTGTGTCACTTTTAGAGCCCTAAATATTTCAATTGGTAAGTCCCGGGGGAGGCAACAAGGACCCCAACACCGGCCCCAGCCACTACACTTATATCGCCTTCTCATTTCGAACCTTCTTGCACCGGCATGGGAGTATAAAAATGTGAGGTTAATCATTTATCCTGACATTGTTGTGAATTGTCGCATAGTAAAATAAATGGGAGTATAAAATGTGAGGTTGGTTTAAACTTATTTACTGATCATCATTGATCACCACATACTTGCAGTGTGCAACCTTTAAAAATGAGATTGGGCCCACCAACCTGCAATCGAACCCACGACCTTCTGGTCACGAGTCCAACCCCCTATCCACTCGGCCACGGAAGCACTTATTGGTACCCCTGTATTACGAACATCTGAATAACATGACCGTCTCATTTCTTATTCTGGTTCATGCCTGTCTCTTGCTGAAGGTTTTGGACCTCAACAAGTGGTCTTATGATGAATGTGGCCTCTTTATGGGAGGTTTTATCACGAAAAAGGTTATATGAGGTACAAGGGATTGGGCGGTGGCGGGGTGGTATCTGTATCTGTAAGTTAATCTGCAGGGCTTTATCAGCATATGGGCAGATGGATGGGAGTACGGTGTGGGGTGCGGGCTGAGTCAGTAATAATTTGTCTTATTATAACTGTTGGACTCGGTTAAGATAAACTCTGCACCACTGCCATCAGCTTATTTGCCTGTAGCTTCCATGCCATCAATAGTGACATAAGCCCCACACTCGCACCACCGACTTTTATGCTTACCTCCTTCACTCATCTGATGACCTGTGTGACTACGAGGTAAAAATGGTGCATGCATACGGAATCTGTCCCAAGAGAAGTTTACTTGGGCCCGGCGAGGTATAGTGAAAACAGCCAGACAGTGAACCAACATTTGATACTACCCGGGCAATATCCTATGGTGTGTAGATGATAGTCGGCCTATCCTCCATATTTTGCCGATATTGGTCGAATATATAGGCTGACATTACAATATAAGTACAGTCCAGGCAAGTGGACGCTAATGTTGATTGATAAACGTAGTCTCAAACGCAAACTTTGCTAGATATATATGGGTTACTTACATCTCTCTAAAACGACCACCTCTACTACAAGAAAGCCGTTTTGTTACGTAGCCTCCCTATCATCTCTTGTATTGGTTTTGTTGAATTCCCGGTTGGAACGATGCTGCAGTCTCCACCTGAACTCACCATATACCGGATATTCTTTGTAAAATGGATGAACACGATAATATGTTTAATTTCTCTGATATTGATAGTCATGAGGTAAATACATGCTTTTCGCACATGATCGTTTATTTATGGAACTTATTATATTTTACGTTTGCTATGTAGCACGTTCACACTACGTCGCCGTAAGATTCACGGCTCATTTTTGTCAAACACTCTTAAAGCTTTAAAGTCCGTCGCTGGAAAAGATTTCCATTGAGGAGCTGCGCTATATACTATCTACTGTATCAGCCTACTGAAGGCAACCACATCGCAGAGATTCACGGAACTTAATGCGATTTTATTTCGCTTTAAAGTCCTTGGTATACCAACTGGGAGGATACGCTAAATTTAAAAGCCATAAAAATTCGAAAGAATTTCTACAATTAGCGTTTTTGGCGACTATGCTGAAATGGACGATAAAATTACAATACTTTTCTATGATGGGACGATATGGAGGTGGAGTGTAAAGGATTGACTGCATTTCTATGAATGCGCATTTGGTTTGGGTTTTGACTGTTTCTTTCGTAGTTTGATTGGTTGTTATGGATGCCAGAGCTGTGTGTTGGCGAAGATGACCAAGGAGGCGTTGTAGGATTTAAAAATCATCAATCAAGAATGAATAAAATAAATTCATGTGAAACAATGTGTGCATAACAGTAAGTTTGATATGTAAATATCATTCTCATTCTTGAATACAGAAATGCACATCAAAGCTCATTTTCCTGGAATTTACAAGCAGACATTAATTGTTTGTATCTAATAATACAAAAAGAAGGCAGGGGTTTGTACAAAATTAAAAAGCCATGCAGAAGTAACACAATTTAGTCGTCGTTTTAACAGTCTTTTTGACGCAGCACGTCGTTATCTGTTATCCAGTTAATTCCCCGGGGTGCCATGAAAAGCACACCTTCGCATGCTATGATGATCCAGTTTCCCCGTGATATATTGTGAACAAAGTCGTAGCTCCTGCACGCCTTGCCGGGTTCACACGGCCGACAAGACGGGTAATGGCGCCCTCCACGCGCACTCCGCGTGAGCGCAGCCCTCACGGCTTGGTCTCCCCCAAACCGCTACTTGTTGTGTAAGGTGGTGTGCAAACCCCTGGCCTCACGAAAGGCCTCCCGTGGGAGGACTTCGCACCAGTGCTGACACGCGTGACAGCTCCTACTGTACACGAACGCGGGTCCTTCAGTCCACGTAAGGTGAGTAGACGTCCGGGAGTGAGGTAGCCACCGGCTGGATCTCGGTAATGTATGAATGTGGGCCTATTCCCTTCGGGAATAGACTGACAGCCCTACCTAGTGCAGTCCGTACCTGCTGTGTCAGAAGCTAAAGCCCTAATGGCTTCCTCAGTACTGTGTGGTAGTGTACTGGTCTTAATCCTACAAGTGGCCATAGTAAACGAACAACCTGACAGGGTGTGTGTAACATGGGAGCTTACTTTAGTCCAGTGCAACCTATGTTAACTACTTTATACTGAGCAGCCACCTAACGTGGCCGAGCACTGGATGCCCTAACAGAACTAGTTTTGTTACAATATCTGTATGACACTCTCTACGAGAGGTCGACATTTTTTGTTTAAATTTATTTGTGTGAATAATTCTTTGTATGATTGTATTTTATAACTTATTGTGATGGACGTGATGTATATTGGTTATACTACAATGAAAATTTAATATTCAATACTTTTCTCTGATAGATGCTTTTTCCAACTCGGAGATTGATCACTACATGAGAACGTTATGTTACAACTTATTTATTATAAAAACGAGCCGACACTCGTTGAGTGCGTCCGTATGACATAACAACGTTAATCATGCATTGCCCCCATTTTAGTATTTTTCACCCCATCGTGGGTTTCACACCTTTCCCATTCACTCAGCCTTCAAAGTCAGATGTTCATGGTATAAGCTTACTTTCAATAAGTAATACGCCCGAATAGATAATGATGTTTTCACACATCCAAACGTGGTTTACCGTCCATTCTACTCGTTTCACTCACAGCCAACAATACAGACAGCGTACTAATCATCACAACATGCCGGTGTTTTGGTCCTGAGGATAGTTTGGAGGAAAGAGTGTTACACTACAAAAGCTCCCTTATTTTGAAAATAAATATTAGATGGTATCCTATATATTAATACGCTAATTTTTTAACTTTGTATCGGCTATCTCCTCTTTAGCCTGACTAGCTGGACGCCATCTGACTACAGGAGATCGTTCATGGTACTGTGTAGTTTTGCACGAATGTGTTTGTCATCGTCGAAATGGCCCTGATGGTAGCGGCAGCCTGACAGCGCCATGTCATAAAGACGCCAAAGGCGTCACATAGGTTCAAATACCAGGGATTACCACCACTTTGCCAAGTGGGCTATGTGTACACTAGAACCTTCAATCAAGATCACCTCTAAAAATACACCACCTCTATTATAAGATGATTTATAACAGTCCCAAGTCTTCATAAAAAGGCCATTGCAAACGTCCTAAAGAAAGAGACCACCCCTATATTAAACCACTTGACGCCAGTCCTTGGGCAGTCTTAATAGGGATGTTCTACTGATGTGTATGAGAATATCTGTGCCATGGAGAGCATTATGTTCCCATTATCATAGACATTAATTTTTTCATCCCATAGCTTTTGCATATTTTAGATGCCAAGTGCATTTTCAGTGAACAATGACCGCTTTGAGATCTACTTATACGAGCTTCAAATAGGAGTTAATCCATGTAGTTTTCTGTCTACGCCATGCCCACAATTTGCACAAAGGTGGGTGCTTGATAAAAAGAGTGCTGTGCTCATTTCCTACACTTTACTCAATATATCCCTTTCCTATGTCCATGGAAGGCATTATACATAAACATTAACTTTTTCTACCCTAGCTGCGACTGGAATGACTTGGCTGAGACCTAATTGTAGACACATGTACATGGACTGACTGTTCCTGTAGTCACGCTATAGTAATCGGTAGTGTGGATGCTTGCAAGATTAATATAATTTATTACTATTATGGTTGGACGTAATGAACAGAACCTAAGTATTAAAATGACTATATATGTGTACTGTGTAAGTATCAACATGTGTCTGTGTCTTGGTTATGCCGATGTGTATGTGGCTTCAAGTAGGATGAGAGGTTGGTAATGTTAGTACGGGTTCTTCTTCTTCTTCTTCTTCTTCTTCTTCTTCTTCTTCTTCTTCTTCTTTTAAGTAATCCTAGCACTCAATAATGAGTATGATTAGGATGAGGTTGCGTTGCACGACGAGTGCAAGGTACAGTCATTGATGAGATTTTAGTCTATTTTTAAAAGTGTCAAGTGTTGGGCTGGTGACTATGTTATCCGTAAGTGAATTCCAATCAACTATGGTCCTAGGGAAAAATGAATATTTGTAAATGTCAGTGTGAACTCTGAGTTGGTCAAGTCTCACTGAATTTGTTGACCTAGTCCTGATGTAGATCTGCTCACATACACATTTGCTGGAATGGCCACCAGACCATTCATGACTTTAAACATCATTGTCAGTCTTCTGCTGCCTCCGTCTCTCACCGAGTTCTGGCGAGTTGAGATCCTGTATCGCAGTAGAGATACTCGTGTAGTTGCGTTTGTTTTGGTTCATGACAAAAACGCGCTCCCTCTTCGTTGTATCTTCTCTAGGGCTTGGATGTCCCCTTTCAGATATGGGTCCCATGCTGCACATGAATACTCAAGCAGTGGTCGTATCAGAGCTATGTAGGCTGTGGCTTTAAGCTCTTTTTGGGCACATCTGTATCCAGGCTCATTTGTATGTGTGAGGTCCATGTGAGGTTATTACTAATTTAATACTAATCTGTCGTCATGTCGCACTTACAATTAAAATGACCAAGTGTCGGAACTGGGTGCTACCATCACAGGTCTGACGATGAAATGTTAAGAAATGCGATGGTGCATGCTTTCAACAGATGTCGCACTTATAATTAAATGACTAAGTGTCGAAATAATGGTGGGACATTAATACACCTGTCGTCGTGTCGGACCTGTCGCCCAGTCATACATGATTCTTGAAATGCTTTCATTCTCACCTGTCGTCATGTCGCACTTATAATTAAAATGACTAAGTGTCGGAACTGTCGACCATGTGTCGGACGACAGGTCTGACAGATGAAATGTTAAGCGATGGTGGGACATTAATACACCTGTCGTCGTGTCGGACCTGTCGCCCAGTCATACATGATGCTTGAAATGCTTTCATTCTCACCTGTCGTCATGTCGCACTTACAATTAAAATGACTAAGTGTCGGAACTGTCGACCATCTGTCGGACGACAGGTCTGACAGGTGAAATGTTAAAAATTCTCAACTGTCGACGTGTCGGCAGTTCTGACAGATTATTGAAATGCTTTTTCTTTCTTTTCACCTGTCGTCGTGTCGTACCTGTCCCCCAGTTATACATGATGCTTGAAATGCTTTCATTCTCACCTGTCGTCATGTCGCACTTATAATTAAAATGACTACGTTTCGGAACTGTCGACCATCTGTCGGACGCTGGGTCTGACGGATGAAATGTTAAAAATTCTCAACTGTCGACGTGTCGGCAGTTCTTACAGATTGTTGAAATGCTTTTTCTTTCTTTTTTTCACCTGTCGAACGTGTCGATGCTTGAACTGTCCCGCACCTGGCGAGTTTATACATGATGCTTGTAATTTGAAATTTGGAGCAAATGCCAAATTTCATCGCTAGACTATATAGAATGCAAATCAACCATAAAACCTTACAGTAGTCACAATTTCAGGGTACCGTAGCTTGGCTACTAGACTATATGGTAGCTGGCCACAAAATACATGCAGGCATGCATTTAGAGTGTGCTCATACATAACTTGATGTAATAAAAAATCATTTCACGGCCTCTTTAATAAACCTGCATGCCTCATCAGAACAATTGCTGGAGTAATTGGAGAGTAGGACCACAATTACAGAAAACACCGTGGCATGACAGCATGAGCAGCTAGGCTTGCAAAGCTGTTTAGCCACAAGCCGTAGTTATCAACACCTTAAAGCATTTGTCTTTATATCAGAGAAAAGGTATGTTATGTGTTGTTTATGTTTTATTATGTCATGTCATGTTTTCATTATCACAATTTATATTGAATGATTCCCCTTACCTTTGTAAATAGTTTGGACTTAGATAATGTACTGCTGTAGACGAGAATACTCGATAAGATAATGAAGCTGCCTTGAACACAATATCGTATGATAATGCCCAATGAGTAAATATGAAAATCTATATCTTGTGTCACTAGATGAATACCCTACGCCCAATGGCAGGAAGGCTGGAAGGCCAACATCTCAGAGTTCTCATGCAAGAGGTAATCATTGACATGGGTTTAAAGTTCACAATTTCTGAGTTCACACGTGTGTTGTTCAAATTGCAAAATGTACAAGTATGATATTCTATATCTAATTCAACAACTGTATATGATCATATATTTGGTTACAGTATATATAGAGTAAAATTATATATATTTAATTGGCATCTATACACGTTGTGCTGTAGCCAATACGATGAACTTATGTATATTAGTTGGAACTCATAAAGGAGTCTTGGAGCGCTGATATTTTTCAAACTAGTTTTGGGCCAGGAATTGAAATCATGCCATGATTGTTTCATGTTTTCATACTCCCATCTCTTGGGTCTATACCAAAGCGCAGTCACACAATGGCTTCTGTTTATAGATTTTTTATTTTATTTCAGTATTACCCGTTTCTCAATATTCACCTGCAAAATGGAACTAAAACATACAGTGGTATTTGCTGGGATTTGATCAACGCGCTTAAGAAAAGTTACGCTTTAAGTAAATATCACATTTCGTTACTTTTTATATATTTTATTTTTAATGCATGCTTTTTCATAGATTGTTGTCATGGCCTCTCATTTATCTAATTTGGTTTGAGTTTAAGGCTTAAACCGAGCATGTCTAGCGCTCAATGCAACCACAAGAAATCTTTAATTAACTTTGACGAAATCGGTCCACCGTAAATCCAAAATTTATGGTAGAAAATCATTATAAAAATATCACAACTTATCTGAACTTCTAAAACGAAGTGTTAAGATACACTTTGGAATATTATGTACAGCATAATCTTAACCTCTATAATGAAACCTCCTGTATAATAAGACTATTTTTCGGCCCCTGGGAACCTTCATTAAAAGAGACAAACGAAAATCTCCATAAAACGACCACCTCTTCATTGAGACCCTATGAAGGTATTCTCCCGGCTGGTCTTAGTTGACAGGTATGTATTTGACTCACCGTCACCATACATAATCATCCATCACCTACTCTTTTGTCAGCTTTACACTGGATCAAGCAAAAGATGGCTCTTGGGGTACTCTAACACCAAACGGCTGGGACGGGACAGTTGGAGAGATCCTCAAAGGTGTAAGTACCACTATAGAACCGGCAGAAAAAGAGAAATATCCTAAAATGTTAATGTGCAGCATTTGTACACATTTGTATACATTTACCATGTATACATCATTTTCAATAGATATTGTAGAATTTGACCACGAGATTGGAGTGTCAATCGGGAAATTGAGCATGCTGACTTCGTTCGGGTAAATGCTCACTTCGGTCGGGTAAATCAGACGTCAGCATGCGCATTTTCCCGATTGACACGGCAATCGAGTGGTCAACTACCATTCTATCATGACTAAAATCTACACTAAATGAGTGTCTGATTTGTTTTTATTTAAAAATAAATCAAATCATAACGGTCTCATTGCCATTTTGACCATGCGCGTTAGCTGCTGTATAGAAAATGTGATGGTACTAGTCTGGTTTAGACTAGTGGTGCTCTGCGCGTGCAGTCAATCGTATAATTGAGCACGCGGGCTTCGACCAATCAGAGTGGGATTATTGGCAGTGATTTTTTGCACGGAATGATAGAATGAACGATTTACCACTCAATATTGACTTAAAACATGTTAGAATCACTGACAGATCTAGGCCCTGGTGGTGGCGTAACATGCTTGGACCCCTGCCTGTGTGTGTGTGCGAGAGAGGGGGGTGGGGGTCCACGGTCGGGGTTGTGTATTTGCTCAGCAGAAAGACCCCCGATGAGATGACAAAATACTAGCATATTTTTTATGAATGTACAAAATGGGTAATCCCCAGGTGTCAAAAGTGATGGTTGATAAAAAAGTAGTTTTAAATAATTTCATGGGTCTATACAAAATAGGGTCTCTTTTTTGTACTTTGTTTTTTTTTCCCCAATCTATATTCTTTATAGAAAAGGGAACAAAAAAAAAGTACAACAATTACTTCGGGGTGAACCTCTTAGAAAAGACCACCTTTGTAAAGAGACTGTTATTCCTCGGGCACCAACGGGCCCCCGGTTGATCTTGAAGAGAGGTTCTGTTGTCTAAATTTAATATTCAAACTATAATCAGCATTTATAAATTTCGTTAACCCCTTTTATTTGATGTAATATAAAAATGATTGCTGAAAAGTATATACATTTTTTTATAACGGGAAATTTTGCCGGGGTATTTGCACTTTGGTATCTTTGGCAGTCATTAAAATTGACCCCAAACCAAAATAAAAAGGCAAAAAGCTCTTTAACCGGTAACCTTTCACTTCCCAGAAGCGCAGAACGCGGTGCCAGTAGAATTAATTCAAACCAAACAGTCCATTGACTACTTCCGTCGCCGCTGCGTCATTGTAAACTAACACGACTTTAAATATTCTAAGGTAATTTTCAGCTTTCACTTATCCTATGTCATTCATGTAAAGTACTTTCCTAATAGAATGTTGAGTGAGGATTATGAATCTGTAATCGGATTTTAGTTAACATTGAAATTGACGACGACCTGCGTGGTGCATATTTCAAAAAGTTTTAACTTCATATTATGGAGAATGCATGCCTCAAATAGCGTTCCTGGTAGTATTTTTTTAAAAGAGGTTACGAATATGTAATCGGATTTTTGTTAACATAAAATTGGCCCCCTTAAAAGGGAAAAAACCGATTGGGGGCAAATTTGCAACCCCCAGTGAAAAAAAAAAGTTGACAACTTCACCATATTGAAAATCACGCTTCAAATAGATGTACCCATAATTTTTCCCAATCTATCAGTGTAACAACCATCAATGTTTGTAGAATACACACTTTTTAATGATATAGCATTAAATGCAATTTTAAATGGGCTTATAACATATACCGGGAAGTACCCCTGGACTTTTTTTTTCTCAAATGTTTAAAAAAAATTTGAGTCGCCTTTTCTGCGCCCAAATTTAGAACTGGGAAACCCCTTTTGTGCCGTTTTTTGGGGGTTGCATTGTGTTTGTTCACTCCCCGGGGTTTGATAATTAAATCTACCACCGTGGAAATTTTAAAAATCTCATTTCATACTTTTTTTTTTTTCAGTGGGTGGGTACTTTGATTGCCTTTTTCCCTTTCTGCTTGCGTTATTTAAATTTGCCATGGTAGAAGTTTGACATTTATATCAAACTTCGCTGCTGTCTCCATAGCTTGGGGAAAAAAATGTGCATTAGCGCTGGACAAGCCACTGGCCCCGGGGAATGGCCCCCATGTATCTACGTTAAGGTTTTCATTTACTATGCGTCAAGGCCAGAAACCATTATGGTATGATTTTCAAGCCCATTCTAAATTACAACACATTTTCCGCCCCACCATTGTAAACAACCTAAGATTTTCAAGCCCGCCTCAAAAAATCGTTGGGGTCACCCCCCACCCCAAGCTTTTCACCCATTGTCATTGTGGCCAAGATAAATGGCAACCCCCTAACATAAGCAGTATTTTGTTTTGTGAAAATGAACGATACAAACTTCATAGCTATCAAAATGATTTCCATGTGTAAATTTTAAAAAAGCCTTTAAATACTATATACATGTGGGGTCTTTATAAGCTGTTTTACAATGATCCTGTGCTCATGATATTAGACTCTTAAAGAGGCCATGAAATGAAATTTGTAATTTTGCTCAATTCAACATATATTTAGTAACCCATACCATTAACACATCTGCACATTCCATTGCACTGTCACATTGCCCACAGCTGATGAACACAGCATTTTCAGTAGGCTTATCTCGCAGAGTTTTTTCAGCCATCCGCCATCATGTAATGAGATCTACGTTACTCTAGGGAGTTTGTGTCAGTAGCTAGATGTGTCTAGCTTATCAAACATAGTTGCAATTAAAATCCTATTGTAGATGCATTCCAGTGGCCATATTGGCTTTATAGCAAATTTTGTCATTTTACTAATCAAATTAAAATTGCCAATTTGGATATTTGAGCAACACGCTAAATTTCATCGCTAGACTATATAGAATGCAAATCAACCATAAAACCTTACAGTAGTCACAATTTCAGGGTACCGTAGCTTGGCTACTAGACTATATGGTAAGCTGGCCACAAAATGCAGGCATGCATTTAGAGTGTGCTCATACATAACTTGATATAATAAAAACAATCATTTTGGCCTCTTTAATAAACCTTTCATGCCTCATCAAAAACAATTGCTGGGGTAATTGGAGAAGGACCACAATTGCTATAAAAACACCGTGGCATTTTTAGTAGCAGCCAGACTTGCAAATTGTTTAGCACAAGCGTAGTTTCAACACCTTTAAAGCATTTGTCTTATATCAGCGAAAAAGCGTGTTGGTTTTGTTTTATGCCATGTCAATGTTTTCATTATCACAATTTTTATATTTGAATGATTTCCTTACCTTTTGTAAATAGTTTTACTTAGATATGTACTGTTATAGAGAAATAAGATAAGATAATGAAGCTCCTTGAACACAATATCATATGATAATGCCCAATGAGTAAATATGAAAATTTAAA
>CM032660.1:54876255-54893169 GCA_019095985.1 Streblospio benedicti | reverse complement strand
TGTATTCAGTTCAAATCCTCTCTCGCAGACACACCTTGCATTACTGCATGAGTTTGAACACTCATATTAAACGCCCAGACTAGTACATGTAAGTTAAGCCGTTGACAGGATTAAATGGATTAAATGTTGATATAGAACAGTACCCGGCGAGGCCTGGCACACAATGATCCATCACACGCGTGAGTACACAGACCGAAGCACGCATTACTCGGGGGATTAGCCTCGTCCTGTAATCATATTCATCCGCCACCACGCCCACGTGACTTCGTGACCAATTGAGGCTGATGAGATGTGCATTGGGATTATCAACACTGTAACATGTATGATAGTTAATAGTTTAGTGTGGTTTTCTTATTCCAGTACTTTTGCTGTAAACATATATAGCAAACGTGGCAATCTAAAATGACAACATCAATACTTCGCTTTGATTGCTACTGAGCGTTATGTCAACAAAACTAGTACTGAAGACAGTGTTGTTCACGATTTCAGGGACAGTAGAAATCCCAATCAAAAACCACCTCTATTGAGACCAGTTCTATAATAAGAACATTTCATTTGGTTCCAATCTGTTCAGGAGTCCTACGCATAGTTACTCAGTGGGCTTAATAGAAACGTTCTACTGTATCATGCTTAAAACGTGAGTAAAAAACAGAATGGAACAAAAAAAAAACATGCAATACATCGTTGGAACATGAGTGGGGAATGTGGTAGTTGGGTATTACGGTGGTGAGATGGGATCTATGCACTGATGTTTGCTCCCGCCACGGGAATGAGACCCGGAGATCCCAGGGATTAACCAACGGCACACCACGAAGCGGTCGTCGCTGGTTGGTAGCCTCATGAATCAATGCTGATTGTAGGTAGCCTCATTGATAAGAGCAATGTGTGAGATGAATCAAGGTTAACAAGGCTATGTCATAGAGTCATATTAAATTATTTTTTTCTTGTAGTCGACGGAAAGAAGAATTTCGTTTGGTAATATGGGGTGAGGTTGGGGTTATTAGGGGGTAAAGAATTCCCCATTTTTGTCTCAATTCATAACATCCTAACTTTTCAACAACTTTGACATCCATATCACAGTCAGCTATAGCCATTAAGTAAAATCGTGCATATTTACGCCGAGCATACATATGAGATGACGCGTCTAGAAGAATACAGACACCCATTTTTAAAAAACATACAGTTGTTCATGTTCGAGATAATCCATTGATTCTTAAGAGAACCAGAAAAGATCCAAACGGAAGATTGTGTTGTGTTTACATGAACCAATCACCTGTTCAAATAGCAGGGCTGCAACATGCACTTGTATGTGTATGTGCGAAGAATTGCCACATCTATCTTTGTTTCAATTCACACATCGCTCCTTCCATCCATATTTATAGTAAATGTGCTATTCTAATAACAACAGTCATGATAAAAAAAACTTCCCAGTTGTTTTTGAGTAAGAACACGAGGATATCCATGCTCCATGCGGCTATAGGCGATGTGAATAAGGTCAACAGAATTCAGTAAAATACTCAAATTTGGCGGCATCAAAATAAATACTTGCGTCAAGCACGAGTGTTTGGTCGACTACGAACCCCCATGCTCATTGCAGCCAGAAATCACAATTCACAACTTATGAGATGGTTTACATTTTAAGAATATCTGTAACCGCCCTACCCCCACGCATATACAGGTATGCAGCGCCTAACAACACCCCTGCAACAATAACTGACATGTCCCTTTGTCCATTTCAATGACAGTCTAAAAAGTACCATCATGTTTGCCACTTCAAAATCGACATGGCACTACCAATGAGGTGTCTCTTTGTATATAACAAGGCATAATCTTATATGTAAAGACGGCTCAAAAAAAAATGTCCGTGTCGCTGTGCCATTGTAACCCATGTAACGTTCGAGCCCAACAGTTGGGCGCAGAATGTCAACTGCCGTTGTCGGTAGCGTTCGCCTGAAACAGACGGGATTAACCGGCATCACTGCTCACTGATAGTGATGGTGCGTAATTAGAAATTGGGGCTCAATGTTCAGATGTTGAACGGCAGAGAGGGGTTTACTTTGCTTTGTCGGTGGTGGATGATAATTTAGATTGCAGACTTTGATGTTTTTAGTGTTCTTTGTAGAAGAGGGGATTGGTATGAAGAGTGTGATTTTGAACGGATGTTGGTATTTTGGTGTGTTGAACGGTGATTTAAGGAACAAAGGAGATCGTTTTAGATGGATTTGGGATATTTTGTGTGTTGTATCATGAATTAAAGAACAAAAGTGAGTTTTGTATATGCGAAGACTATATGGTGTGTATTTGTGATTCTGTAATCATTTGATGATTGTACTAGGTACTTGAATGTGCTTTTGTTTCTTTTCTGTCATAAAATAAAACCTTTCGGCTCAGATCACTCAGGAGTTATCATCAAGTGGTCTCATCAGAGGCAGTCTGTGTACGGGGGTTTACTATGATATATCTACGAAGTTTTGAGACCACGAGGAATAGTGTATTAAATCATACAGGGGGTCTCAATAGAGATGTGTTTGAATTAGAGGCTGTACATACCGACACAGGCACCAACACACTCGATACTTTGCATAATTAAGATTGAGATATAATGGACCCATGTGCACCTGGATTTCTGTAATCTTAAAAAATGGACTCTGGTTTGCAACATCAAATGTTCAATGATAGCAGAATAGGCAATAAATGTGATAATCTTTAGAAGAGTGAATAATCAAATTATGTTCTCAGACTGCTACCGGTGAGTTACAATAATTATAAGTTGGATAGAACACTGCTGAAAAAAGGGAATGTTGGGTGTGTGAGGGTGGTGTGTGTGTGTGCGTGTGTGAGTGTGTGTGTGTGTATGTGTGGTGTGTGTGTGCGGGGGTGTGTGTGCGTGTGTGTGTGTTTGTGTGGTGTGTGGGGGTGTGGTGGGGGCGTGGTGTGGCAATCTGTGTGGCAATCTGAACAAGGAAATGGGATTTCATGCAATGGATGTGGGAGGGACGGTGTAGCTAAAAAATCAAAGACCAAAAAGAAAGATGTGGATGTTAATACTAAACTGAGGGATGTGGGATTTCTTGATACCTTGTAACATATCCTCAAAACATGGCTGCATACATCGTTAATAGCAATTTATGGTAAAATCAGAAAATGCATACAGGGTTCTTGCCATAGGGCTGGTTCCCAACCCAAAGTCAAACACATCAATCAAATTATGCAAATTGGCCAGCAGTCATTGCAAACGGCATTTAGTAACGATTGGGTGTTAGAGGTTCGTATGTGTTCATTATCCCCCGGGATTTAGCTTAAAATCCTCCACTTGTTGCTCGCTAGTAATGTCGGTAACCTCATAGTTAACGTTGTGGTACTGTAGAGGTGTGTAATGTAGTACTTGCGTATCTCTGCAGTACGATTGTTGTTATAATGCCAGTAGTTGAAATTTCATGAAGTTATAAGGTGTACATATCATGCATTACGTAGGATCACATAAAAATCAGACTAATGGTTTGTAGACGATTTGGAAATACACAACAAGAAAACTGCACGTTTGATGCATCAGCCCATAAGGAGGAATTGCTTAGAAGACAGTATCATCTGTGGAGCATGTATCCATATCTGTCACCCTACTAGTAATATGTACAGTAGACATTCAGAATCTTGATAGCATAGAAAAAAAATGCTGGATACATCCAAAATTCGAGCTGACCAGATGTCTAACATATGCTCAGAATGTGGCAGGACAATGAAACTAACCACAAGATAACAGGATTTGTTTATGGATAATGACTGTCTAAAAACGAGGTTCTACTGTATGGACACGATATATGTTTGTATCGTACACTTTAGTTCGTACGACCGCATAAGGGGCGTGTTTAAAAGCACGTGGGCAAAAGGGTTGACACAATGCAAAGGAATGTGGGGAAAAGACCAAAACAGAGGAATTAGATGTGGGATGCGGGGAAAACCTTAACATGTGTGGGATGTGGGCAAAATGGCCCAAAATAGTTATGGATATGGGAAAAAGGACACCCAAATATTGGGATGGGAGATTTATTGACCGCTCATACCCCCCCCCTCCCACCCACCCACAAATAAGAAAGATCATAAATTACTCACAAGAATATCTGCAGTCTTACCGGCAAACTGGCAGCACTTGTAACTGTCAAGTTAAGCATGCACATGGCTCGTGAGCTTTCATCATTCATTATGTATTTAATTTGCCTCCAACCACCTCCATTTGTACAACATGTCCTCTGAGATTCGCTAGCATGGGGCGTAGCGATGGTTACATATAATGCAATACAACTGTCTTTCTGAAAATACACTGGAACCTCTTAGATATGAGCATCATCTTCAGGGGTGGTCTCCTTTTAGAGGTTAATGTCGGTATCTAAGGGACTATTTCATAAAAATAGTTGGTCTCTTTTAGAGGTGGTCTGGGCAGGGTAATACGTGAGAGTCAAATGTTTTTGCAAAGAGAGGAATCTGGTGTAATATGTTTCAAATGTATTTTTAGTGAACTTTTTTGTTCTTCAGAGTCTAGGGACTGTGCAAAGTTTTCGTTACTAGTTCCTTATTTTTTCTTATTATAAACAACCGGTTTGAATAGTAACTTAGTTTAGCTACTAATATGTCAAAATGGGCAATAATATATTTTTAGTGAAAATTCACATGGTTTCAATTATGGGAATGCCTCAAGAGTGAATACTGTATTGATATAAGACTCCAGTGTGCTATAGGATGTTGTGATTTTCAATCTCCGGTCTGAGGCTACAAACTAATACTACGTTTTTTGTTAACATATTCATTAGATTGCATTACTCTATCCATTGCTTTCTACATGAATGTGTTTTCCTTCAAAATGGACAATAATAGACTCACGCATAAATGGAGGAATTTGCACCATAAGTCTTCGAATCATCAATTATGGGCATGCCTCTAGTAGTGACCACTGTAGTGGACGGTAGTGACCGCTGCTGACCATTGGGTTGACGGTAGTGACCGTGCTGACAACTGCTGCTGACCGCTGGATGGATGGTAGTGACCACACCTGACCACTGCTGACCGCTCTGTAGGATGTTGTCAGCCATTGGTCTGCTGTGGACTCTGCTGTCTGCGATCGTGTGTGCTGTGTGCAGCTACAGGTATATTGTATTGTATTGTATTATCTTGCTCTGTATTGTTTTGTATTGTATCTTATTGGTTTGGTTTGTATTGCCCCCATTCGCCTGGATCTACCCATAGATTAAGCCATTTTTCTATCTCTCTGCTCCAGCTTCACGCAGCCGTTCTGGTTCGTGCACAAGGACACGATGACGGCGCTCGGCATGTACACCATCTGCATCAGGTGAGTCAGCAAATCAAATCAGCCACCAGGTGGCACAACAGTGTATCAAAATAGTTACTAAAGTAATAGTACCGTTGGTGCCAACAAGGGGCATGCTTATCTGGTAGTCTTGATCAACTAAGGCTGTATTATTGCTAGGGATAGCAGGCAGAAATGATAATGATTGATTGCTGTTTGACTAAAAAAATCCCAGAATGCAATTGTAGCAGGCACCTGGTGGCTGATTTGATACTACTATAGGTATTTTTACGAACTTTGTTTTTTGATAAATTTGAAAGTAGTTGAAAAAGTAGAAATGTAGAAAATACTAGGTTTTGTCATTGAGTGTATTTTCATTATGCAAGTTACTCTTATTGAGATCACTCAATACTCACTGAAGTAATTAAGTAATCAAGTGATCTAATGCACTGCATGTGAGTATCTAATTACATGTATAAGAGAATTAATAAAACACAATTTAACAGTTAAATAATGGTGCAAAACTTCGTACCTCATTATTCAATGAGATATTGCATATTTTATTTCAACAGCATGGGGCTATTATTTACAGCTAATGCACGATTAGCCACACTTTGATTTATCTATAGAGAAGGCACGTTTGGTCTAACACTGTGCTTATTTGAGTAATCAGGTAAGCTAATGCGATACATGCGAGTGTTCGATCATATATATTAAACCATTCAAAGACCGCAATTGCAGAGATTAGTGTGCAAAACTTACCCTATTGCATTCCACGGTATTTAGCTGGCATTATTGGCTTTTGTTGTATAAAGGTGCATTTCCCATGTACAGCAGAACCTTGTTATCTGGACATAGAGTGGAACCTCTATATTAGGACCATATTTGGAACCAGTGTTAGGTGGCATCATTAGAGAGTTAGTTGTTCACTATACAGAGGTTTATTTTAGTATATGTATGACGGTTTGACTCCACGACGATTGGTTTTTATAGAGGTTGTCTCAATAGAGACGTGGTCTTAGTTTGAGTTAAACTTGATTTCTAAACTCATTGACGTGGCTGACTTGGGCTCAGTATGTGCAGTCCTTTTTACAAACACATTGTTGATGCATACTATGCACTTTAGTGGCAGAAATTTAGATAATTAACAAAAAAACACATTTGAATCAACAGCTATCTGTCCATCTTTGTTGGGTTAAGTCCGTAGGTAGTAAATGTTACTCTCACGGCTTTACCATGGAGAATACTGTCATATCAAATCCTTACATACAGTAGAACACCCAATTAAAACCACCTGTGTAAAGAGACCATCTCTACAATAAGATCAGTCGTCTTGGTCCCGATCCTTTGGAATGATTCCAATGGGAGCCACCATATTGAGACCACCTCTCTATTAAGACCATTGGAATTTGGATGTTTCAAAATAACTTATTGTCTCTTGTGACCTTTTGGGATGGGGGAGGGTTTTAAGGATGTGGGCTGTGGAGAAAAGCTTGGAAAAGAGGGTTTTGCGCGTTAATAGAGGTGTGGGTTGTGGGGCAAAATGTCTGAACAATTATAAGATGTGGAAACTTGCCAAAAATGTTAAAGAAAATAAGAAAAATAGAGAGAAAAAATGAATTTGCACAGCCATGTGATTGAACAAGAACAAGAGGAAGCGGGAAAACACTAAATACGTGCCAACCTCCATGATTGCATGTAATGTGAGCAATGATCATATCAGACCATGGATCCTTTGAGCTATGGGAACCGCAGGTTTGGATACATGTATAAAATACCACACCACACGACTAAACACATGTTGGTATCAAACTGTTTCAATGAGCTACTTAACGCCTGGCAATATATTAAAAAGCTGCTAATATAATTTATCTAAATAATACTTTGAACACAAACCATTAACATACAATTACATGTACAATTACATATACATTTGCGCGGGACATTTGCCATATTTTCTTTCAATACATATTGGAAATTAGACCTAAGTATATTGTAATTGCAAATTTTGACAGTTTGGTAGAAGCTGGATGGTGGAAACTCACTGAGCAAACTTCTCATCCCGTGGGAAACTGGTCCCTTTAGATTAGACGCAAGTGAATGTAAAACTGACTACCAAATTCCCCTGGCTAATCATTGAATTTTACAGTTTAGTTGTTTTTGCATTAAATGAGTCTTGAAAGAAGTGAGTTTTTTGTTGTTGAGCTGCTAGGCCTTTATAGTTTGGGATTAATGATGAAAGACTTGGGAAATCTTTGAAAACAGGAAAAGAGCCTTCAAGGTGTATCTTTAATTGTCTGGCATAATTGAACTTGATTCAACACCAAAAACGAGGTAAATGTCGACAATGACAACTACAGCAACAAAACGACAACAATGAGGGCCACAACTAAGATGACAAAGACGACTACAACAACGATCGCAGCTATAGCAGCTATAGCAGCAGCAGCAGCAGCAGCAGCAGCAGCAGCAGCAGCAGCAGCAGCAGCAGCGATGACAACAAAACAAACAACACCAACACAAGGTGTCAGCGGCAATGACGATGATCCAAACAATGAGAACAACGATAAACTAAAGCTTAAAGTAAACTTTATTCTATTGGCTTTTTACAGAAATTGTAAACATAACATAGTAGTTACGATGATGACGACAACAACAAACAAACAAAAACAAACAAACAACTAGAAAACCCCACATCAGCAACTGCTAAACTACACACCAAAAAAGACAATACCCCAAACAAAATCAACCCAACAAACTTCCACACTCCCCCATCCCCGTGTTGCAGAGACCTGCAGGTTACGGAGCGTGTGCATCACCACTGCGGGCCGTACGGCGGCTCGGGCTCGGCAGGGACCGCGGCGATGACGTTCAGCTTCAGCAACCTGCCGTCCGGGTCGTGGCAGGCGGCGGCCGGGCTGTACGGCGGCGGCTGCGCGGCGCTCGCGGCGTGCGCGCTGCTCGCCCTGCTCACGCAGTGCCTGCCGGGGCCGGGGGCGGACAAGCGGCTCGCCGTGGTCACAGGCTGTCTGCAGACACTGGCCGGTAGGTGGTGGGAAGGAGGGTCTGTAGGCCCGGGGGTGGGGGGTCTTCGTCTTTACACAGTAAACCATCGGCGTTGTTAACTCCATGTGGGGGCTTCTAATTGCTTCGGAGGTAATGTGGGCATTTTGTTAGTTTACACTCATCTTGCCATAGCAAGGTAACATCTATAAAATATTATAGATAGGATCTGAAGAACCCCTGAATTAGTGAAAATGGTTTACACTGTAATCCGTTTGAAAGACATAATGCCAGTGAATCTGGAGTAATCTGAAGCAAAATATAAAAAGTGAAATTTCACATCTATTGATGCATGACAATGGATACAAAGAATGTCTATGTGATCTTAAACATTTTACTACAATATTGCAAGACCTTCATAAGAAAACTCAAAATGATTACGATTTAAAATAACAGAAGCCCCTGCATGGAGTTAACAACGCCGAGGTATTTTAGGTAGTCCTTGATTAAGACACTTTAGCCCTTTTACTGTGATATTTCGTGTGTATGTGTCTTTAGGATAATATGTCCTATCACGACGAAATGTATAGATTATTAGTTCAGTTCTACACATAAAAAATACGTAACTGGTTTCTTAGACGGCCCTGGGTCTGACTGTCCAGAAGCAGTTGTTATCGTAAATCACCATGTTAAGGTTGGTACATGATCAGGACAGTCTTATAACTAGTTATTGTATCATTCTGTAAAGAATATTATTCGTGTGCCAACGGGGGTTATTGATACCATTGAAGTACTGCTTCAGGTTGAGACCATCTCTCTATTGAGACCACCTGATGATACTTCCATGGGTGGGCTCAATAGATAAGTTTTACCACCTCAGTAAGAAGACCACCTCTCTGTTCAAAGACTACTTGGGGTCAATCAATATTTGTTCACCTAATTGAGAGGGTTCTACTAACACCCACCCCATCAAGAATTCTCTTTATTGAGACCATTTGGGATCGATTCCTTGGGGGTTCTCATATACTATTAAACCCCGATGTTCTGTACTAACCCCCTCTGCCCCCAGTCCTGCTGCTGATCTCCGTCCTCACCCCTCAGAAAGACAATCCCTATTTGGGCCATTTTCCATGGTTTGGAAGATGGAGAATAGTGGGGGGAAAGTCAGAATGAGGGATGCGGGGGAAAAAGGCCAAAAAGTAGCATGCGGGCTTTATGCACCCCTTATAATTCCCCTTCCATGGGTGGTCTCAGCGGGTAGGTTACCTCTCTGTCCTGCTGCTGGTCTCAGACGTGGAAGAGGGAAACGGCCCCCCGCCCACCAGTGAGTGCTGCTGCTGATCGGCGGCCTCACCACGTTCCCGCTCGGGCTGCGCGCGCCGCTCGTGAGGCAGCACTGTGGCCGCACACAGCTCTACGACGCCGGCCAGTGTCACGACGCCGGCCAGTGTCAGGTGAGGGGGAGGGGGTGGAGAATTGTGTTTGTGTGGGGGTGCCCAATCATTGTGTGTGTGTGTGTATGTGTGTGTGTATGTGTGTGTGTGTGTGTGTGTGTGTGTGTGTGTGTGTGTGAGCGTGGTTGTGTGCACGTGTGTGTGTGTGTGTTTGTGACATGGTGTGTAAAAGAGGGAAACTGCCAGGAGCCTGTATGGGTGAGAGTGCGCGTGCGTACATAGCAAGGGATACTGCCAAGTGCGTGTACGTGTATGTGTGTGCGTATATGAATTGGGTGAGTGGTGTGTGTGTTTTACATCGACGTATGCTCCCAGGTGCGTGTGCGTGCGTGCTGAAAGAGGCACTGCTAGGTGCGCGTGTGCTTGGAGAGAGGGGCAATAGTGGTTTTATTGTTCGCACACACGTAATTATCTAAATATGATTTCTCTTGTGCAAGGAAGGACCTATAGTGTAAACTATATCGATATAAGGACATTGTATTGTATAGTCCGTGAGCCCGACCACTTTTGAATATATCACCTGGTTATGGGTCAGAACTGAATACATTGGTTGGTCGTATTAATATGTTAGTTTGTTTTATATAGAGCTTACGGCCGTATGGGTTTAGATGGAATACCTTCTTATGGTTGCCTTAGTGTGCGTAATTATAACGCCATTGTTCCGTTGAAACTTAACTTTGTCCAATATTATTCTAGACAGTTTCAATCAACGTATGCACGGGTAGCAAAATTAGCATTGTTTTCATGTACACAATGTGAATAAATGCTGTGTTTTTCTGTTCATGTAGGTGGGATGGTCCTTCATGCTGGCTATAATAGGTAATGTTATTATACATACGCATTTAATACAACATTATTTTAATGTGTTGTAAAATTTATATATATTGGTATAATAGATAATGAACGAAACACTTGAAAATTTACACAGATGCCTCCTTTAATGAGGTCATGTCAAAATATAAGTTCACATGCCATTTTTTGGTCTAATTTCCCAGATTTCATGCTTTTTGTCTAACATCCCATTTCCGTCAAATCCCAAGTCCATATTATTTGACTTTGCCCCATATCCCACTTTCTTATACCCCCTTCAATTTAAAGACTGTGACTTAAATTCTGGTAATCAAGAAACTTGTATGGTAAACAATTTACATATCAGCCAACTTTCTATAAACATTGTACTTTTTGAAAAGACTCCACACCTTAAAGATTCATTCCTATCATATTCATCTGTCTCAGGTACTGCAGTAGCCATTATTACAGTTTTTTCTCTGTTTTCAGGTACTGCATTAGCCATGTTCTCTCCGTTCCTGGCCCAGTACACGGACATCACACTGACCGAGCGGTCACTCGCTGCCGCCGGGAGCCCAACGGTCAGCGATAACAACAATGTCCACAAACTGACCACTGCCGACTATAGTGAAGTGAAGGAGGTCTGCGGGGCGACCCCCGCCTATGTGTAGTTCCTGAGGGTCATTGGAAATTGGAGATTGGCAATGAATGTTAGGGATGGCACAGTGGCCTTGGATATTAGTGGATGCAGGGGGTCGCAGAGAGCTTGCCATTTCTTTTTTATAACAAAATATGAATTTTCTAATGTTTTGTACATATCTGCAAGACTTTTTGCAGACAAAACCCTTGTTGAAGGGAAATGAAACTAGCCTCAAGATAATAGAACAGTCGAGAAGTAGGCAATGTTGAGATAAAGAAACTGTACTGGCATAATCATGATGATCCTTATATAAACAAACCAGAAAGTTGGCAGTGATCATCAGCAACTAGTGTGTGAGGATCATTATACAAACATCTTCAGGAAAATCAAAACTTGTCAGTATTGTGTTGGTATTTAGTAACTGATATGATGTGAAGGATGTTGAAATAGCTCACATTGCTGATACTTTTACCAAAGTTTTCTCAAGTACTGCTGTAGATATTGTACCCACATATTGCCTTTTTCATAGTGAACATCATGAATGCCGGATTATTGTCATACTGGACATTCATAAACTGAATACTATATTATTGTGTAGAACTGTTCTATGGTGTATGGAAACATTAACAGTATTAAGGAGAGGAATTGTGGAGGCACCTGCGCCTTTACTGGGTGCGTGTATGGGTTGAGATCATTATAAACGGTCAAGAGGTCCCACATATCTCTTTTGTATACTTTTGCACACTTCCCTCTTATTTCTAAGGCAAACCGCACATCCTTCTATTTTTGGTGTTCCCCTCAAATACCTTTTTCTTCAGGATTTTCCCACATCCCACATACATGTACTTTTAAAACCCTCTTCCCCCACTCTTTGACTGTTTATTTTTTTATTTCGTTGGTTTCTATGAAAGAATAATGGTTCATTTCAAATTCTATAAACTAAAGTGTGTAATGTTTTTCCATAATGTATGGTTTGTAAACTTATATAATAAAATTACCAACTTACTATTTCAATGATTTGCAATATCTACATCTGAAAAGAACGTACCAAATATATGTTCATGAATTGCGTGTATATAAATGTGAATGACATAGCTTTATTAATGACAAGATTATTTTCACATTAGTGACATATACATGTCCACTAGCAATACTACGTCTACAGATCTACTTTCTTTAATCTATTCATATAATAAGAAAACACAAAGCACATATCTAAAGTGACACTACATTCTGTAACTGCATATTGATTGCAACAGAAAAGAAAGACTGATTTATGTAATATGTCCTCTACAGTGAACTTTATAAGTGACAGAAATCAGACTGTCCTGAAGAGTAACAGACGCCTATTTGGCTGCTAACTCAGTTACCGGAAATGGATTTGCATCTTGATACATGGACTGTTAATCAAAACTGTCTTTTACAATGCTTGATATAGATACAAGGTTTGATGACATTTTTGCAGCTTGTTAAAGATATAGCTTTTTATGGCTTTACCGACCACATAAATGATAAGCACACGTAAACATTATATTTTTATAAATATTATTCTTCAATACGTTCATATCCTACGGAAAACAGATAATTTGACATACATTGAGCAACACATTTGATAAAAACAAAGCTACATATAGATCTAAATGACTTCGACGGAACATAAGGTGCCGACATCATATTACGCATACATTTACATGTATCTATTATCATTAATTTACAATCATAGTAACATATATAATTGTACAATAATCATAGAATAGTAGGTATACAAATACAATTTGAATGTCTTTATGTAAACACCTTCCCATTACTGCGTTTGCATTTATCCCCCCCGATTGTAACCCCGTCTACATAAAGATAAAAACATAACATTCATGGTGATGGCATATTAAAAAAGCAAAGGAAACATTCAACACCTTTGCAAACCCACCCAATCCCGAATATGACTAGAACAATCCATTGCTCAAAACTTGCCCTTGACATCTTCACAATTAGGTCACAATATGCACAATACATTGGGTGTGGTATTGACAGATCGAAAGTCTCTCCAAATTAGCGGGAGCTTTGTGCTGATTGGGTATAGTAGGATTCTACATTACACTTGGGAAGAACATAGAGAGCTATGTGCCATGGGCTGATATCATAAACAGCCAAGAAAATACACCCACTTTTTGCACACCCAACAAGGCCTGTAGGAAGCAAATGAAATTGATAAAACCATTTGTAACTTTGGTCTAACACAGGAAAAAAATAGCAAGTCGTTTGTAAAGTTGACTTGGCTATTGCTGTTTAGCGGGTGAAATTGATTGAATTATTGTTTTCATGTTTTAATCGCCCCCACCACACACACATTATTAGTTAGATCATGACTTTATGATGTTCTTGTTTAAAAAACCACGGGTCAAAAAAAGTCACAACCTCAATTTTTCAATTGGTTTAAAAAAACCCCTGCACCTAATCCCCTTTCCCACGAAAAAAAAAAAAAAAAAAAAAAAAGGCAACACAACACCCCCCCTTTTCAAAAAACAACACCCCAAAAAACCAAACCTCCTGCCCCCCCCGACCCTCCCCCCTCCCTCACAGGGCTGACTCCTCGAGGTCGAGGGAGTCCCAGGAGGCGCCTGGTGACAGCGGGCCGCCCTCCCCGCGGTCGTACTCCGCCATGATCGCCGTCATCTCTCGCGCCAACATCACCGGGAAGCGCTGCGTCCCCCGGCTCCAGTACAGCAGCGCCGGGTAGAACAGCAGCCCCACCGACAGCACCAGCCACAGCCAGTTCATCTGCAGGCAAATTAGACTGGTTATTCAAACTCCCTGGTGAGCATACAGGTGGGTAAGAATAGGCAATTCATCAGGACGGAATTAAACAGCCAGTTCATCTGACTGGGATCTTGGGTTATTTGACTGTTTACTCAACTCCCTGGGGAGTGTACAGTTGGGTAGAACAGCAGATCGAGAGACAGAATCAGCCACAGCCAGTTCATCTGCAGGTGATTTGCGTATACATGACTGTTAGATTGATTAATTGACTGTTTACTCAGCCAGTTCATCTGGGGTAGACCAGTTCATCAGTAGATTTAGACACCTGGTTACAGCAACTTCCCTGGGGGAGTGTACAGTTGGGCAGAGCAGGTCGAGAGACAGACCAGTCACAGACAGTTCATCTGGGAGGGGATTTGATCTGCCTATGGAATTGACTGTTTACACAACTCCCTGGGGAGTGCACAGTTGGGTAGAGTAACAGGCACGAGACAGCACCAGCCACAGCCAGTTCATCTGGAGGGGAAGGTGTACAGTAGAACATCCATTTAAAACCACCTCTATAAAGAGAACATGTCAATAGTTAGAACAGGGCACAACAGGATCTGCGCGTTGTGTTGGTAATGTGAGGTCAAACTTCCCAAGTCTATATTTATAGTATCCATTTAAAACCACATTTTATAATTGCAAGGTAAACAGAGGGTTGTCTGATAGATGTGTTGGTCTTGGTCTACCTTCTATTGAATATTTATAGTAGAATACCATTATTTTTTTAGGCAGACGACGAAAAATGGATAGATGTGTAGTGTGGTACACCTATTGGAGACGACGAAAAATGGATGTGGGCCCCTTATCACAATCTTCAGGTTTTAAGTTTAAAAATTACAGGTCACAATTTTACGGCTGGTTATATTCTACTGTTTGACACTTTTTTGTTTGATAAAAAAAAACAATCAAATGAACGTCATTTTTCTTTAACTCACGTGGAGCAGCGTGGCGATGTCGTGCTTCACGATGAGCATGACGGGGTGGGCGAGGACGGAGGTGACGGCCGAGGCCGCCACAGTCAGGCTGTACAGCGTGCCGAACCACTGGTACGGGAAGCTGGAACAGAGAGAACCACTGGTACGGGAAGCTGGAACAGAGAGAACCACTGGTACGGGAAGCTGGAACAGTCATATATGTGTTAATTGATTGGTGTCCACGCTGCAAGGCGTGCTATGTCGGCCAGACAGGCATGGGGTGGAAACTCAATTCAAAGAGCACGTAACCAGACCAGGACCCATGAAAACACACTTGAAGATTATGACACCAGACTCACTGACCAGTAGGACATTGACATTACTATATCAACGTTTTGCTGAACGGTTTGCCCCTTCAAATTGCGTTGGCACATACGACTATTAAGTTGTTCCGCATACGTTGCACGAATAAATATTAATGCCTATCCACAATTGCAGATTATAAGTGGCATTCGGGACACGCACAAAATTCACTCTTGGTGGAGAAAGTGGCGACGCTGTGCTTCGCCTGCGGTGAGCATGACAATGTTGTATAAGCTCGTGCGACCATGAGACGGAGGTGACAGCCGAGGCCGTACGTCAGTGGGGTTGTGTTGCACGACCGAACCACTGGTACGGGAAGCTGGAACAGAGAGAACCACTAGTACGGGACATTGAACAGAGAGAACCACTGGTATTGGGAAGCTGGAACAGAGAAATACCACATGGAACAGAGACGCGTTGACAGATTAGAACCACTGGTTTAAGGCAACGTTATCAAAGAAATTGGAACAGAGAGAACCACGCTGGATGAAAAAGCTAGAGAGAGTCATATTTTGTAAATTATATGAGATGTCCACAGAGATGTTCTATGAAGGCGTGCTATGTTGGCGAGACTGGCAGATGTTCCACCATCAAAACCTCGATTCAAAGAGCACATGAAAAATCTCAACCTACATGTCGCCCGTTGCACAACGTTGCATCAACAGTGTGACGTAGACTTTTATAAACCAATGGCGACTGTACTGTGCACCAGACGCAACTGTGTTGTGCGCCGTTGTAATGTCTCCCTATTTTTATTGTCATTTCCGCGACCACGTATGGAAAGTGGTCGTCTATTGCAAGTGGTTGGGGGCTTTATTTTGTTTTGCACATAAGGGAAGAGAGACCCGCGATAAATACAAAGGATGAGTTCCACAGAAGGGAACTGACCATAAAGTTCATCATAATGTGATTGAATATTGTATAATATATAATCGTTTTTTAAATTATTGTATGCTGACAAAAAAAGCAGTTTTAATTGTATTATAACTATAAATATATATTTCGACATTGCACTACGGTTACGGTGTACTTATTACATGTAATAAGTTTTCATTTATGCTGAGGATGTGTCCATGGTTCGAAATATTATATTCAGTAAATATTTGACTTAAAAAATAATGTCTACAATTATAAAATGATTCATAATGTCTAATTCTCTTCTTTAAAACGTACTTTAAGCTTAAATCTGGGGTGCATTTATAGGGGCGACCCCAGGAAATGTAGTACTGGTTTTAAGACAGCCTGGTATTTCCATTTTGTCACTATCATCCTTGGGCAACGACAAATGAGTTAAGCAATCTAGAGAGCTGGGGCCTGTTGCAAAAGTGGGCCCGTCCTTTTCATAGAAATACACACGATAACAGTATTTTTTCTCGTCTGCTTGTATAAATAGTTTTAAGAGAACGACAGCGATCGTATTCATCCGATGAACCGTGTACGATTTGGAGAGAAATTTCCCCTGCCTCTAAATCGTGACGATAGACTTTAACATTACTTATGCCACTTAAAATGGTATTCGATAAGTAAAGCTGTTCACAGGGAACTTTATTTTGTGTTGAATTAGATCAAAAATCTGGGTGAGGAACCAAAATTTATATACAATGAAAAAAATGTAGGTGGCAACAAATGCAAGAAGGTACAAAAGGG
>CM032660.1:54850290-54869179 GCA_019095985.1 Streblospio benedicti | reverse complement strand
GCTGAAGTGATGCAACTAGGCCACCGATTCAAACTGACACTGAGACTGTTATCATATGATTTGTTCAAAAATAAAAACCAAGCACACTTGTTTAGTGCAATTTTTTGGTCATTATAGAATGGTTTACGACCACTCGATTGTCGTGACAATCGTAAAATTTAGCATGTAATATTTGTTTGTGTCACGCGACACCCAGATTAATGCTTGGCTAATGTCTTCGTATGTATAGAATATATAAAACTATATAAAATATAAGGAATAATATATAACACATATATATCTACCAATTGCATAATAATATAATGTTTTGTGTTTGAAATGTAATTCCATAGTTAAGCATTATTGGTAATACCATGTTGGTCAAACTATCGACAGATTAACAGATAAAAACAATTAATAGTGCATGTTAAAAACAAGGTTAGAGTTAGACATTAGAGATGATCTAGTACATCCTAGATCTTAAAGATGATGCATTGGCTATGTCTAATGGCAGGCTATTCCATAGTGCTAAGGTTCATGAACAAAAAAACCGAGGGACATGTCATGTATTTTCTAGGAACCTAAGTGACAAACGGAGATTGCATTATGTAATGCATCATGACAGTCCAAAGTTTTACTCATGTTACAAAAGAATACTGCGAGTGTAATTAAAACCACACTGTGATTTGGTATGATATGTACTATGGTGAAAGGTCAATCAACAGGGGCCTGTACATGCAGCCATCGTGGTATTTCACGATCAATCCCTAAACCCAGTATGTTTGCACTTTGCTGATCCACAATATTGTTGATCCATGTGTCCTACATACACATTATGCTTGGTAAAGCTCAATGCTTTAGATCCACTGTGGACCAGGAGTGTACTGCATTTAGGATTAGGATTCAAAACAAAGTTGATATTTTATTTGTGACTGCTGTTTTAATGATATCTTGATGATCTTAATGATATCTTGATGCACAAATTTGAGGTAGTTGAATATAGTGGTTTGAGTATATGAAATGAAGAATGCTTGACCAAATATGACTTCAAAGAAGGATATAAATACTAACGAGTTTGATAACATGGAGGAGATAAAAATCAAAATGGAATTTTTGTCAGCTATTGACCATCAGCAATGGAAAGCAGCAAGTGATCTATTGAGTCGTCATAGGGAATCGCTTCAGAGATTTCTCACTGAGAATTTCGATTCTCAAGACAGAATTTTAAATCTTTTACATAGTGCTATTATTCATGATGCACCCATAGACATTATCACCCAACTGATTTCCCCTCACAACGTCAACAAGCAGGACAGATATGCGTACATGCCGCTTCATACTGCAATTAATAGGAAAAGAGAGGAGCTGGTGTCAGTTCTACTGCAGCACGGGGCGAATGTCAACCTGTGTGATGGATATCACCAAACCCCGTTACATCGGGCTGCTAGTCGCGGTGCCTCAGCAGACATCTTCATCCAGCTGATTTCTCCTCACAACATCAACATGCAGGATCGTTGTGGTGGCAACACAGCGCTCCATGTGGCAGTGAGAGGAGAAAGATGGGAGCTGGTAGAAGTTCTACTGCAGCACGGGGCTGATGCCAACCTGTGTGATTGGTGGAATCAAAGCCCATTACATGTGGCTCTAGATTGTTATGCTCCAACAGACATCATCACCCGGCTGATTTCTCCTCACAACATCAGCATGCAGGATAAAGATGGTGTAGCACCGCTCCATGTGGCAGTGGGAAAGGAAAGATGGGAACTGGTGCCACTTCTACTGCAGTACGGGGCAGACCCCTCCATGTTAGACTCTGCGCAACCACACCCGCCTTGTGTGCTTTTCCTCAAAGCTCTGTGTATCGCGACCATCAGGAGTCACATGCCTGTCAAGTCTGATGCTGCCTACGAAGGACTTGGACTTCCTGAGAAACTGGTAGCTGAGGCAAAGCTGAGGCCTCAGGCAGAGGACATTGTGAACAGAGGACGTTGTGAATAGAGGACATTTTGAATAAAGAACACTGCGACTGTTAAGGTAGCCATTCCCAGAAAGAATAAATAAGCAATAGGTTTTGTTTTACATGATTCTGATCAAACATATCATAACATTAACTGATTGTTTTTAATTTACCACTTTTTTAAAAAGTATGGCACCATGTTGAAAAATCCAACACAATATATATAACACAATGGCAAAATCATAAGCATTACTCTTTGCATGCCACAATTATTATATATTAATGTTCGCATGCATCACAATAATGAATATTTAATTTTTTCTTTTCCAAGATTTTTCCTTCTCTTGACAATTTTAGCATCGTTTCAGCTATTGAAGCAAAAGCAGTGTGTTTCTTTCATTTGTAACTATGTATGTATATATGTCTCCGGACAAGCTTGAGTGTTTAGCGAGGAACCGATTTTGTTCAAACTTTACACAACTATGAGGTATGAGACGCCCACCACGTGATTCGATTTTGGGCACTTTCTACTTAAGTGGGCTTAGCAAATTATGAAAGAGTTCCAATTAAGCTTTTATTATACATGTATACGCCTGTGTTAAGATATTGATTATTGGGCTTTGAAACAATTATTGATAATCATCTCTATTTTTATTAGTACTATTGCAACACACTGAGCAATATGTTTCGCTGGAAATTGATCACTGCTGTAAATACATTCTAAGATTTTCTCCTCAAATTCACAAAGTTCTTAATTGTAAAGTATACATCGTTTCAGTACATATATCTTAATTGCCCATAAGTCAACATTTTTCTCGCGACGCCATGTTCTCTGAATACTTGATCTAGTATACCATTTCAATACATCATGAGCTCTACCTCTACCAAGTGAGGTACTTTTCCCTGGAGTAGACGTTACGAGAAGACGGTGCGTAGCACTGAACAGAGCAAGAGCTAACGTGGCAAAGACAGGAGACAACATTTGCCGGTTGGGATTCTCTCAACACAAATCCTGCCTGCGCTGAGAGGACCCACAGACTATTGAACATATCCTGCAGGAATGTGGGCTGACACACCCTGCTCAGACTCTGATCTCAGGGAGGCAACAGAGACAGCCCGACAATGGGTGGCGATATGGTGCGACATGTGAGGAATACATCATGACAAAAGCAAAGTAAGACCATGGACCTCAACATCATGGGAGGGGGGAGGGTCGTATATAATGGTCTACTACTATGGTTTACAAACACTATGAATGACTTCTGTATACCGTATGGTATGCTGTTTGTATACCATAGTAGTAGACCATTATTATTCCCCTACCCCTGCCCATGATGCTGAGCGCCCCCCTCCCCTCAGTGAGTACTGATAAAATTATTAATCTTTACAGAAGCCCCAGTTGGAGCCCCCAATAATACATTATTCATGGAAATACACGAATGAGCGGTTCTTTTCAATATTCCTGCCAGGCAAGTGTTATTAGCAATATATAATGCAGTGGGCATTATCTGCAAACTACTTGAAAACTACTCAACACTGGTGAGTACTCACAAGGTTGCGATGGCGGCGGCGCTGGCTCCCTCCACGAGCACGTTGAGCAGGTTCTGCAGCACGACGGCGGCCATGGTGAGCGCGGGTGAGCGCCTCAGTGAGTAGGCGCTCAGCAGCCCGAAGCTGACGAGCAGTGACCACGCCAGCATCAGCAGCGCGCAGAACCGCCGCGTGATGGACACGCGCCGACAGCGCTCTGGGGAGTGCACGGTGCTGTCAGTACTGATAGAATAGTAAATCTTTAAAGAAGCCCCATTTGGAGCCCCAATAATACATTATTCATAGAAATACACGCATGAGCGGCTATTTTCAAGCTTTGTTCATGTAGTGATGAGGAAATATACCTATTTTGAGATGTGAGAATGACCCTTGATTTTTATGAGAAATGAGAGAATTGGGGTCAATATCCTTTGAGAATTGTGAGAAATTGAAAATTTTAGAAGTTGTGAAATGAGAATGATTAGAAAATTAGTGCGAATGGCACTGGATTTTTGCCCAGACTTGAGAATGGGGTAAGGTACATTCTTCCCTCTGTAGTGTCTACCATAATCTACACTACAATGAGTGGGTTTTATACACGTAGTGCACTCAATCGACTTTACATATACACCAGGTCATTGGCATGGATTCTTTATCACACTACTATAAAGTGAGGGGTGTTAAAAGGGGTCAAGAAATCCCACGGTCCTAGATTGTTTTGCCTTTGTGACCATATCCCACAAATTTTAAGGCGTTTTCCCCACATCCCGAATCACATACACCACTTTGTTTTCATCTTTGTTCCCACATCCCTATTTTTTTGTTTGGCCTTTTTTCCCCTCATCAGATATTCTTATATATCCACCCTAACAGTGTTAACAGCTAACACCCCCCCCCCCCAGTAAAGAATATACGGATTTTAATTAATGTGATTTACATTAGAAATGCGTTCTCTCAATTTCAATTTCCTTGGATATTCTCAATGTGAATTTCATTTCCATTCACAAGTCTGTTCACTCATTTATTGGTATTGGTTTTTAGTTGTCCATCTTGAATGTTGTGTGTGTGTGTGGAGCCTTTTAGCCTTTTTACTGCTACCCCGTTCGGTTTCGAGATAACCAGTTTCTACAGTATATATAGATACCCATACACCAGGTCAATGGCATCACCCACAGTAGGGTTCACGCGACAGATCTGTACATATTTTCCGTTCCACATGTGAGACAGTTTCAAACATTATTGGCATGTTGGTGACAGCATTGTACAACCTTCGATTAAGACCACCTGTATAAACAGATCAGCTGTCTAGTAAAACAACTTGTTTTAATGACAAATTTTTGTAAATAAACGACCTCTATGCTGAGACCACTTGAGGCCTTAATAGAGAAGCTCTACTGTTGTTAAATTACGAAACCAATTAGCTCACCACACCACACCACACCACACCACATCACACCACACCACACTGTACATTCAATGCAATTTCAACTCCATTTATGACTCACAACTGTAGCTGCTTAAGTTTGAAGATGCCTTCTTTACCAAAGAAAAAATCAAGTCTACCGTGAGAAATGCATAAGGCATCAAACGCCCCTCAATCCTAATCAGCATAAAATTTTATGACCATGACTTAGAATCTACGCTTCTCGTTTCCTCTGCTATACGGACCTACGGCACTATCAAAGATTCAACCTTATGGGCAGGAACAACATCAGTATAAAGCTTTATGTCTCTTTTATGTGCATGAGAGGTCTGGATAAAAATGCATCCCCTAATTAGATTTATATTGCTGTAGCTTGTATTAGATGATGCTTGTATTTTCAATATCTATTTTTTCGTTTAGAAAGAAAATACTACTAGTTTATACACCCATATTTTATTCGATACATGCATCCTACATCTACAATAAGACGGAAGATGGAAGCTTATGCGTGGTTTAATTGAATCGAAAGGGTTGACTGTTGCGTAGATGGGCAGATCCAGGGAGAAAGTAGCCCCAGGACATTCATGGTCCCTCACCCCACTTTGCCTCACACCAGAATATTTTGTACGTTTACTTTGCCATAATTTCTCTTACAAAAAGAGTGTTGCCTACACTTCCCAAACAGCAGATCGGCTGTTATGCAGGATATTTGCCGACAATAAAGTACTCTACGTCTGCGTATTTCGTGCATACTGCCATCGAGTACTGTAGTTATGAATATGATATACAATATTGTATGTAGGTGTTGTCAATTGTAAAAAAAAAACACACAAAAAAAACCAAATAAATAATAAACATTAAAACACAATCAAATAAGAAAACAAACACGACTTTTTAATTTCATTTCTCTTATCTTAAGTAACAGAGATTAATCTCGATGCGGGTTCCGAGTCCACCACTCCTTTTTTCATGATGCAAAGTATTAAAAATTGCGTATCACTTGCGACCCATGAAATATTTATAGTTTGTTATGATTATGTATGCCAGGACGTGTATTGGCCCTCGTATCCACAATTTCATTTTGTTTCGGGTACTAAGGGACCCGTTGTTGCCAATTTCTAGATTAATCACTGCAGTAACCACCCATTTAAAAAAAACGGATCTGCCGGCCCCACGCCGACCCAAATAAAAATGTACAAGTTTTACAGTGTACTATACATACACTTAGTCGACTTTACATCATTTACACCAGGTCATTGGCAGCATCCGTGTTCATCGTGTTCAACTCTCCGGGGAGCATGCAGCACATTGCTGATTTAGTACCAGTCACACTAGCATTTACTTGCCTGACCTATGCCTACTGTAAAACTAGAATATTTTGTGGCAGTTAAATTTTGCGTTTTTCATCTGCAGATTATTTTGTGATGATTTTCGTCTATCCTGGACCTACTTTACATAGGCCAATTATGTTGCTGACTATTTAAGTTTGCGTTTTTTTGCACCTAACCACGAAATTCGCAAATTAAATCGTGCACAAACATTTCTAGTTTTCTAGCATTTGACATGTAGGTACCACAGAGCAGTGTGAAACCTGTTAGGAGATTAGTTTGCTCAACACTACCCATCAGACCCGACCTGGAATCAAACCCACGACCTAACTCCCTATTCACTCTTCAACGGAAGCACAAGTAACCCCTCAACTTGAAAAAAACTGCATCTGGCGTTGAGGTATGTTTGCTCAACATCCACCACCAGAACCGACCGGGAAACGAACCCACAACCTGATCACGAGTCCACTCGGCCACCGAAGAGCCACGTACCGTCCTCGAGGTTCTGGCGGCGTGTGTAGAAGTCCATGGCTGCGCCGGCGCCAGCACACAGCAGCAGGGCGCCGGGCAGCGTCAGCAGGCGCACCCACAGCGCGTGGTCTGAAAGTACAGTGTCACCCAAAGTGTGTGGTCTGAAACAAGGGGGTATTTCATAGTTCGAGGCACAGGGGGCCCCCTCCCAACCTTTTACCAAAAATTGATCTGTCAGTGCATAGGGAGGTGGAATAATGAATAATATATGACAGAATTTCATTTAATGACCACCCCTCTATTCAGACAACATGTATAACATGTAATGCCATTTTCCCTGGTACTAAGTCTTCAGAAACAAAATCAGCACTAATCTCTACAGAAAGACCAACTCCCCATGGGACCTCTCGTGGCTAACACCCATGTGGTCCTTTCACAGAGGTTCTACCGTAAATTAAAAAATAAGGCTAGTGGGCATGTTAAGTGCATCATTGAAAGGCACGTAGGGGCTGGCGATTGGTACTCTCATGCTAAGTTAGCTAATGTGTGAACTACTTATCGTTTGCCTGGTATATATCTGACGTCTTCTTGCTGCGCCCAACGTGACCCTCCTAAATTACCCTCCTTCCACTAAAATTACAGGCAGATCCAGATTTTCAGATAAGCGAGGAGGGACAACCATATGATTCAATGGCTTTCGTAGCCTCAAAGCATCCTGCAAATGCCAACAATCCCATGAAAATAAAAATGCTTGGGTGAAAAAATGTGAAGAGGGTGGGGGCGCTCCCATCGCTGTCACCTGGATCTGCCTATGCAAAGAGCAAAATCAATGAGGAAAGAAGTGGATCTACACTTCACTTACTGTGCCACACGGGACTCCAGAAGTTCTCCTCCTTCCACTCAAACACCTCATCGAAGAAGTAGATCTGCAGCTTGATGACGCACAGCCACACTAGGTGGCAGCAGAAGAGCGGGCTCGTCACGTGACTCCGCAGGCTGGCCGGTGTCGTCTGCGCCCGGATGAGGGACGGCTGCTCAGTCTCTACCGTGGAAAAGGAGGAGTTTGATAGAAAATGACAGCACTAACCTTGTGATCATCTTGAGTTATGTTTGTACTTTTGAACTATATTTTTGAAGCTCCCTGAAGCTTTCGGCCAACTTCCTGCCATTTATGACAACATCCTGGGAGCCAAGGTCATTACACCACGATCTCGTGATGACTAGTGCACTGTGGGAAAAAGGCCATGTGAAGTTGGCCGAAAACTTCAGGTAGCTTCAATAATATAGTTCAAAAGTACAAGCATAACTCAAGATGATTAACAGAACTTTGAACAAATGAACATTCAACAAAACCTTGTGATGTATTCTGCAGTGGGTTGACTAGGGACCTTTGATACAAATGAACGGAGGACAAACAAAACATAAAACAACAATGGTTTTGAAATCCATTAATGCATGAAATATGCTACTGGGGTGAAGCGAAATTTACAGGGGCCTGAAAATCAATGGCACCTCTTACATGTATAGTACTTAAATATGGATTTGCTTAAAACAAGAAATTTCAACATTGAATGTCTTTGTAACGTCTGATTGAAAAGACGTGATATTCAGAAGAGCATATTCACTGATGTAGCTGGCTTTGCTAACATCATAATGGTTTTATTTTGTCATACCCCCTCCCACACTGGACCGTAATTAATGGTAGTCCCTTTATCTTTGTCTAGATAAGTGACCAGTACGTACCTGGAGTGACCGGGTTGTTGTTGACCACCACTTGGGGCACACTGGCTCTGAGAGGCGGCCAGCGAACCTGAGGTGGAAGTAGAAATGTGCTTATTCAGACTAGCAATGCATCTATACAGTAAAATGTCTAATTAAGACAACCTCTATAGAGATATCACCTCTCCAAAAACACAATTACACAAGGTCGTAAGCCTTAATGATTTCACCACCGCGAACCAGAATAAAGAGACCACCTCTCTATTGAAACCACGTTAGGCCAGGTACTGTGTTATTAGTGCAACACAATTCCATCTTAAACAAATGTATCGTTTGATTTGCATTTATTATACCTCTTCAATTGTCACAGGTTTTTGTAAATGTAGTGTAGGAGGTTGTATTTTCATAAAACACACGTTTAATTTCTTATCTAGTTCAGTTGCAAGCACCGGTGAATATACAAATTATATATGCTGTAGAAAATTATCTCTGATATGTATCTTTCTGCTCAGAACAATCATTACATTGTGTCTGACTGTGTTTAACATGTATTTCATCATTTCAGTCGCATTTACTTTCTGATGTTCCACCGATTTTTGTTAGTAGTTTTGGAGGTTTTATTTTTTCGCAAACACATGTTAATTTTTCTATAATTTTTACAAGTGACGTCCCGGTATGAAACCCGTATGGTATTATATAATTGGAATTAGCAAGAATTAAGCGGCTTTCTTTCTAAATAGAAATATGCAGATTTTAGAAAAAGAAGAAGAAATGCTCTAAAACACTCACAAAAACCGTGTTCTAACACATTACATTGACATATTTGACACAAGTCAACATACGTCTCTGATTCAACGTCAAACGTTGTGGTTCTCAGTAACGTTATACGTGGCGGCTACTACATACTTGCTTGCACACCAGTATCTGCAGTACTGAAGACCGCTACTGCACGTGGCGCTCGCTTTGTTCGTGGTCAATAAAAAAAAGAATAGATAGATAAATCGTGATCTGTGGCGGCCGAGACATGGCCTACTTTTGGCTCAACTGGTCGGCTGTCGTCTGCTTCGCCATTGCTGCTGTTTGCGTGGGAATCGCGGAGGTGCAGGCTCAAGAAGACGGAGTCGCCGGGAACGACACCAAGACTGACGAGAGTGAGTCTACCAAGACTGACGAGAGTAAGTCTACCAAGACTGACGAGAGTGAGTCTAGTGGAGAGGATGGAGCGACAGGGAGCATGATGACAGTTGACGAGCGAGAGAGACTCTTTGACGAACTCGATAAGATCACAGACTCGACAACAGCAGAGTACGACACGTTCATACGTCCGCTCTTCAACAACGACCCCGATCTACCCATCAATATCACCGTTGATTTTTACGTGCAGGAGATCTTCAAAATTGATGTCAAGCAGATGGAGTTCAGTCTGCGCATGGCGTTCCGGCAGCGTTGGAAGGACACACGCCTCACGTTGAAGGGGCAAACAAACACTCTCTTCCTGGGCCCGTCCTACGTGGAAAAGATCTGGCGTCCGGACACGTACTTTGAGAATGAGAGGCACAGCATACTGCACAAGCAGACGGTGCCCAACATCCTGCTGTCTCTGTCTCCCGGGGGAGAGGTCGTCTACAGTCAGAGGGTGACCCTGCGTCTTGCCTGCACGTTCAACATCGAGCGCTTTCCGTTCGACAGTCAGACGTGTCCTCTCAGGATTCTCAGCTACCACTACGATTCGCATGACCTGGTGTACCAATTCCTTCACAAAGAAATAGAGGACCGCGACCATCCGATTGACGACTTCCTTGAGAAGAAGCCGCAGCTGCCAGAGTATATCATGGGCAAAGTTCGGGCCATCAACTGTGACTCAAGATACACTTTTAGCGAGATCTACTCTTGCAAAGGTCTGGAGTTTGATTTCCAGCGCGGTTTGAGTCACTATATTCTGCGTTACTTCATCCCCACCATGGTGCTGGTCAACCTCAGCTTTGTCTCCTTCTGGACCGACCACCGGCTTGTGAAGGTGCGTCTGATCAATGGCCTCTATCCCATCCTCATCATCATGAACTTCAACAACGTCATTCAGGAGTCCCTGCCTGATGTCTCCTACATGAAGAGCATAGACGTTTGGATGATGGGCTGCATGCTGCTCACACTTCTAGCCTTTGTGGAATTCATCTTTGCACGCTTCATTGCCAAATACTGGCAGATGATGGATTTTATCAAGAGGAAGAGATTGCTCAACCGCGACAAAAGGATTATGGCGATCACCGCTAAGTTCATGATGCCATCGACCCCGAAGTCGAGAGCCGCTGCAGCTTGGAAGCGAATTGCAAGGAAGGCCCTGGCCGCGGACGACATTGATGAGATGGAAGAGACTCCTTTAGAGTCGTCTGCTTTCGAGTCTGGTTTAGAGTCTGGTTTTGAGACTGACAAGGAAGAAGAACCTTTTGACTCAGATGATGAGCTAGCCGACGATTGCTGCGACAAGTTTGCAAAATGTCTGCGCTGGCCGTGCAGGTGGCGTGTGCAGGGCGAGTGGAAGGATGTGGAGAAAGGCAGTGAAGATGATGGCTCCGGCGACGAGGCCAACAAGCCGGCCACATGTGTCGAGAAGATAAAGGCTTGCTGTGCCTGCAAGTGCAGGCTTTGGTGTGCCAAGGTGGACACCTCTTCACTGAATCTGCTTCGCACCACTGCGGATGAGTACCGTGAGTACACTAAGCAGATGGTGTACAACGCATATGACCGAGTGCGCACGCACCGGTGGACCAAAGAACTATGGAGGCTACTAAAGGAACCCTTCAAGCACGAGTTGCGCGGAAAACATCTGGACAGAGTGGCTCGTTACATCTTTCCTTCCGCTTTCCTCTACTTCATCATCTACGTGTTCATCAATTACTACCTGGAGTCTCGCTGGGAAGACAACGCAGAATCCAGGTCACACGTGCAGTTCCTCTGCCACCAATTTTGTTAGTACAGCAGTCAAAATGTCGTCTGGCTACTTCATTTACTGTTTGGTCTACATGTAAGTGTTGCATTGGCAAATCAATAAGCTGAGTATCATGTTTTAAGCTTTCTTGGTATGTTGCTAACTGTGTCAGGATATTAGTGTCAATAGATGGGCAAAGTGGACTCTCGCTCACATATACAGCTCCTTGTAGTTCCTTTGTTACCAGTTTTGATCTTGCTATTGCCTTATAAACACTGTGTTCCTGTGTCAAGGCTTTCGATTATGATGAAAACTAGACTTACTGGTGGTGTGATGTATGTTAAAGTATTGCAATTTGCCAAGACATAAGGCACAAACATTTGAGACCTTTCTAGCTTGTCGAAGATCTCCAACAAAATACAGAAAAAAAAATATTTGCAGAAATAAGACAATTCATTTCCCCCAGCACAAGATTAGCACCTCATGAAAGCTTATGTTTTACCCATTTTTATTATGTAACAAAAATAGTGTGACATAAAATTAATCAGAAGTAAATTGATAAAACATAAATTTATAAAAGATCCATAAATTTTGACTTCTCAGTTCACTTTCTGTTACCGTATTTCTGCGTTTTGTAGCCTCTGCCTAAATTGTAGCCTCTCCTCAAATAGTCGTTAAGTGAGACATAATCTTAAACCAATAAACGCCTCCATTCTATTAACGCCTATTCAAGGCCGGCACTTATCAAAGAGGATACCGCTGGCATAGACAATTTTCCTATTACTGTGTATTTGACAAAAAAATTACCTCTATGTTTGCGATTAAAAAGAATTTGCCAAATCAGTATCATGAACATTCTAGTGCTGTAAAGAAAACTTAGTATTATTATTATTGGGTTGAAATGGTTTATTGCTTGAGTTAATGTTGTATAGATGGCATAATGAGGATTATTACTGTTGTTCATAAATGCTTAGTAATTATGTTACTTTGTTACTGCTTATAAGCGATATTGTCAGTCATTAATTATGTGTAAAATATCTAGATATACATGTAGCTAATGCGTGATTGATAAATCCAACTATAAACTCTTAATTTCGAAATCCATATCTTTGAGCTTGAATTACCCAATACTAGTATTATAAAATGTTGTTGAATATTATTTACATTGTAACAATGATTTAAAGTTGTTTTATCTTATTTGATTATATTGTACTCGATAATCTTAAGGAAATGATACGTTAGACCTAATTCCAATGGATTGTAAAATACAGCCTAATTAATTACTGTAATACTAGAAATGTTCGCACGCAATTTAATTTGCGAATTTCGTGGATAGGTGTAAAAACGCAAACTTAAATAGTCAGCAAACAGTAATAGCCAATGTAAAGTAAGTCCAGGATGGACCAAAATCGCAAAATTAAATAGCCACAAAATAATTTTTGTAGATGAAAATTGCAAAATTTAATAACCACGAAATATTCATCTAGGTTTCCAGTAATACCATGTTTGTGCCCTAAAAAGTACTTTAGATTCCTTTCACCAAAATTATGTTCATATTTTGTATAACTATGTATGTACAGTTGTTACGTTTCACATTTGCATGCAATTGTTTATGTTCATTTTCATTTGTTTGTCCAGAAAGGAAAATAAAATAAAATGCTTATAAAATCGTACGCAAATATTTCTAGTTCTATTCACTCACACAATCTCTCACTCTTTCAACCCAATAACCTGTACCTAATTATTGTCCAGGCGCGATAGAGCTGTGTGCAGCTTTTTAAGTTCGAGGTTGCTCAACACTCACAACACAATCCGACGGGGAATCGAGCCCTAGACCTCCTGGTCAGGAGCACCACTTCCTATAAAACTCCTATTGGCCGCAGAAACACTAAGTGCTTGTGTTCTTCTTTTGTTTCCCACATTTCTTACTTTCCCCCTTTTAGCCAGTTTTCTATTTTCAGTTGTCCATATCCTACTTCCTTGATATAAACCCTCCCATCAAACCCTAGCACTCAGTCACACGTTACTTGGCAGGACAGCCATGGTGGAGAGGAAGATATAGCAGAACAAAGTAAGTCTACACGATAGGGATATCATAACTAAGGTACCAACAGGGTCATCTGGTCAGAAGTCATTGCTTTCAAAAACTAGTTAAGTATACAGGTGAAAACTTTGGCTAGAACATAGGCAGATCCAGGCCCCATTCTCCACCAAACTATGTTATTTTCATACAGTTTTAGTTCTAGGCATTTGCAGCATCGGCCTTGGGAACATTGGTTACTCATGAAATCCTTAGTGACCCCCCCCCCCACACCACCTTTTCCAAAAACCTGGATCTGATATTGCTAAGTGTCTATCACCCCCCCCCCCCCACCCACACACACCCCCACCCACCCCACCCAGCACCCATCCACGTGCGTAGATTTTTCCTACGCAGGAAGGTGATAGTAGAGTAAGTACACCTACACAATATCATTATGGGTGCAATAACTAGGGCACAAACAGGGTTTGGTTAGGTGTCTATCACCGCCCCCCCCCCACACACACACACACTCGCTCCAACCTCCCCAGAAACCAGCCCCACGTACCTTTTTTCCTTGGCAGGAAGGCGATGGTGGAGTAAGTCTACACTATAGGGGTACCATAACTAGGGCACGGACAGGGTTTGATAAGGTGTCTATCAACCCCACCCCCCCACCCCCAGACACACACACCCAGCAGTTTGCCCCACGTACATTTTTCCTTGGCAGGAAGGCGATGGTGGAGTGAGTATAAACTATTGGGGTACCATAACTAGGGCACGGACAGGGTTTGGTAAGGTGACTATCCCACCCCACCCAGACACACACACACACACACACACACACACACACACACACACACACAGCACACACACACACACACACACACCTTGGCAGGACAGGCACACACACACACACACAGCAGTCAGCCCCACATACATTTTTCCTTGGCAGGAAGGCGATGGTGGAGTAAGTCTATACTACAGGGTTACAATGACTAGGGCACGAACAGGGTGTTTGGTAAGGTGACTACCCCCCCCCCCCCCCCCCCCCCCCACCCCTTTCAGCCCCACATACCTTTTTCCTGGGCAGGAAGGCGATGGTGGAGATGAGCAGCGGGATGAGCGCGATCGTCATGAACATGAAGCTCGTCTGCAGCCGCACGCCGATAGAGCCTGTCAGCTGGGGAGAGGAAAGGACAACTCACGTCAGGACAGAACATATCAATGTGGCGGGCGCACAACTCACATCAGGACAGTACATATCAATGAGGTGGTTTACAGTTGGGCAGAAAGAGTTGGTCAGTCTAAAGTTTTAAAAGTGCAATTGGAAAACGTCATAGGATTCCTTCTTGACTCTTGCCAGTATGCAAGTTCCATGTTATACTTGCAATGGAAAAAAATACTACAATACGCACTGTGAAGTCTCATTGCTACTGTGTAATTTTATTCACAGTTTAAAAAAAATCATTTATGCATAAATCCATGCTCTATGTATTCTTCTATGGCGTTAATCTGAAAATAAATGATTCCATTCTAGTTTGCACCAGGTCATAATGCACATTTGTTGATTAATTGATGATTTCTCACATAGTTCTTACATTTGCAGCACACTCAGCGCACTATGGTTATCACTTAAACAATCACTTACACATGCTTTTAACCAAATAACCTGTACCTAATCAAAATGTAGGTACCACAGAGCAGTGTGCAACTGTTAATGTATGAGTTTGCTCAATGCTCACAACCAGACCCGACCGGGAATTGAACCCAAGACCTTCTGGTCACTACTCCAGTGCCACAGAAGCACACAAGAGACATTGCATTAGTAAACCAGTTTAGCTGAATCTCCCTAAATAGATGATACGCCACATTGAATAACGCCTATGTAGCCCAGCATTCATCTGGGGTACGGTTTAACAGGGGTTACTAGTCATAAATACTGTATACTGTATGGTATAGTGTTTGTAAACCATAGTAGTAGACCATTATGCACCCCTACCCTCTCCTGTGATGCTGAGGCCCATGATAATATCCCTCGTCCATGACGTCACACCACTATCAAGTGATGGTTAGATGGAAGACTGTTGAAGATCGGAGATAATTGAAAGCTTTCTTCTCGATTATTCTAGGAAGGCTTGCAGAAATAAACTAAAATCTTGCTTCAATAGACAACCATTCCATATAGGGCTATCACAAGGCCCATTAAACCTTATTTTAAAAAAATGCACATATCGATAAACGACCACTCTCCACAAGAGTCGAATTTCTACGGTAAAACCTTTCTATCAAGACCACCAGAGGGACTCACGACTAGTGGTCTCACTTGAGAGTGGATCTCTTTATAGAGGTCCATTTTGATCGATTCATGAAGATATGGGACTGTGATATTAGAGGAGGTTCCAATAGACAGGTGGTCTTAATCGAACATTCTACGCATGAGACCGTTATGATATCATTTTTATATATTTCTTTTTTTTTTAAAGCAGACGCGCGTAGGCTGAAATACGTCGATATTGGAGTCAGTCTTTGTTTACGTCTGCTCTAGGCTGTCATGTAAAATCATAGCACACGGGTGATAATTGCTTGATCTCAAGTAGTATTTTAAAATTCATGATAGGTTTTACAATATTGTGAACACATTAATTTTGTTTCGTTTTAAATGCATCATATTATTCAATTGTCTTCACTCTCAAGTTGATTTAAGAACATTTTGCACCCATCTTTTTCAAGATGGCTTCATCCCCTTTCCAAAATGAGAACTCATATGCAGACATTAAACATAACATTTCTCTTGTTTAAACCTTGGATCAAAAATTATTATTAGTCCCAGGTAACTGGTTCAACCAGTTTTGAGCTAATTTAAAAAGTTTATTTAGAAAGCCTTCAATTCTTAAAAATCTTTGCCATTCTGACAACATGCTTTCCCCGGCCAATGACAGCACACCACTATCACGTGACGATTAGACTGACGAAAATTGGGAAGGGTTGAAAGCTTTCTAGGAACGCTAGCAGAAATTAACCCAAAAGCTGTTTTTAATAGAGGGGCATTCAATTTTTAAGTCTATCCTACTAACCATCTAACTGTATTTCGGAAATTGCACATATTGCTTCACCACCACTATTGACAAGAGCCCAATTATTTCATATTTAAATTTATTGTTGAAGTGAACACACATACCGATGTTCACTTAATTTATGACATTTTTGTCATGTGAGAACTAGTGAAAGTTTTACTTATTTCATTGTGGTGTCTATGACAATATCTACAGCAAAACCTTTCTATCGAGACCACCCGAGAGACTGACTACAAGTGGTCTTTAACTGAGAGAGGGTCTCTTTATAAAGGTTCACTTTGATCGCTTCATGAAGGTTTGGGACTGTGATTAATAGTCTCATTTTTAGAGGTGGTATCAATAGACGAATGGTCGTAATCAAAGATTATACTGTACGGCACAGATAGCAGGCATGAGAACGTTATGATATGATTTATTTTATAATAATAAAAACAAGTAGACGCACATAGGGTGAAATACGCCGATATTGCAGCCAGTGCTTGTTCATTTCAGCTCAAGCCTGTCATTCAAAACCAAAGTGGATGGGTATTAATTGCTTGATCCCACGTAGTATTCTAAAATTCATAATAGGTTTTACAATATTGTGAACATATTGAATGAATCTCTTTCTACTCACTATATTATTCAATTGTCTTGCTTTGTCATGAGTTAAGAACATTTTGCACCCATCTTTTTCAAGATGGCTTCCTCAGCTTTCAATAATTAGAACTCATATGCAGACGTCAATCAAAACATTTCTTTTGTTTAAACCTTGGATTAAAAATCATTATTAGTCCCAGGTTAAACCATTTTTTGAGCTAATTTAAAAAGTCTATCTAGAAAGCCTTCAATCCTTAAGAATCTTTGCCATTCTGCAAACATGCTTTTCCCGGCCAATGATATCACACCACTATCACGTGACGAATAAACTGACAAAGATTGGGGAGGGTTGAAAGCTTTCTAGGAACGCTTGCAGAAATTAACCCAAAAGCGATTCTAATAGAAGAGCATTTAATTCTATCCTGCTAACCATCTAACTGTATTTCAGAAATTGCACATATTGCTACACGACTACTCTTGACAAGAGCCCAATTATTTCATTTTTAAACGTTGATATTGAAGTCTCTACGCATTGTTAATATAATTTATGTCATTTTTATCATGTAAGAACTAGTGAAGTTTTACTTATTTTATTGAAGTGTCTATGACAACATCTACAATGAATTAAACCTTTCTATCGAGACCACACGAGAGACTGACAACAAGTGCTCTTTAATTGAGAGAGGGTCTGTTTACAAAGGTTCATTTTGATTGCTTTATGAAAATTTTTAACTGTGATAAATTGTCTCGTTATTAGAGGTAGTTTCAATAGACAAGTTGTCTGAATCGAAGATTCTACAGTATTCGTGGCTCACATAGCAAGCATGAGAACATTATGATATGATTAATTTTACTATGATACATTTAAGATATAAGCAGACAGAGTTAGTCCGGGACGGGTGGGGGCAGAAGGGGGCAGGGAAAGGGGGATCTCCAACTTAACAATGTTCAGGGGGTTGGGGGAGAAATTACATTATTGAAACCATGGGTAAAAAAGATAACTTTTTAATCCCTAAAAAAACCTCAAAAACCTAAAAAATTGGGGAATTTTGTTGCCGGGGGGGGGGGTTTTTCAAAATGTTTTTAAAAAAAGTATTCAGAAATTAAAAATTTAAAATTTTAAAAAAAATTACATTTTTAAATTTTTTTTTACATTTTTAAGGGGTTAATGCCAACCTTTATCCATGTTTTTGACTTTTCAGTAAAAATTAATTTTCCAAAAATTGTGGTGCTATACAAATTACAGCAAAAAACCTTTTAAAGACCACGGAAGACTGACCCCGGTGTTCAAGAAGAGGGGCCTTTTATAAAGTTTATTTGATCCTTTGGGTTGACTTGATTGGGGAAAGTCCATTTTAGAGGTGGGTTTCAAACAGTGGTCTTTTTAAATTTATATTCCGGGGAAAAATTTAAAAAACGCTGATTTATTTTTTAAAAAAAAACAAGAATGCCGTAGGGGTTTATTAAAACAATTTTAACCCTGCCCCCGGAAACCTTACAAAAATTTTTAAAACGGGAGTTTAAAGTTTTTCCCGAGAAAAAACCTTTTTTTAATTTTGGGGAACAAATGATTTTTTAAAATAAAATTTTTTTTTGTTTATTGACCCATTTTTTCCCAAAAAAATTTAAAATTTGGCCGTTAAAAAATAAATTTTTTTGTTTACTGGTAAAAAATGTCCCCTTATTAAGGTTTTTTAAAAAAAAAACTGGTTAATCAAAAATTTTTTCAAATTTTCATTCAGAATAAGTAAACATGGACAATAATGGATTTTTTTTATAAATTTTTTTTAAAAAACCCCAAAGGTTTTTAAAGGGGAAAATTTTTTTTTAAAACCAATCTTTATTTCAAAAGGGTATTTAAAATCTTTTTTAAACCAAAA
>CM032660.1:54836882-54850190 GCA_019095985.1 Streblospio benedicti | reverse complement strand
GTGGTCTTTAATTGAGAGAGGGTCTGTTTACAAAGGTTCATTTTGATTGCTTTATGAAAATTTTTAACTGTGATAAATTGTCTCGTTATTAGAGGTAGTTTCAATAGACAAGTTGTCTGAATCGAAGATTCTACAGTATTCGTGGCTCACATAGCAAGCATGAGAACATTATGATATGATTAATTTTACTATGATACATTTAAGATATAAGCAGACGCACAAGTACACCGATATTGCAGTCTCTCCCGTTTCCTCTCAACTCAAGGCTGTCATTTAAAATCATACTACATGGGTAATAATTGCTTGATATCAACAAGCATTCTAAAAATTCCCAATAGGATTTACAATAGAGTGTTATGAACATATTGATTGGATTTCCTTATACATACTATATTATTATGTTTGTTTTAATCCTCAAAGAGTTGAGAACATTTTGCACCCATCTTTTATAAAGATGGCTTAACCCGATATCACATGAAATCAGAGTTAGTCAGGGACGGGTGAGAGCCAGAAGGGGGCAGGAGGAAGGGGGATCTCTACAAGTCTTAACAATGTTCATGCTTTGGCTTTGGGAGATTAGAAATTCACATAATGGATGAAACCATGGTGTAAAAAAGATGGCTAATATGGAATTCCCTCAAAACACGTCAAAAGCTTAAAATGGGAATTATGTTGCCGGGTGGGGATGCGGTGTCTTTTTTCACAACACGTGTTTAAGAAATTGATGTATTTCAGAAATATTTTTAAAATTGATGTTGAAGTAACTGCACATACTAATGTTCACATAAGTTATGCCATCTTTTATCATGTAGGAACTTGTGAAAATTTACTTCCTTTATTGTGGTGTCTATGACAATATCTACAGCAAAAACTTTTCTATCAAGACCACCGGAGAGACTGACCACAAGTGGTCTCAATTCAGAGAGGGTCTCTTTATAAAGGTTCATTTTGATCAATTTATGAAGGTGTGGGACTGTGATGTGGGAATGTCTCATTATTAGAGGTGGTTTCAATTGACAGGTGGTCTTAATCGAACATTCTATCATTCCGCAAAAAATCTCAAGGAATAACCCACGCTGATTGGTCAATCAGCGTGCTCAATTTTGTGGAAAACACGCCCAGAGCGCGCGAGAGGGCGCTAGTCTAAACTCCTCATTATCAATACAGCCGCTGACGTCGCAAGGCGTGTTCCATGTAGCGGAGAGCAGAAGTTTAGACTAACGCCGTAGTAGTGGTCTCCGCACGCTCAAAACAAACGAAATTGACTTGCAATGAGAATGTTATAATATGATTTATTTTAAAATAAAATGATTTTAGTCATGATAGAATGGTGATTGACCACTGATTGTCATGTCAATCGTGAAATTGAGCATGCTGACGTCTGATTTACCCGAACGAAGTGAGTATAAACTGTTGTTTGACTGTGATAAAGTGTCTCATTATTAAAGGTAGTTTCAATAGACATGTGGTCTTCATCGAAGATTCTACAGTATTTGTGGCACAGATAGCAGGCATGATAACGTTATGATATGATTTATAGTATAATAATACTTTTACAAAACAAGTCGGCGCACATAGGATGAACTATGCGGATATTGCAGCCAGTCCTGGTTCATTTCAGCTCAAGGCTGTAAATTTAAAATCATAGTGCATGGGTGATAATTGATTGATCCCAAGTAGCATTCTAAAATTCATAATAGGTTTTACAATAGTTTGGTTCTATTAGTTGGATTTCCTTCTACAGACATGTACTAGATTAGGCTCTTTGCTATCTAACCAATTGAACCCTTAAAGAAATTTAGAACATTTTGGCGTCATCTTTTCAAGATGGCTTTCTCAGAGTCAATGTACATGTATAGTGTCATTGTAACACAATATTGTTCATGCCGTGAGGTAGTATAAATGCGCATTAAAGAACAAGTTAAACCCTATTATCTCTGCATAATTTATTGAAACCCAATATCAAGCTTTCACCCAGCTATGGGCTTCTTCAGGATGTGATGTCATAACATCACAAGGACTCTCTTGTACAGTCATTTGGCTGGTACCTCTCCCTGTTAGGGTTCAGCACCACCCTTGGTAGGTTGAAACGTCCCCCATCAGGGAGGGCTGATGAATGCGTATGTAGATGGCTTTTTTCACACCTCGTTCAAACCACGTAGGCTCTACTTCAAGGACTTTGACAATCTTTATGTTAACAGAATGACCTGGTCACTCAGCGTGCATATGTTGAGAAACCTCAAAGGAAGTGGAGCTCCGCTTACCAGTGTTCCTGGAAACCTGTTTATAAGCACCTTTCTGTCTCTCCAATGTAGGAAGTATCACAATTCTGGCATTTAATAGACTACACAGGACCTACCATTTTCTCTCTACGCATGCGATCTTTTCGACTTACTAAAAGCTGGCTAAGTGTGTTCACTGGTTTCAAGAACACGGGGACATTGCAACTTTTCATGATTCTGCGCAGCTGTTCTGATACACCGTCGACATAAGGTATGACCACAGGTTTGGCCTTAGGATTTATCCTGCTTACTGACTTTACCAGAGTTAGTGTTTCAAGCACCCCATTGGGATAGTTATTGAAACCTAGCACTGTCTTTGTGTGTTTAACCTCGTTTTCACGCTCCCTTGGATCACTTGCAATGTATTGGCAGGATGTAAAAGGGTACTAGCCACACCTCGTTTGTGTTCCACAGGGTGGCTGCTATCCAAGTTTAAATACTGGTTTAATAGTATTCGTGTACTTTCGATATATCCTGCGGTCCAGAGAAAACAGGTTTTAACTTGTTCTTTAATATTTAACACCTGTATCTATGAACATGGTGATACAAATGCACACAATGGATGAAACCATTCTGTAAAAAAGTAAACGTTTTGATATAGAACTGCCTCAAAATACGTCAATAGAGAACACTTTCTTTATTTTGAACTACGTCAATCAATTTTTTCACAATTTTAAAAGATTACACAGTTGTTTTGTTCATCCATACATTTAAAATATGTCTGTTACTAGTATGATAGCACACATTTATTGTTTTACATAAACACAACAATAATTCTGATTAGTTTATACCCGGAACTACAGGAACAGTCACTCACATTACATGCTTGTAAAAGTAGGTCTCGGCCAAGTCATGTTAGTCACAGCTAAGGTAGGAAATGTGAGTGTTTATGTAAATGAGAACATAATGCCTTCCATGGACATAGGAAAGGGACATATAGGGTACGTGTATGAAATAAGTTGAAGCATTCTTTTTCCTAGCACCCACCATTGTGCAAATGAAGGGATATGGGTGATACTTTGCAATATTGGCGCTGACCACGTTTTAGGTAGTACAAACAAATAAATAATATTGGCACACTTCATTGTACTGACAACTTAGTACCTTCCAAGTATCAGGTAGACATATCATACGGTGACAGATATTTAAGAAAACTCTTTAACACGGAAGTTAGGTTATTTGGTAAAGGAAAGTCCTATTGCTACAATGTAGAATTTTTTGCATGGCAGATAAGTCAAGCAACAGACCTAGCTGTAGATTTATGGGCTTGGTAGCAGTATACTTGGCTGAGAACTACCTGAATTGACAACAAATTGAAGCTCATGAAAGTATATCTCAAGTAACCCATTGATCAATTCAAATTCGTTTGCCATCTAATTTGTACAGGCTATGAGTAATGAGAACATAATGCTCTACATGGCACAGATATTCCTACATACTTCAGTAGAACATCACTATCAAAACTGTCCAAGGACTGGTGTCAAGTGGACCTAATGTAGGGGTGGTCTCTTTAGGGACGTTTGTCATGATTTTCATGAAGAGCTGGGACTGTAATATATCATCTTATTATAGAGGTGCTTTCTTTATATTAGTGGTCTTAATAATTGAAGGTTTTAATGTACACATAGCCCCATTGGCAAAGGGGTGGTAATCCCTTACTATGTGAATCCATGTGACGCCTTTTGGCATATTCACGAATCTGTCATGGCTGCTGCTGTCTGCTTTTTTTTTGTAAAAATCATCAATAGACAGCCAACAGAACCATCATGAATACCAGCAACATAACTTGCAAAACTACCTTGTACCATGAACACTCGCCCGTAGTCAGATCAGGCCTAGCTAGTCGTTTAGGAGGAGTTACTGAAACAAAGTTCCAAAATTAGCGTATTAATATATAGATGGTAATTATAAGTTCTATGTTTTGGTGGGATACCTTTCCACGATGCTGAGAACTTTCCTGGTTCGTGGTAAGGTGTTGGTTTCATTTCTATATTTAAGATAACGAGTTTCTACTGTAAAATATACATTGAGGCGCCGGCAAGCAACAGTCACCACGTCCTTGGAGGGGACAGTAGGTAAGTGGATGTGGTTCAATTCATGGACTCATAAGCACAGTCAGGGAGTGGGAGCAGGTGACCCTTCATTTTCACCCACTCAGCAGAGACTTAACGCTTCTCTACCGGGCATTTGGGGCAAGGCGATTGAGAGGTTCCGTGAGTGGTGCTGTTTTAGCAACAAATATTTAACAAAAATCAGCCTGGAATTTTCTATATTCAAATGCTCCCTTTTGAAATAAAAATGAGGGGTTTGAACCCTAAGAACTCATCTGCACATGTTAATCATAGTATTTCTCTATTTTAAACCTCGTATTTCATTAGTAGTCCCAGGTTAAACCAAATTTTGAGCTATTCAAACTAGAAGCCTTCAATGGATCTTCTTCACTCTGACAACATCCTTTCCCCGACCGATGACGTCACACCATTTTCATGTGACAAATAGGCCGAAAATTGAAGGCGATTGGGGTGCATTGAAAGCTTTCCAGAAATGCCTGCAGAATTAGGCTCAAAAGTTTTTAGAAATGGATGAACTAAATAATCTATCCAAATACCCATGACAGAATACATGAGAACGTTATGATATGATTTATTTTATGACAATAATTCAAACATACAAGCAGGTGCTCATAGGGTGTGCTACATGTGCTCACGTGATCATTTCAACTTGAAGCTATGATATAAAATCATGTTGAATGGGTAATAATTGTTTGAACTTGTGAAGTGTTCTGAAATTCATAATAGAATTTTTTATATCTATATTTTGACTATATTCATTGGATTTCTCTCAACATACATACTGCATTACTGACTGTAGAGAGAACAAATAAAAAAAGAAATTTTGCGCCATCTTTTCAAGATGGTTTCCTCATAGCCAATGTAGTGTGCCATTGCGCAAGCATCACACGAAACTAGGAGGAAAAGTTTGTCACTGACGGGTAGAGTCAGTTGCCATATTTATATGTTATACGAATACAAGGAGATTGGGCAACAGCTAAAAATGCGATTAACGTCCTCTCTCAGTTGGGGGCTGGAGGATGTCTCCCTCGGCTTCACAAAAGTGTTCAAGCTGTGGAGAAGTCAGTATTCATACCCATAATGTATGGAACCATGGTGAAAAGATGAGGAACTTTTTTGACAATCCAAAGCTAGTACTGGAGTATAGAATTGCGTCAAAATATGTCAATAGCTTTTGGTAGAAATTAATTGATACTGAAGTACAAAAAATATTGCATTAAACCAGAGTAAAATACTGTTCTAAATTCAAACAGAGTAAAAAAATCAAACAAAACAAATGTAAAAATTGATCATTTTTTACAAAAAGCATTTGAATGATGTAGATGTCACAAATTTTAACAATGTGACTGTGACTATAAAACGCATTTCCTTTTTTACATACAGATACACATGATGGTATTTATAGCTATTCTAGGCTTTGATGTGGTACATTTCCATCACGATAAGCCCTTTCCTAGTTCATGGTACGCCCTTAGTTTCATTTCATTATTGAGATGATGAGTTTCTAATCAATATCATCTATCGTCTATCCACGTCTATCCAAATATCGGAAACATAATGCATGAGAACATTATGATAAGATATATGATAAGATTTATTTTATAATAATTTAAAAGTACAAGTAGGCGTGTGCTACACCAATATTGCGGTCGCTCCCTGCTCATTTCAAGTCAAGGCTATGATATAAAATCAAAGTGAATGGGTAATAATCGTTTGAACTCATGAAGTATTCTAAAATTCATAACAGGGTTTATCATACTTATATTTTGAATATATTCAATTAATTGATTTCTCTCAATAGATATACAGATGAATTATTGATGAATTATTGATGTAAAAAAACTAAACACATTTTGCCATCATCTTTTTTTTAAGATGGTTTCTTTTATGGCCAATATCTAGCCATTAAAAGCAGACATCACATGACACTAAGAAGTTAAACAGTGAAGGGCTGGGTCAGATGGGGTTCTCAGGCTGCCGCCCTTGGTTTTGAACAAAACCTGTTTCACTGTGGGAATTATCAATGCACATGAAAATATGTTGTAAAGATTGGAAACCTTTGACACTCAAAATGTATAGAAATGCCTCAAAATAAAGCATAGCGGATAGTAAAATCATCGTTGTTAAAGGGGTTGACCACGAAAATTGGAGTTCAATCGCAAAATAAAAACATGCTGACGATATTTTTTTGGGGGCTGGAGGAGTAAATAAGGGTCAAACAAATATAATATGGAGAAGCATTCAAAGTTTGCCCAGTGCGCGACATTGTACACTCGCTCTGTATCAAAAAGCCCCTGAATATGACTTGGGTCCAGTTTCATGGCCAATTTTATAGGCTAAATAAATCATATGACATGTAACATTCAACAATTCAAGTCAAATTTCGTTTGTTTTTGAGAACATGGGACCCAGGTTTAACAAAACAATTTTGCTGAATTCTCACTTGAAATTCAATGGCCTTCCTTAAAAACCCGCTATTGTGAGGAAACCTATTATTTAACCGAAATGGTTTTTTACTCATTCCATCGCAAATATGGTCATTTATTGCGGTATTTTTGGAGGAGAATGATAGAATGTGTTTTACTGCCAATGAAAAAATACATTTAACCAAGGATATTTTCACAATTAAACTGAGTAAAATATTTTTATCGTCAAACAAATATAATACATATATTTTTATTTTTCAAGATCAATTTTTCACAACATACATAAATTAAAAGGTGGCAATCCCACAAACTTTACAATGTGTCTGTGACTATTACATAGAACGCATTTACATGCATGAGAACATTATGATATGATTTATTTTATAATAATTCAAAAGTACAAGCAGGCGTGTGCTACATCAATATTGCAGTCGCTCCCTGCTCATTTCAACTTAATGCCATGATATAAAATCATAGTGAATGGGTAATAATCGTTTGAACTCATGAAGTATTCTAAAATTCATAATAGGTTTTATTATATTTACATTTTGAATATATTTATTGGATTACTCTCGATATGAATATTCAGTTTGGGAGTAATTTACTCTAAGAGCAAAAACAAAATTTGGCGCCATCTTTTCAAGATGGTTTCCTGATAGCGAATGTGGTGTGCCATTGTTACCAGACATTACATGAAACCGGCAAGTTAGTCCGTGACAGGCGGGCATAAGATGGGATCATTACAACCTTAGATGGAATGACGCATCAATGGTTGATCCAGGTTTTTTTTGGAAAATGGGGGGCGCACACTTAAGGCTTTGTACGAAATATAGATGGCCGACATGCCAAAAACCCTATAAAAATGGTCCAGGTTGGGGAAAAGGGGGGCGCACCTTTGAAAGGCCCCAATGCTCTGGATCTTTCTATGCGCATCATTAGTTTAGGATGGCCCATTAACCTAATGCGCCTGCCTTAAGTGCTAGGTGAATAATTGCCAATATGGTAGTGGTCCAGGGTTCAATACACATGTTATAGCCCTATAGACTTGGAGAAAGAAACCTTTAATGACAATACTTTAATACATCAATGAATGTCAATTTATGATAACCACAAAAATATGATATGATTTATTTTATGATAAACAAAATAAGCAGATGCACGTAAGGTGTTCTAGACCAATACTGCACTCACTACTAGGTAATTTGAATTCTAACCTACAGCTTATACTCATAGTGCATGGGTAATATTTGCTTGGGTTCCTGGAGTAGATTTTGAACATTCCTAACGGGTTACATCATGCTGTGAATATACAATGTATGCCTCTGGATGATTTTCTACAGACACAGACACATGTACACATGTACTAATGTAATAATAGTAGTAACTGAAGTATAAAAAAATGATTTTGCGGCCATCTTTTAATAAGATGACCTAGTTCAATGCTACCGACACGACACACACATGCACATGTACAATGGTAATATTATAATAATTGTAATAATACATCAACCCCTGATCTATGAAAAATAGATTTTGCGGCCATTATTTAATATTAGTGATGACTTAGTTCAATGCTAACGTGACCAGACATCATATAAGACCAGAAAGTTTGTAAGGAACGGGAGGGGTCAGGAGTGTGGTGGGGTGATGATTGGGGGAGGGGGGGGGCGTTCTCTCGAAGCTGTCTCTCTCGGTTTAACAATAGTATTCAAGCTGTTGGAAAAGTCAGTATGAATACTCATAATGTATGAAACCACTTTGAAAAGATGAGGACCTTTTTGACATTCCAAACCTAGCATAGAATTGCATGAAAATACGTAAATAGATTTTGGTAGAAGTTAAATGATACTGAAGTACAAAAAATACTACATTAAACCAGGGTGAAATACTTTTCTACATTTAAACGGAGCAAAAAATAAAACAAAACAATCGTTAAATTGTTTTTAGATCATTTGTCACAAAACACATTAAAATAATGTCAATGCCACAAGTTTTAGCGTTGTGACTATGGCTCTGGCACACATTTACTTTTTCACACACGTGTACACACACTAGTTCTTATGGTAATTAGCTAATAAGTCCTCTCCTAGTTAATGGTACGATGCTAGTTTCATTTTCATTATTGAGATAATGAGTTTCTATTGTATACCACCTAGAAAGCTTCACTCCTTACGGATCTCCATCTTACCGGCCGATGACATCACACCACTTTCATGTGACGAATCGGCAGAATACTGATGACGATTGTGGAGGATTGAAATTTTTCTAGAAGGGCTTGCAGAAATTAGCTTTTTAGATAAAAAAAATGAACATTCTAAATACGTCTATCCAAAGACCATGTACATAATGTAGGAGACCGTTATGATATGATTTATTTCATAATGATTCCAAAATTCAAGCAGACGGGCATAGGGTGTGCTACACCAGTCTTGCAGACACTCACGTGCTCATTTCAACTTGAAGCTATGAGATAAAATCATAGTGAATGGGTTATAATCGCTTCAACTCATGAAGTATTCTGAAATTCATAATAGGGTTTAATATATTTATAATTTGAATATATTCAAGTAATTGATTTCTCTCATTTGATATACATTGTGAGGTGAATTGTTGATGTAAAAAGACTAAGCAAATTTTGCCACTATCTTTTTTAAAGATGGTTTCTTTATGGCCAATATCTAGCCATTAAAAGCAGACATCACATGACGCTAAGAAGTTAAACAGTGAAGGGCAGGGTCAGATGGGGTTCTCCAGGCTGCCGCCCTGAAACTGTTATCGCTGTGGGACATTATCAATGCACATAAAAAATGTTGTAAAGATGAGGAACTTTTTGACACTCAAAAGTTAGAATAGAATAAAATAAGGCAGTAGCTTGTAGTAGAATCTCGTTATGTGTGTGCATGTTTGGGGGAGGGGGGAGCAGGGGGGGGGGCTAATTGATACTGAAGTGCAATGAAAAAATACATTTAACCAGAGTAAAATATATTTTTCATATTTAAACTGAGTAAAATATTTTTCTCACCCAAACAAAGGTAAAATATATATATTTATTTTCAAGATCAATTTTTCACAACATACATTTAAAAGATGGCAATGACACGAATTTTACAATGGGTCTGTGACTATTAACATAGCACGCACTTACATGCATGAGGATGTTATGGTATGATTTATTTTATAATGATTCAAAAATACAAGCAGACGTGTGCTACACCAATATTGCAGTCGCTCCCTGCTCATTTCAACTCAAGGTTATGATACGAAATCATAGTGAATGGGGGATAATCATTTGAACTCATGAAGTATTCTAAAATTCATAACAGGGTTTATTATATTTACAGTTAGAATATATTCATTGGATTTCTCTCAATACAACATACATAGTGGTATTACTGACGAGAAATCAAATAAACAAAACAAATTTTGTACCATCTTTTCAAGGTGGTTTCCTCATAGCCATTGAATCTAGTCTGCCATTGCACAGGCATCACACGAAACTAGGAAGTTAGTAAGTGACGGGTGGAGTCAGTTGGGGGCTGGAGGAGTGGGGACGGAGGGGAGGGGGTGTCTCATTCGGCCCCAGTGTCACAACAGTGTTCACGCTGTGGCGCAGTCAGTATGAATACACATAATGAAACCGTGTTGAAAAGGTGAGGAACTTTTTCACAACTTTTCCAAAGTTAGTGTAGAATTGCCTCAAAAGGCGTCAATAGATTTTGGAAGAGATTAATTGATACTGAAGTACAATAAAACATTACATTAAACCAGAGGAAAATACTGTTCTAAATTCAAACAGAGTAAAAAATCAAACAAAACAAACGTATTTTAGATCAATATTTCACAAACTGTATTTAAATTATATCAATTCCACAAATTTCAACAAATTTACCGCACGCTTTTACTTTTTTACATACAGATATACATGATGGTAAATAGTTGTTCTAGACTTTGGTGTGGTACCTTTCCATAATGATAAGCCCTTTCCTAGTCCATGGTATGATGCTAGTTTCATTTTCATTATTTAGATAATGAGTTTCTATTGCATATCACCTAGAAAACTTCACTCCTTACGGATCTCCATCGCCCTATCTTACCGGCCGATGACATCACACCACTTTCATGTGATGAATAACGGGTAGACTGACGAAGATTGTGGAGGATTGAAAGCTTTCTAGAAAGGCTTGCAGAAATTAGCTCCAATGTTTTTAGATAAAAATGAACATTCTAAATACGTCTATCCAAAGACCCAGTACATAATGTAGGAGAACGTTATGATATGATTTATTTTATAATAACTGAAAAAATAGAAGCAGACGGACACAACACCAGAGTTGCCGTCACTTACGTGCTCATTTCAACTTAAAGCTATGAGATAAAATCTTATTGAAATGGTTATAATCGTTTGAACTCATGAGCTATTCTATAATTCAAAACAGGGTTTATCATAATTACATTTTTACATATTCATTGGATTTATCTCAATGGATCTAGATGTGCATTATGACGTGAGAGCTCTGAGAGAGCTAAACAAAATTTGCAGCCATCTTATTAAGATGGTTTCTTCATGGCCAATATCTAGTCATTGTAAGCAGACATCACATGACACTAAGGACAGGGTCAGATGGGGGCGGGGTGACTCGGGAGGCGTAGGGAGATTCTCAAGGCTGCCGCTCTTGGTTTTCCCTCTGGGACACTATCAATGCCCGTAATAAATGTTGTAAAGATGGGGAACTTTGACACTCAAAAGTTGATATAGAATTGCCTCAAAATAAAGCAGTATCTGATAGTAGAATCTGGTCATGTGTGTGCGTGTTGGGGGGAGGGGAGGGGGTGGGGGGGTAAATTGATACTGAAGTACAATGAAAAAAATACATTTAACCAGAGTAAAAGATATTTTTTTACAATTAAACTGAGTAAAAGATTGTTCTCGTCTAAACAAAGGTAAAATATATATTTGTGTTTTTCAAGATCAATTTTTCACAACATACATTTAAAAGATGGCAAATCCACAAATTTTACAATGTGACTGTGACTATTAAAACGCATGAGAACATTATGGTATGATTTATTTTATAATAATTCAAAAATACAAGCAGACGTGTGCTACACCAATATTGCAGTCGCTCCCTGCTCATTTCAACTCAAGGTTATGATATAAAATCATAGTGAATGGGTAATAATCGTTTGAACTCATGAAGTATTCTAAAATTCATAATAGGCTTTATTATATTTACATTTTGAATATATTCATTGGATTACTCCCAATATATACACTAATATTGAGGTAAATAAATACCTGTCAAGAATTAAGCAAAATTTGGTGCCATCTTTTCAAGATGGTTTCCTTATAGCCAATGTGGTGTGCCATTGTAACCAGACATTACATGAAACCGGAAAGTTAGTCAGTGACAGGCCGGGATAAGACAGGATCATTACAACCTCAGCTGAGATGACACATTTAGTTGTGTCAGGATGGCCGAGTGGTCTAATGCGCCTGCCTTGAGCTCTAGGTGAATAGGTGCCACAGTGGTAGTTTTTGAGGGTTCGAGTCCCGCCAGAGGCTATGTAATATAGCCCTACAGACTTGACGAAAGAATCCTTTAATGTCAATATTTACACCTATTTCAATGAATTTCAATGAACAATAAAACCACGAACACATTATGATATGATTTATTTTATGATAAATAATATGCATATGCACGTGAGGTATTTTACACCACTATTGCACTCACTACCTGCTCATGGGGACTCAAAGCTACGGCATAAGCTCGTAGTGCATGGGTAAATTTTGCTTGATTTCCTGAAGTAGATTTCTAACATTCCTAACAGGTTACATCATAATGCGAATATATTCCTTGGATGCTTTTGAATATTTCTACACACATACGCATTTGAAATGGTGTGGCGTCACCTCTTGATGTAGAATAAATAAATTTTGCGGCCATCTTTTTTAAGATGACTTAGTTCAATGCTAACGTAATCAGACATCATATTGAAACAATTTTTTTTTGCTAACGGGTGGGGTCAGGAGTGTGGCGGTGGTTGTTGGGGGGGGTATGTCTCTCGAGGCTGCCTCTATCTGTTTAACAACATTCTTCACATTGTGGAACAGTCAGTATACACGCACACACACACACACACACACACACACACACACACACACAACACACACACACACACACACACACACACACACAAACAACACACAGACACACACACAACAATATATAAAATAAAAAGCAGTTTTTGAAGTAAGAATTTTTCACAACACACATTTTAAAAGGATGGCTATGTCACAAATTTTCACAACACACACAAAAAAATACATTTACATAGCATATTTTTTACACACAACTGAGAACATTATGATATGATTTATTTTATAATGTTTCAAAAATACAAGCAGGCATGTGCTACACCAATATTGCTGTCACTCCCTGCTCATTTCAACTCAAGGTTATGATATAAAATCATAGTGAATGGTTAATAATCGTTTGAACTCATGAAGTATTCTAAAATTCATAA
>CM032660.1:54831882-54834382 GCA_019095985.1 Streblospio benedicti | reverse complement strand
CAACAGTACTTCTAATTTGTTTCTAAATGCAGAATTGAACAAATGAAATTGCTTTATGCATACATTACTGCGTTGACTACTTGGTGCCAGTACACCTGTACTAACACGGAACTATACATTCTACATACAATAAATACAAAAAACACATTGCTGATGAGTCTTTTTCATCACTGAAAAACAAGACATGAATACAACCCATCTGTAATAAACCTGGGAGACCCATCCATCTTACCATTTCCATGATGCTTTGTTATCACAGGCGCCAGCATCAATGTTTGTAGACATAACTACTAGTCCATTAGTGCACTATTGACAAAAGTCTAACAGAGAGTTCTCATTGAAAAAGTAAACATCCTTTCATATAAATTCTGAAGTCACGTTGGTTAAAGTTATGAGTCGCATCCTCGTTATGCTAATCACTTCCATGTCCTTGTCACATTGAATCACGTGACACAGAAGAAACATGGCGGATGCTACGTGAAACATCGATGCAAGTTTCTTTATATCCATGAGTATTTCTAGGTTTTTAGCATATTACTGTTAAAAATAGTAATGTTTACTCTTCAGACTCCGAACTCATATTAAGACTTGGTTTAGAGAGATTGATTTTGTAAAATAACAAAGGTACACGATTCTTACGTAATTAGAAAGCGCCATCTGAAAAATGGGGACCAAATATATTTTATACGAAGCCAAGTATGACAATTGTCGAAAGTGAACGCATATATCTAGCAGATGTATCCAAATTATGTATATAAGTATGAACAAAGTGCTTATAGTCCCATGCCAGATATAGGCCTTGCCATTAGGTCGACTACGGGTGTAGCAGAAACCACAACAGGCACATATTTTCTTACTTCCAGTGACAATTATAGTACTAGTAAAGTTATCCTAATATTTCAGAAGGCATAGTGTTGGTTGTGGGGGTGTAAGGGTATAAGGAAGTGGGATGTGGGGAAAGGCCGCAAAAGAAGGATATTGGAGGGGGGGGGGCAAAAGAGAGGTGCGTGGGATGGTGGAATGTGGGAGAAAAGCATGAAAATATTTGGAATGTGGAAAAAATGGCCAAAAATGGGGGAAGTGGGAAATAAGGCTAAAAATAGCGATGTGGGATTTCTTTACCCCTTAAATGCCCCCCTCACAAACACACACACTTTTAGATCTTAATACATACATGTACGGCACGGCACATTCACTTTACTCAGATGTTTCCAACGTACCACGTGCTAAATTATGCACTCACTTTATGGATCAATACAGCAGCTGGAGTAGGACTTAATTGACCTGGGCGCCTCTCCAATGCTTCCTAACACCGGGTACCCAGGGATGGTGTCATGTCTTTTCATATCGTATACATCACTAGGCTAAAGCCTTGATAGTAGCTATGTGAGTTACTCTAAAGAAGATGGAGACATAATCTCTCGATTAACATGTGTTTTGTTTTATATGGAATATGCTTCGTTGAATAAACATTTTTTATTTAAGGAGTATGTATCAACACTAGATCCAGAGGTGTACAATTAAATTGCACGTCATAAGTCAAATTCTTTGATGAGGTCGCAACACATTCTTTAATAGACACACCTGTCATTGACACATACCTATCAAAACATTAGTTTTTTTTTTTTAGATCCAGAATTTATGATAATACCGCGTGGCCATTCTCTGCTATGCACCAGCAAGTTCCTGGCTGCAGAGTATCCACACAAACAAAACACAAACATGTTACATGGTTTTTACTATGCTGGGCCACCTCTCTGCGGCAGTGTGTATGTGAAACTAATGAGTGCTTATGTGAGCCACCGAGGCATACGCAGTACGTTCATTAACACACGGCCGTCAGCACGGGACAGGTTCTGGCTGTTTTCTCTCCATTTTTTTCCAGTTCATAGTTCGTTGTAAGAAGTACAGTTGAGCCCTGTTATGTAGATCTTGCTGAGTAATTTCAGATTTTTTGGCTGTCTCGTATTTTGGGGTTTTCACTTTCAGTCAAGTGCAGCATGAACTTATGCATGGATCAGTAACTGATGTTATGTTTTCATCCCCAGTATTTTACTACTATCGCTACAGGTTTGAGATAACGAGTTTCATCTGTAGCTGAGGCTTGTCCTTTGTTTTACAGGAAAGGTAGCATACATACGCCATCAAAATGCATATTAAGTATTTTCACCTTGTCCGGGATTCCACGAGGAAATAGCATCTATCACTAAACAATTAGTGGGTCAAGGTCGATTCATTTCATCTTGTATATAGAAGCAAGATCCACGTACACAGCTGAAAATTGTGCCAGTTACAGTAGAGCCTCTGATTAAGACAACCTCTATGAGATCATTTAACTTTTTAATAAGCCTTCACTAAAATGCAGGTTGCAACCTTCCATATGAACAGACCTTCATGCATTGAACCCACATATAAAGCCAGTTTTGCACCAGCTCTTCATAGATTTGTGGTTCTGCTGTATTATACATATAATTTTGCAACCAGACATGTTTAATCCATG
>CM032660.1:54757556-54831782 GCA_019095985.1 Streblospio benedicti | reverse complement strand
AAGGATGCTTCTTCGTGTAGTTCAAGGTTGTGGCAGGAATATATTTTATCTAGTTTCACTCTTCTTTCATTTGTCATCCTTTCTATTTAAAACATATCAGTATCTTCAAGCAGAAGGGGTAGCAGTAACATGCTCGAGATAGCCAACATTTGAGATAAACCAACCGTCCGTAATGTGTTTCAGAGTAAACAGGAAATTCGATGTAATCAATATGTATGTTCAACTGTACTTTTTGAACATTTTTATATTAGCAGCGATCGAGCAGAGAGCTGGCATGACTAAGAACCAATCTGCTACATACCAGCAGATGTCAAATGTTTGAGGCGCAAGTATGTAAGTAACTTATGGGGCCACAATTTTGAATCTCGTAATGACCCATACCTCAAAATACATTGCATTAAAATATATTTCAAGCCATAACCGATCGTTTCCAAAGCCATTGCCTTACCCATTTACATTTACCGTTTTCAATTGCTGTGTTCTCAGAACAAGTTACGTGCACGCATACAAATAAACACCACCCCCGTGCTCCCCAGACCATTTCCGGGCCTCCGCTGCATGGGAATGCGCGGAGTTTACGCCTCGGCTCGGACGTGTTTACGAGGTCGGCGGCTGGGCAGTGAATGCAGACAGCGGGCTCTCTTTGTGCTGTGTGTTCAGGTTCTTTTAATGATAGTCCTATATCCCGGCTCTATAGACAAGTGTGTAAAAGGGGGGAGGGGATTATAAGGAAGTGGGATGAGGAAAAAAAATGCTGCAAAAAGAGGGATAAGGGAAAAAGGGGCCAAAAAAGAGCGATACGGGATCTCCAATCAGTGGGATAAGGAAAAAGGCTCGAGATGAGGGATAAGGGGGAAAGGCCCCAAAAAGAGATATATGAGATTTCTAGACCCCTTATACCCCCCCCCCACACACACACACTAGTGGAAGGCCTTGTGTACTTTGGTGAACGCTATGGATTTGTCTGCTGATAGAAATGTTTGAGTACGATTTTAGTATCAATTTCAGCCGCTAGGTGATTAGTCTCTATCAACCAGATGGCGTGGATGAGGAAATGATTTAGTCGCTGTCAATCTTTGTTCAAACGATACACACATTGTATTATAAAGGTCACGTAATTTGGTTTGTTTGTCTAAAAAATGCCACAATCCATGGATATGAAAACTAATATATTGAATGAAAACACCTTTTCCCCACAGCACCTAAATTATCACGTGACAATGCTGCGACAGCACCAGTCGCAAGGACGTTGTCATACATGGCTGGAAGTTGATATTTTTTGTTCAAGTCTAGTGTGATACTCGTGATGCAGATGTCTCGACAGGTTAAAAGTATTGCTAAAAACAAGCTAATGAACTAATCCTTCAACAAATGACCCAAAACATATGTTATTAACAGTGTCGCTGTGTATGCAAGTGTGTAACTATAAACCTTGCATGTCTTTTTGCCATGTGAACTTATATACGCTGGTGAAATGCTGCGAATCCATTTCATAAAGTTTGCATTATTCGTTTCACAATAGCTATTCACGAACAAACCCTACGTAGTGGTCAACTCCCATTTAAGTACACCTGACACATGCTGACACTTCCATCATTCCCTTTTTATCATCGAAAAGGTAGTGAATCTCTCGTAAAGACCAATGTTCGAAGTGGGCACTTTTCACTTTTCTGGGATGTATGCACATAAGACATGTTCTACCCGGGCCGTAGTCAGGATTGCGCAAGCTCGAAAGCAACCTATTTTTGGTGGGGGACCCGAGAGAGCAGGCAAGCGTCACAGGCACTCAGTTTCTTCTAACGGGCTCCACACAGAAAATTTGGGAATATTTAGACATTATTACGTAGCTTCAGAGGGTATTTCAGAAAAGTAACTTTAAAACAATATGTTAACACTCAGTTTCATTTAGGACTTGACCAGAACAACATCATACCAAAACCATGGGTGACAATTACCCCCTTCTTTCGTTTGTAGCTTGATCCTGTCTATTGCATTTTCCGAATAGCAACCAGTTCCTAAAGCACGTACGGAAAACAATTTATTGTCAGAAATCTCAACTGCAGTATGCAATATTGGCTCCATATGACAGCTGTGGGTATAGCACTATAATTCATGAGAATACATTTAAATTTTTATCATACTTTTTCTGCAAAGAGAGGATTATGCATTTACCTGATAAACGTTTTTGGATAACCTAGGTTACATGCTGATGATTTATGATGTCGTTTCAAGTTTCCCTTTGAAGCCCAAACGACACAATTCATAACTGATACTGTTGCCATGTTTGTCATTCTAGTCTTCAGTCTGTTTATGTACAACAGAACCTCCAAATAAGGTCATCTCTCAAGAGACCACCTTCCAAATAAAACCATCTCACGATTGCAGTAAAGAGAGACCGCGATGAGCCTTGATTTAGAGACCACCTCTTTTGAGACCGGTAGACATCTTGTGCTCTTAATGGAGAGGTTCTATAGGACTAAACTCATAAATATATGCATATTTTGAGTGCTACAAATCTTTGGCTTTCACACTAAAACCATCACGTAAAGAGCTATGTATTCTGACACTAAAACAGACAGGTACAAACACACAATTTTGAGATAGACAACATTAAAAACACCAAGTACCTGTTTTGCAAGCCACAAGAAAAATTAGTCATAAAATTGGTTTCACGTGAAATGAACATTATAAGTGTTAAGCAACTGGCGATGAATGTAAATAGGGGTAAACTGGTAGGAAATAAAATAGCTGACATTTTGCCCATTACAGTGTTACACAGCCAGAGCAGACACCATTATTATTTTGTTATATATTGACCGTTTTTACGTATGGATCATCATGAAAATAGTTATTAGGATCGTGATACTGAAGCATGATACTTACTGTACTTTGACCTACTTCTCACGATGAACGTCATTACCAGAGTCGCTCCACAGAAGACGAGACTACCGACAAGAAGAAAAAATACGATAACGTTATATTTTTATTGGGGAGTTACACTTTTTATGGCCTAGGGGCATGGAAAATTAGTGAATGAAATTATCATTTTTGGCGCCCCCTCCCTCACCTGAATAGATATAGTTTCAACACTTCAGCCCCTCTCCGTAAAATGAAATTGCTACCAATTTTCGGTGTAAAGTGTAATCATAGTCAGTTGTCCTATACATTTAGCATGTGTTATTGTGTTATTGCCAGAACAAAATCATGCAATAAAACCCAAAATGAATCCAGTGAAACAAAAAAACAAAAACAAATTAAAATGTTTAGAAAAAAACACATTCATACACATGTATGAAACATACTAAGTCTATTCAATTGGATAAACAACACACTTTTCCTTCCTGCAGCATGTTGACACAGAAAAAAACATTTATCTAGAATTCACTTGGATCATTTCACTGTTAGAACATAGGCCGTTTTGAGTAGATAAGTTTTTACTGTTTATGTATAGAATATTAACGCCTTGAAACCGAAACCACCGTGCTTAAATGGTGAGCAGGCCATGATTATACGTGTCAATATTCGAAATAACCAGCTAATGTAAGTTAATAAAGTTTGGTTGAAGCAGAAAAAAAACTAACATCAAGACAAAAGATTCGAAATGTACAGCAATTCATTGGCAGATCCAGGTTTTCAGAAAAAGCAATCTCATGGGTTTTATATGTGCAATCGATGGGGGACATGCTTCACCATCACCCACCTACCCACCCACACTGTAAAAAAAAAGCATTTTAGTGGGAAAGAGGAAAGTGGGGGAGGGTGCACTTGCCTTTTGCACCACCCTAGATCTGCCTATGGACCGTTAAGATATCAAGAAACTCCCGCCCTTTCAAAGTGAAGAGGGGTAGCTTAAATGTGCCAATATTTCAGATAACCAACTGATATATGCTCATAACCTGGTGGACGGTGGTAGCACAGCAAACACTACCCCCCGTGCTTACATGGCGAGGGAGTGGGTTTTGTACGTGCTATGGAAGACATGCCAGAACCTCCATAAAAATAAGGTATTTTGGTGGGGAAAGAGCGGTGGGGTGCACTTGTCCTTTGCGCATACCCTGGATCTGCCTATTACCCGTCAAGATAATAATATTAATTGGTTATTATAATGCTTATTTAATGAAGAGGCATAGCTTGAATGTACCAATAGTCGAGATAAACTATGAATATACACATTCTTAGTCTTAGTCTTATATGCTTATAAAATGGTGGAAGGGCAGACGACACTAGCCCCCGTGCTTACATGGTGAGCAGTCTGAGCTTGAAGGTGCCGGTGCGGTCGAACAGCACGCCGACGAGGACGAGGGCGAGTCCGGCGGCGAGCTGCGTGCCGTGGCCCACCCAGTGCAGCACGCCGCGCTGCCGGCCCGAGCACACCACCGCCGAGGGCGGGGCGGAGGGCGGGGAGGGCGGCTGGACTGGAAATGTACATGTAAATGTGGTGTTAATAAACAAGCTCATTAGCTGTGTATTTGATAATATATAGTATATGAGTTCTTTTTATATGCGTTTATATTCGTTCGTTTATTAGTTCAATGGCTGACTGTCCATAGACTGTCGGCCATTGAAATATTAGACTATTTTTAATATCCAATATTCAGCTATAGATAAATAGAACTCATTTATTATATAGTAAATGTGGTGGTTCACAGTCGTGTTTCTAATTTGCTCTCATGACTTTACATTTTACACCAGGTCATTGGCACACCCAATGATCAGCAATTGATAATTTCTCATATACTTGCATCGACAGCAGCTTGCATCCAGCGCTCAATGCTAATCACTCACGCACTCTTTCAACCCAATGACCTGTACCTAATTGACGTGTATATGCCATAGGGCAGCGTGCAACTATTTAGAGATGAGTTTGCTCAACACTCATAACCAGATCCGACCGGGAATCGAACACACGACCACGGCCACGGTCACGAGTCCAACTCCCTATCGACTCGGTCACTGAAGCAATGTAGACAGAATGGAATACAAAGTGAAACAATGCAATCATCATTGACTGTGTCACTGTGGACAAAATGTAATGCGTTGCAATGCAATGGAACGCAATACAATAGAACATAATCATCATCCTTTATGTCGCTTGGTAGCCTGCCATAGACGCCCCCCAACCCCCTTAGAATTTCAAAACATGAGGTTCCAGGGAGAAGAAATCTAACTTGATATGTTCCCGCGAGACGGTGTGGGGGCCCATTCCCAGTTTCTAGCCCACCTTAAATGATTTGGAGGGCCAACACCCTGCTTCACCAATAACTCTTTGCCTTTCTAATGCAGGGAATGGGTCCAAATATCGGAAGGTCCCATAGGAAGAAACCTTACGCAGGGGATGTATCCAAACATCTTTTACATTCTATACATGATGCTATTGGCATCCACTTCATCTGCTAGTGTAGAGAGATCTCACTCTGGACTGAAAATCATCAAGACACCTATGTGGAGCAGCATGTGTCAGCCAAGGTTTGTTACCCTTATGCTTCTCTACTTTCACAGAGATGTAAAGTTATCTTATGAAGCCATCATCAATGATTATTCCACAAGACATCCACGTCGAATGATGATGAACAATCCATATTGCGATGGTTAAATTTGTGCTTTGTGATTCAGTTTGATATCCTGTGTGTTTATATCTTTATTTGCTGTTATAAATAAACAAGGTTGTTACTAGTTTTATGCCTTTATGTCATATCTAGTATACCCCCCACGCACACGCACGCACGCACGCACGCACGCACGCACGCACGCACGCCTCCACACACACACACACACACACACACACACGAATGCATTAACAATCGCATTGTTACTTAGAAATTAGTTTTTGTTTGGGTTACTACCCCCCCCTTCTAGAAATCCTTGGGGCGCCTGTGGCCTCGGCACGTGTACTGTAGCCAAAATATGCAATGCAATACTATCATCATTGTCCATGTCATCAGCGGACAATCCAGATTTTTGGAATATTCGCTGTCGATCGTGCGTATTAAACCCATGAGATACATGTAGATCCCTGAAGTGCGCCCCCTCTTTTCAAGAAAACGTGGATCTACCTGTGGTCTTATAGGATTTTCGACTGTATCAATTATATGTGGACATTGGAAATAGTTCAGACGTTTGCCATATATATCTATTACATTGGCTGAATCAGCGTTTGATTCACCATGTGCCAATTTGATTTATTATTTATTAGATCACATGTCAAACTGTTGAGACGAGCGTAGTGTATAATGTGCGCATATGAGAGTTTACTTTTGGAAATCATGGGCAGAAATGCAATAATGCTATAGATATTAATGCTGCATGTGCTAGATATGTATATGGCAAACATGCGAACTGTCTCCAAAACCCACATATAACTGATACAGTAGAAACCAGTTGGTGATTGTAGAGTGTTCCTGATGATATTGTTTACAGATTTAACTGTTAATGTTCAACCTCCTTTTAATAAAGTAGTGAGATATATAGATCACAGAGCTTAGTATATGTCTTTGTCAATGCCATGTACAGTATAACCTCCAATGAAGAACACCTCTATAAGGACACAGCCTCCACAAGACCACTTCTCGTGGTCCCCAGCTGGCATGTAGAAACCGGTGCGAACCTCCATAAAGTAACTGCCTCTCTACTTTGACATGTTCAGTCATTTCGGTGCCCTAACGATTTATGTACATATACTACATACAGTGTGCGTGTGCTTCCGTGGCCGAGATGATAGGGAGTTGGACTAGTGACTAGAAGGTCGTGGGTTCGATTCTCGGTCAGGCCTGGTGGTGAGTGGTGAGCAAACTTACCCCTAACAGGTTGCATACTGCTCCGTGATACCTACATGTAAGATAGGTACAGGGAGGCGAGTAATTAGCACGTGTGCGCTACAGCAGCAATGCTGTATGCAGCCAGTGTTGTATGCTCCCCGGGGTGTTGAGAGAGATTACTAGTGTGACAAGGATGGATGACCTGGTGTAAATACGTGACCTGGTGTAAGTATATTTCTGGATAGTACTATAAACCGACATTTACATTTACATGTAGTTAAAACCGAATACTATATGAAAATCCTACCTGGAGCTACTTTTGGTTTGACTTCATATAGGTCATAGTAAAAACTACTTCCGCTAGAGTCCACATCCGGGTCGTCGGCTTGACCTTCCTCCCCGACAGACACATTGCCCAATGCCCTGTAGGTAGGAATATGGTGTTTAATGAGAAACAAGTCCTTACAAGGTGTGTGTAACCAAGGGGAACTAAGCCATATTTATAACCTACTTATAACCTACTTTAGACTACAGGAATGCTGTTACTCCTGAGCACTGGATGACTTACACGAGAACTAATTCTGTTACATAAGGCCAATTTCCATATCAACTTGACGAAGTTGGTGCAGGGACGGATCCAGCGGGAGCTCGGGGGGCTCTAGCCCCCCCCGCCCTGCCATATTAGCCTTAAAGCCCCCCCCCCTTACAATTTAGCCCCCCCGGCCCCCCGCCTTTTCCCACCAAAATACTTCATTTTCATAGGGTTTTTCATGAAATCCCGTAAGTGAGCCCCCCCCTTCCTTATGTTTTCCTTACGTCCCTTTTCCAAAAACCTGGATCTGCCCCCACGCACGGACAAATCCGCCCGCCCCCGGCTCTCAAAATTTGAAAATTAGCCCCCCGGTCTCAAAATTTGAAAAATTAGCCCCCCGGTCTCAAATTTCTGAATAAGTCCCTGTGGTGAGTATAAAGTACTGCATTATAAGGTCATTATTATTGTGTACGTGCCCAGTATCAGTCAGTTTAATAATTGTGCAAGTCATGTGAATATGATGTTTGACATCAACAATAGAAATGTTTGGATCTGCCGTATTTGACAGGCGAAAAAAAGTTATGCTAATAAGGTCATAAGGCAGTTCAAAGCTCATCAAAACTAAGCAATGAGTTTTTATATTTTTCAGCAAATTTCCCTTGCTGATTTTTGAATCCCATTGGAGAATGCAGACGATTCTTATGATTGCCACTATTTGAAAATTGTTCATTGTTTTCCTATGATCCATGTATAGTTGTATACACGTACTTTATAGAAAGACACTGCTTTGATAATAAATCATAACAAATCAAACCACCATTCTTACCTATAGATACTGGCGTCTTCAGTATCAGGCACAGTACTTCCCTCGTCACTGTAGTACTCCATGTAGTACTGGTCATTGATGGTTAGCTCTTCCGTGGTGTTGTAGTGATAGGTGATGTTGCATGTGAAGAAGAATCCTTTCTTCTCAAATGTTGGCATGAGGATTCGGTATCCACCAGCAAAACCAAGCAGCGTAACGCACTCCATGAATGCTATGAGCACCATGCTGAAAGGAGAGGGCGTCGATTTTAGGTTGATTTCTGTAGTGCATTCTAGTAAAAAATGCTTTTGACAATTCATAATTGAATGGAAACAAACTATATGTTGATTTTAGTAATCTAAATATTGGAGAAACAGTCCCCGTTTTAAAATCAGTATAAACAAATTAATATGTCATGAATTAGTTTGCATCCGCATTCATATACGGCTAGCTTATTTTATTATTCAATTCATACAATTGAAAATGAAAATATCGCCAATCCTCCAAGACTCATTTTTTGTGGAAAATTACTACAGAACTCAACCAATCGAAACATCCGCACCGGGGATAAGGGGGGGGGGCTTGAACATTTAGGATCCAGTTTCAAGGGTGGCCCTGAAATATAGTAGAAATTTCACAAAGGGGAGGGGGGCTCAAATTGACGACCAAATTTAGGAGGGCTGCTTGAAAATCCCACATTTTTCTCATACCCCACCCCTGGATCATAATAAACGGTAACTCCCATGATTACAGCACATTCACGTATGTTCCCACGTACCTCAGAGTCTGCTGGTCGAACTTCTTGCGGTTGATGTGGTAGTTCTCCTTGACCTTCTCGCGCACAGGGCTCGCCTGGGCCGGGCAGTCGTACATGGTGCCAGCGGTGGGGGTGTCGCCCGGGAGGTGTTTTGTTATTCCAATTGGCCTTTTACACAAGTGCTCTTTTCAATAGTAACTGCACTAAACCCTCGGCATCTCAATACTATTTATATGTATATTTTTTTTCAGTTATCTTGAGGTTATTTTCAGTTCCATTCAAATACTATGTTATGAGTAGTTAATATCAGTTGTGTCTAGTTGATTTTCTTTATGTGGTATGAAGAAGCGGCTCTCAATATTATGTATGTATCAATCTATCATACATGTATGTTGTTTAATTTTGAAAAGGAGCCTGTAGAGTTCAAAATCGTTAAAAACTATATATAAAATTTGAATTTCTAGAGTTATTTTTGATAGAAAAGTCTGTAAATATACATCAAAATAATTGAATAATCAGTTTTCAGTTATATTATCTCTAATATTGGCTAGTTTGAGCAGTTCACTGTCATCCCTGCAAATTCGAAATAACGAGTTTCTACTTTTATGCGAGCATTGTTGAACAGTGAAAAGCCACATGCATACAGCGTTCTCCAAGCCTACTTTTGAGTGACATTATTTCTTATATTGTGCACAATCTATGCAAATTGGTTCTGCTTATTTTTCTGTCTGCATAGTTTGTGGGTTTTTTTATTGTCGTATTAGATATAAAGACATGCCGATGCAGAAAAGTTTTCTCTTGACTTTCTCACATTTTACATACATTTTCTTTCTCTTACACTCTCCAAAGTTGGTAATGAGTTGTCTCCCTTGCCATTGTCGCTGTATGTGATCTACATGCTAAACATGGACTGGTGCATAACAACAAATACATTACTCTATATAGGTATTAGTATTGAGCTTAAAATTTGAGCAATTAACATTGAATTAAATTTGACCTCAATTTAAAGTAGAGCTTCAGTTTAAGACCACCGCCATATGGAGACCACCTCCTTATTAAGACCCTTTCTCTAAGGTCAAGACCATCGTGTACCTCTATAAATGCAAAACCCTTTCATTGAGACCACTTGAGGACAATCCCCAAAGTGGTCATAATAGAGGTTTTAATTTGGCATATTATTCATGACATATTTCAAAACATGGTATTTCACCATTTCAGTTCTATAGGAAAACGCTTGATCGAAATTAATTACCATTGAATATGGGGTAAATTTTCATTCTTATTCTGTTCTTTACCATCCCATTGTACGTGCTATATTGCAGATTACATATTTATCCAGCCACGGATAAAATTTGCTTTGAATCATAATGCAAAGCAAAAACTAACTTTGCCTCTGCAGAACTATTTGCATCTAAAATTGGCTTCGCACCGCTTATATGACCTTTCGTACCACCTGCCACCAAGCCATATTAGATATATACGCTGAAACATTGACACTATATCATACTCCTTTTAAGTCCCGTAGATCTAAATCCGCACTCTGTTTACTTGATAAAATATCCAGCAACAAACATCAGTACATCACATGAAAACAAAAACTCGCTGCTAATCCCTTTAATCCTCGTATCAATATGTGTGTACACAGGCTGCTGAGATGAGTCGGCAACAGGTTTGTATTTTACAGCTCAAATATACACTCGGTATCCGAGGGGATTATAAAATCGATCGATACTCTGATGGGGACTGACAAAAAGAGCTAGTACACCATTTGTTTACAGTATTTTCTCTTTAGCACTGAGTATGTATGGGCAGTGGTGGGTGTATATTAGCTTGCTGCGCCAGTGGTTACAATTTGACTGTTGGCTGCACGCGAGGGCTCTGTGTGGCGTTTGTTGTAGTGCTCTGCCAGGGTCTTATAAAATATTCCTTAAGTCTCTCTTGAGCTTTGGAAGTTTGATGACTCTTGTTGTGGGGGAAATTGTGTTTGAGCCGCGTTGAGTGTTGTTGATCTATTTTTATATTTTGCCTCAGCGTGGTGGGATTATAAGGAAGGGAGTGTTTGTGGGACAGGATGAAAAGAGGGATGGAATTTGGGGAAAGGGGAAGAGTGTGGTAGCTCACGGAAGTGGGAACTTAGAAAAGAGGTTGAAAATGGGGGGTGAGTGGGGAAATTACTGAAAAGGTTTGAAATAAGGTCGAAAATGAGGGTACATTTTTTACCCCTTGCAACCCCAAGATTGTTGATTCTATACGTAAGTTATTGATGTGATGTATGCATAAGGGGGTTCGATCTGTTGTATTTTGTACTGGGAAACAAATTATATCCATACTAACTGAGAAAGTCACTACGACTAGCCCCTTGTGCCTTATTTAGACAAGCAGAACCACATGTGCATGTGGACATTTTCCATTTGAAGGATATCTCTCTCATGTGGAGACTTTAAGTTGCCCTGTGTATGATATATGAATGAAACCTCTCTTTTAAGGGCACCTGTCATAAATTGACACTTCACTTCATGGCAAGTATGTCTACATAAGGCAGGTTCCAATTCTAATTTTAGCGTACGCGGATATGGACCATATCAATTATTGAACGATATGTGATGCTCGGCGATCGTGTGAAGTACAGCATTCATGTAGACGAAAGTTTGGTTCGCAGAGAGCAAAGTGCAATTGGGCATGGAAACTGGCTCGAGAGAGTCTTGACAAGCTGCCGGTACTATGTGCATACCCAAAGTGCATATGCATCATGCTATGTACAGTACAGCTTGCTTATTGGAGGAGAAGTGGACAGTGTCCACATAAAACAGGTGTCCTTAAACCACCAGTTGTCCATATCGCCAAGTTCCTCTGTACATAATAGATGGATCAGCCTACGATTGCAATCAAACATACTATTTTAAAATAATGGTGTGAATTGTTTCATTTGAGCATGTCCCTGCATTATGCGTCTGTGAAACTAATAGTTTGTAATTTTAGCATCACAGGGCCATCATCAAACTAGCTGGATATGTACTGCATGCAATCTGCACTTTTACATTAGCACGGGTGCGTTGTGACATTTCTTGGTTACACTCTCACATTCCAGCATTTTCCAGCTTTCCCCTGCATTATACATGTACCTCCTTGAAAGCAAAGATCTTGTACTGGGTAAGCCGAATAGTGGTAGTTTACTCTTAGACGCTGGTACAGACGGCAGTAAAGATGGGAACATATTGCCCCAAGAATAGGCCCTCTTAACGCGTTCTTACTAAGGTTGGCCTGTGGCCCTCCTCCCTCACCGTCGTGGACTTGGTCCCGCGTGGCCGTGTGTAGGGGACGCCCGTAGCACAGCGTGTCAACACCGGTGCGAAGTCCTCCACGCTTGGAGCCTTCTCATGAAACTCGGGGATATAGATGTACAATGTATGTACACCCCTTGTGCCCGTTGTGCCTACGGACTACCGATAGTCCTGGGCAGTGGTGCACGTGTGGTTTTTGGAAACACAATGAGGAGTAGTCAGTGGGGAAATATTACATCCCCGCCGGGGCTGATGCGGCCACATAGATCATACACAGCAACATATTTGAAAATGCTATTAATTTACTAACTTCCTGTGATACTAACAAATATAATGAGAGTTTATATTGGTACAAAATAACAATGTTGAAAGATATTGTTATATAAAAGTATACAGATATATGCAATACAATACGTGACCTTTTATTTAGCTAGTAAACGACATAGATAAAACAAATACTCACACATTGGAACAAGACGTGTAAAAAAGACTCGTAATAGTGTTTTTTCCCAATTAATTATTCAATTATTTATAAAATATTGTTATGACTGTCTTATATGAGAATCGTCACGGTGTTGTTCCTCATTGTCCTTAACAGCTGTTAAGCTGCTTCATTTTTAATTCCAATCCACCACACTATGAAGTTGGCTATCGAGAATATTGGCCATCTCGAATCACCCTTCAGGTTCGAGTTAACGAGTCACAAATACAGTTCACTATATCATCACTACAAATACATGGAGAACATCGATTGACAACTCAAAACGCTGTCTCCATCTCATCCCCTCCTCGCCTTTCCTTCAATTCCACGTCTATTTCATGAACCTGTATTTCCGGCATGCAGCCACTGGGCCCGGCTTCCCCAATCTTTACTGGCTCATGACAACCACCACCACGTTCATTGATTTTATGGGCTAGTTCTTCCTCCTGTGGACTTGAAACCCGTTCCTTCTGTGGTTTTACCAGGGTTTTATTCCACATGTGCCAATATGCATTGTCCACATATTCATTTGTTTTGTCAGCGCCTAGTTGCTGTCTGTGGTGGAGACCTGGCCCCCGTGTCTTGGGTTTGATCACCGTCTGGTGCCAGACGTGCCAGGCGTTCTCGGCGACAAGCACGACGAGGGCGACCAGGAGGCCGCAGCCGAGGAGGATCACACAGCCCACGAAATCCTCCAGCTGCAACCAGACAACAGCAGACTCTGGTTATCTGGGATACAGACAGTAGAATATAGCACCAAGCACTGTGCCCAAAGGTGGTCTCTATAGAGAGGTGTTCTCAATAGAGGTTAATTTTGGTAGCTTTGTGAAGGTTTGGGCCATTGGAAAGTGATATTGTGAAAGCTGATATTGTGAAAGCTCAAGAGAGGACAATGCGGCCTTACCGAGACCATGTGTTGATATTATTAGAGGTGTTACTTTTGATTTATTACCTGCCTTTGCTTTCGCAGTAACTTTGATAGGTGAAGTAAGAACATTTTTTTTCAAAATCAATTAGCCTGCTTTGATACTAGTGATACAGCAATGATACTGAAGTGGTACTGCAGTGACTCTGATACTGCAGTGGTACAGCAATAGTACTGCAGTGGCACTGCAGTGGCACTAACCCTGATCGCGGCTGCATTCGCCACAGGACCAAGAGTCCCACAATCCCGGGGATCCCGCTTCAGAGTCTGCATGTTGATCCATTCTCGTAGCCATTTATCCACCACGCCAGACTCGACCAGCCGTTCAACTCTGGAAGAGATTGGTGGTGTGGATTAATTATCTGACATGTAGGATTTAATTCTGATAACAAATAAACACTAAGTGTGAGTACAGCAAATGCAACGGACCGTATAAAGTTGAATTCATATGCAATATAATAATCCCTTTACAAGCGAATTTATAAGGAAGTGGGATGTGACAAAAAAGACTTACAAATAGGGATGTGGGTTTTCAAGGAAGTGGAAAGTGGGAGAAATGCATGAACATTTCTGGTATGTGGGAAAAGCAATTAGGGGTGTGTTAGGAAAATCATAACGTAAGAGTGACATGGTTTTATGCCTCTATAATAAATGGTGGCCCCCACTACTTTAGAGGGGTTAGCAATAAGAATATCAGCATTATAAACGTTACCTGTGACTGAAGTGCTGGGTGTACGGTGAGTGTTTGGTGAGCGCTATGGCGTACGTGACGGGCACGATCCTGATTGGCAGCTTCACCAGCTTGCAATCTTTCAGCTTTTGTGCAGTGAACCAAGTATCGAAGGTGAAAAACGCATACTTATCTGAAACCACAGGTATAAACGATAATGGTTCGGAATGTTTTGAATGTAGTAGACTTCGATGCTTATGAATACACACGTAATGAATGAAAGACTACTTTATGTAAATCAAGTATCCTAAATGAATATGTAGAGTGGGTGGGCTCACCCTTACAACTAATATATAAGTTAAACTAATACAGTCTACTACATGTATGTCATTTGTCAAAGTCATAGACACAGTCAAAGGCATAAAGGTACTTGTGTGTGCAGCCAATCACATCACTCCAATTTGCATATCTTAGTTGAAAAAAGAGTGATTGTTTTCATCAATTTAAGAAATCATCACTGGGATTTTCCAGGTCACGTGCTCTCTATAACAACAGAAGCTCTGATAGTTAGGGAAGTGACGAGAACACAGTGATGTGACTGTCTAACTTTTGGTTCGGTGAGATACATTTCACTTTGAATTGATTTTGTCAAAGATAACTACAGTAAAACCCCATACTGGAGATCACTCAGGACCGGGCTCAACTGGTTTCAGTGGGCTGGTCGCCTCAATATGCCGACTATATGGGGCTTCTTGGTGATCTATTCTTGGGCCAAAAGAAACAGTCCTAACATAGAGGGTCGCAATAGAGTGGTGTTCTATATTGGAGGTTGTAATGTACCTGCTTTCATCCTCTTGTATCCCTCAGCATGGTTCAAGTCGCCTTCCAAGTTCTTGCCAATCTTCTGGTACAGCTGCACACTGGAGTTCTGTTGTAAGAACAATATAGATCTTAGTCAGATATTCTCCTATGGAGGAGGAGTATCAGGAAGTGAGATGTGGGAAAAACGGCTGGCAACAGGTGTGTTGTGGGGGAAAAGCCAAACAAAATAATGGCTGTATGGTGTGCGATATGGGGAAAAGGGTAAACATTTGTTGGTTCCAGATGAAAAGTGTAAACAATAAGATCGTAGGAAATGTGACCTCGATCTTTAAAACCCTCCATCACCCCTAAGCATCGGTAGTTAGCGTGCAAGTAGGATATACGCATATAAAGTACAGTAAAACCTCCTATTAAGACCACTTCCATTTTGAGCACACCTCTTCAAGACCATTTCTCGTGGTCCCAAACCTGCATAATGAGACCACCTATTCACCGAGACCACCTGTATACCCTCGGTGGTCTTAATTAGAGATGTCAATTTTTACTGTTTTGATATTCGAAGCTTTGGTCGTTTCAAAGGCCAAAATGGGGCGGGGCATATAGATAAGACTGGGTGAGTTTGTACCATGAATTATGTTATCAGGTGACGTTTTGGGGTATATCACGGCGAGCCCGAAGAGTGAGCCTGATGCGCCACAGGAACGAATCCTGATAACGTAGTTCATGTTACACAACGAACCCGATTTTGTATTTATCATTCTTTTGTAAACAATTACAACATTGTTTTTAAACATGTGAAAAAGTAGTCCGGCTGAGTACAAGCATGATAACCACGGTATCACACCTCTTCGAAGAGGCGTGATAACCCTCTCCGGGCTATCGGATACTTCTGGATCATGATAACCAATGCAATTGCATGAAAAAGAATGATAAATACATGTATAAGGTCAGGAAATACATGTAAAGTGAACAATCACACAATTCATGTTCCCTCATTCGAATTATTATTATAAAAAAAGAAAAGGTTTTTCCAAACCATTTATCTATTTTACCATAGTGTAATTACAATAGTTCCAAAATTTAAATAAATAAATGATAACACTGCGGGTGGTTATAAGCAATGCCTCTTCATATCACTACTATGGAAATGACGCATGATCTTGTTAATACGTACCCACACTTAACCCCCAGTATATTTTAGAAACAAAATATTGTCTTGTACTGCTCTGCAGCACCTGCACTGTCCTGGCACCCTATCCATCGTCCTGACACCACCCACCACTGTTCTATCGCCCCCACCTACCGCCCCCCGCCCCCCTCTGCACCCATCACTTTATCCTAAGAACGCCTGCTACCCATTCCGATACCACCTGCACCCTATCCTGATAGCCCACAGTCATCACCACATCACTAATCAATAATGAATATTGCATAATAAAGATGAACAGCCGTATCCCCAGAGATAGTTTAATGCTCTTTGGTCTCACTGAAAGAGGGCGTTATGATTGCTGTGCGTATTGATTGGCGTCAAATGACTCTAACAGGAATACCATAGGGCAGGTGCTTGCTGCTGTAGTTGATTACGTAAGCACTATGCTGCAGTAATGAAGGCCAAGGGCAAGGACGCTTGGATGGCAATTTTCACCGATTTTGAAATAAATCTTAAAATACACAAAAACCCGACAGGAAAGAGGAAAATGAAAGCGACGTTGCAAGACAGAAAGTACGTGAGATAGATTTGAGACCAACGCAAGCCGTCTCCGCCCAGCCAACATTGCGTGTAGTGATGCGTGTAAGTTTGAAAAACCTTAGCCTATTAATATATAGATAATCTTTTCAAAGTACAATGTTGAATTGTTTGCGGACGTTATGATACGTTTTAATATGCGTAAATAATTGTAGTTTTCTTCCAATGTATTACTTTTTTATGACGTCATTATTTGGAAAAAATACAAAAACATTATCTTGTAGCACAATATGAGTGTAATATTAAATATACTCTCGTTTCTTTTTATTTAATAACAGTAAAAGGGCGGCCTTCTACCAACTTTCCTCAATATGTATATATTAAAAGTCCATATGTACCACCTGAAACGAAAACCATTGCAAAAATATATATATAGATATCAAAATGCGCATATAGTCATTGTGTTATTCATAGGATTAGTTAAAAAACAACAAGATAAGGATACTGAAAGGTACTGTAAACCTGAATTGTATGCTTTCTTTTAAGCTTGCGAATGTAGAGAACAGCCATATACAGTATGTAGAATCTCTAGCAATCTTAATAACATCAAATTTACAAAGTAGGTCTACTTACTAACTTAGTCAACAATAAGTCTGCATGGTAGGGAAGTTACACAACTGCCTGCTCAGCTACTGCCGTTGGGCTTAATAGCAGGAGCCTTGCTGGGAAGTCACTGTCTTAGTTTATGGAGTACTAATATAAACAAAGAAATCAACCCTGAGATCCGTCTCGATAAATTGCAGCAAAAAAGTCTTTGGGGGCTTACTCGCGAAATAGTGTCGTAGCTAATATTATTAGGACCACCCACAGTAAGTGTATGTGTAAACACTTGCAAACACTATTAATTAAAACGGTGCTGGTAACTCAAGTTCTGAAAGCATGGTGGATTTACACGATGTGAATGAATGGTATGCAACGATTTGAAAATCATAACATTATAGCAGTCTCAGTGCAGCTTGTTATGTACAATGTACACATATATGTTATGTTTAGTTTCATGGATGCTAGTTGAAAATGACATGTTAGCCAATGTTAAGCTTGAAAAAATTAAGCTGAATTCGACAAGTGAACATCAAATTTTGCACAGATGACGAGAAACATATATCTTTAGAACTTATATGTGCAGACATCACAGAATGATTTAGCATTGTCGGCCATTTTGTGTCAGCAAAGCTATTATATAATATCTTTGGTGTCATCAATTACCATCAAATGTATTTCGCTTTATATCGTGATGAGTGCTTTTTTTCAAGATTTCAGATAAGGTTCAAGAGTCCGGGGTGATTTAATTGAAATCAGTGACTGGTTATTTTATGGGTATTTTTAAGAAGGGTATTTCCTAGGCTCTTGGAAAATGTATAGTTGAGCACTAAGAGTCATTGTTCAAGAAAAGTTCCCTAACAATCATTACGAATCCTATGACCTTATTATCGCGATTTAACCAGTCTTTATCAGTAAAAATTTGCATAATTTAGCAGACAAAGATACTTTTAAGTCAAGTACCTTTATTCCTGATTCAAAATATAGATAATAACCATTTTAGAATAAGTGTATTTTGAATCTGACTATGAAGCCACAACACAATGGCAGACAGAGCTGTGATTTCAAAAGCATGTGTGAGCGTCGGGATTAGAATATCGTACTTGCTTCTCAAATACTTCATTTTGGAAAATAGAGTGCAACCCACTTTTAAATCTCTTAAAAAGGTTCCGTTCCGCAATATTTCACAAACACTTAAAAAGTGGTGCCTCTTACAGTATGGTTGCAGTTTCATATACGATATTTGTCGTATCAAACATTTTAGTAGGAACTTCACTATACTTTTTCATGGAGTTTTTTTTATATTCCATCTTCTATTTCTGCTGCCTATTCTCTAATGTCGTCTAAATTATATATCTATTGGTCCAAATGTTTTATATATTTTTATTTAATTTCATTCATTCACTCACTTACTCACACTCACCATTGCCATGCAAAACAGTATCTTCAATTTTACAATATAACATTTGCAGAGGTATTGGTTTCTCTTCATTTGTGCCAAATCTCATGTTTTTTTCCAGAACTTGTCTAATTATTTTAATATTTGCTGAAAAATCAGTTCTAACTTTACCATTGCAGGTGATTAAATCATCATTTTTCTGCCGCGGTAAATATGAATGAAAATCAAGTCATGTCTAAGATTCAAGACCCCAGATTTACAGAGAATTTTTATGACCAGCAATACTGAAACCTACCATAATTGTTCCTCCTGCTGTAAAACCTTCAGACTGCTCTCTGGTCTGAAAAAACACATGAAGACACACGAGGAAGATGTGCCTACTGAAATTAAAGCAGAGCCAAGTGTTTCTACTCAAACTGAAATCAAAGTAGAACCAGTAGAATCTGCTCAAATTAAAAGTGACATCTCTGCATGTCATTCTACCGGCATATTAAAACCAATAAAACATTCTGAAGAAGATCAATTTGAAGTGAAAACTGAAGACAACGTGGCAATGAATGTTAGTGTTCAACCTGAATGTCAACAGACTAATAAACGGACACATGAAATAAGTGAATCTGAAATCGCAGGGACAAGTGACTCTGACATACCGTCTAATGAATCAGCAGCCGAGGTAAAAACATCGAGTAAGAAGTCAAAGTCCAGTTATTCTCTGGAATGCTCTTTGTGTGGGTTTTCTGCCTGCGACAAGAGTCAGCTGGAACTTCATTTCAGAACTCATCCGAAATGTGCCAGGTACAAAGTCTCATTCATCCAATGTGGTTTGTGCTCAGCTCGATTTGTGAACCAAACACTTCTCAGATCCCACATGAAAACTCATCCAAAATGTGCTATGTGCAAAGTCTTTTTCATGGGCCAACAATCGCTTAAACAACACATGAAATTTCATCCACAATGTGATTTGTGTTTAACTCGATTCGGGAGCCAAACTCTTCTCAACTCGCACATGAAAGCTCATCCAAAATGTGCCAAGTGCAACGTCTCATTCAGGGACCAACAATCGTTTGAAGAACACAACATCAAGGAAGAACACTGGAAATGTAGTGTTTGTAAGTCTATTCTGCAAGATTTCAAATCGCTCATGAAACACCTGAAACTTCATCCCCGGTGTTCTGTATGCCAAATGCACCTCAGGGGACCAGAGGAACTTCAATGCCACATGAAAAGTCATTGCTTGGTTTGCAAAGTTCAGTTTGACAGTCAACAATTACTGGATGAACACATGAAAGTTCATCCACAATGTAGCTTGTGCTTAGCTCGATTCATGAACCAAACATTTCTCAACTCGCACATGAAAGCTCATCCAAAATGTGCAAGGTGCAAAGTCTCATTCATGGACCAATATTTACTGGAAGAACACAACATCAAGGAAGAACACTGGAAATGTTGGCAATGCAATTTAATACTTAAAGATTCCAAATTGCTCAGAGACCACATGATAACGCATACGAACAGTGTAGATGTAAGGTCCAAGTGTTCAACCATTGAATCACAATCATTTGCCAAACACATCAAGGACGAACACATGATATACCATTTAGTAAGTTATTGCTTGCTTTGTCAAGCTCACGAAGAAAAGTTTTCCAACAATTACTAGATGAACACATGATGAAAGTTCATCCACAATGTGATTTGTGCTTAACTCGATTCGGAAGCCAAACACTTCTGAAGTCCCACATGAAAGCTCATCCAAAATGTGCCAAGTGCAAAGTCTATGTCATGGACCAACAATCACTTGAAGAACACAATATCAAAGAAGAACACTGGAAATGTAGTGTCTGTAATTCAAATCTTCAAGATTACAAATCTCTCATGAAACACATGAAACTTCATCCCCGGTGTTCCGTATGTCGATTGCAGGTTAGGGGACAAAAGGAACTTCAATGTCACATGAAAAATCTACATTGTGTTTTTTGCAAAGTTCATTTTGAAAGTCAACAATTACTGGATGAACACATGAATGTTCATCCACAATGTGATGTGTGCTTAACTCGATTCACGAACCAAACAGTTCTCAAGTACCACATGAAAACTCATCCAAAATGTTCTAAGTGGAAAGTCTATTTCATGGACCAACAATTGCTTGAAGAACACAATATCAAAGAAGAACACTAGAAATGTAGTGTTTGTAATTCAAGTCTTCAAGATTACAAATCTCTCATGAAACACATGAAACTTCATCCCAGGTGTTCTGTATGTCAATTGCAGGTTAGGGGACAAAAGGAACTTCAATGCCATGTAAAAAGTTTATATTCCTTGATTTGCAAAGTTCATTTCAACAGCCAACAATTACTGGATGAACGCACATCCATGAAATCTCATCAACAATTTGGCTTGTGCTTAGCTACTTTCCCAAACCAGAAGCTTCTTCAGGATCACATAAAAACTTATCACCAATGTGTAATATGCGTGTGTAATATGTGTAATATGTGTATATGTTAAAGAATTAACAATCTCTTGACGAACACATTGTCAAGACAGGACCTCATTACCATGGTAGACCAAAATTACTTATAAGTACAAACTTAAGAATAGACAGTACATTTTGTAATTAGTCAAAATTCGCTCACCAATTATGGTTTGTAAATAGTAAATAGACAACCCATGGTAATTTATATGATGTAGACCTCTATTAAAAATAAACTATTGACTTTTAGTTCTATGATTGAGTTCTATGATTACAGACGCTGAAATTATGTTTAGTAGTTAAGAGTGATTTATTTTGGAAAAGTTTTTTTTTTTTCCATTTAGGTAAGGAGATTTTGGTTCAGTAATGATTCATAAAAATATTTCTCATGAAGATGCTAGCTCAATGTCACACGCCTCCTGATGGTGTTAACACGTACTACGCATCTAGCTGTTATTGCTACCGATGATGACTAGAATTTTCTATTTGCATCAAAATAAAGTTTTTGTCTAATATTCTTGAATTTTTATTTTCTTGTCTTGTCATACCAATATACCATTATTAATACCAAACTAGCTTATACCCATGTGGTCATAGAGGCATGCTGAGAATCACATTGATGCACTCCAGTTACATAATCGTATAAGTAGATCCCAGCTAAATTACTGCTGAAATCTATTGACTTGGCATGTAAAATCAAAATCTAAGGGAGGAAATGTTAGTGTCCTTGTAAATGGGAAAGCAATGCCCTCCATGGGCATAGAAAAAAGACATATTTAGTGATTGTATAAATATATTTTTACAGCATTTTTACCCATCCTAAAAGCACCCTGACAGCATCCCCATACACACAACATCCAAGATCAAGCCAAGGCGTCATTCATTGAAAGGCAGTTTTTTTACTATGTAAACATGGCAAGGTGACCATCCTCTGTAATAGCCAGTGAAAATCAAAGGCATTATTATTATTTTGCTAACATTGGCGGCTGGGTATCAGGGCTTCAATCTTCAATCTTCAATCTTTATTTCGAAAGGGCCGAACAGAAATTTTATGCATATGTGACATACCATGTACATGAATTAATTATAAACAAGTGCAACAATAAAAAAACAATCACAGTGAATTAGAAAAAACAACAAGAACAAAAAACAACAATAACAACAGCAACATTTCTAATGAATACAGTACTAAACAAGGGTCCATGTATTACATACTTTCTCCCAATGTAAAGGGTCATCCATATTACTGACTTGGCTTTAAAAATTTCAATAGATCCTGCATCTAATATTTCCATAGGAAGCATATTCCATATACAGAATGGTACAACAAAAAACCATATTTGTATGCGTCGGAGGAGAATTTTAACCCCTATTGTATCTTACATCAGATCTGTATGACAACTGTACAGTGGATGGGAAGGAAATATTTACAAGGTTATTCTTAATCTTATAAAACATAGACAGATTATAAATTGCTCTTCTATGCTGCTAGGGCAGCCACTTAAGTTTTGTCGTAATGTTATCACTCAAGTTTGAGTTTGGTCCATAATTATAGTCATTCATCACAAAGCGAGCTGCTCTCCGCTGGACAGCCTCTAACTTGTCGATGTTCCGTGACTTGTGAGGGTTCCACGCAGGTGAGGCATATTCCAAATGGGGACGTATAATGGACTTGTATGCATTTTCTTTTATCTGTGGACTGCACATATGCAAATTTCGACGACAAAGGTTCAACAGTTTTGTGGCCTTACTGCTAATGGCATCAATGTGCTCATTGAATGACAACCTGTTATCAAGGATTACACCCAAATATTTATCAGATGTTATTTCATCTAGAGCTGAAAAGTTTCTATTTGGCTGTCAAGTAGTACAGATATGCTGGGTATTAATACAGATTTCCGACCCAAAATACCCAAATACTAATTCTACCTTCAAAATACAGATTTCCCCACTTTGTGTATTTTTCATTAATAATTACTTTTTATGAAGTAAAGGCACAGGAACACATAGATATGTGTGCTTGTGATTGGTGTTAAAAAGCCCTGAATATTGGTTACATTACACCAGATATACATATATCAGTTCTGCGCTCATGGATTTCTTTTACACACAGTATTTTTGTTGACCCTTGCAGTTCCACCACCGAATACCTCTAAAATACTAATTTTGGGCATCCTGAGTACAGAAATGGGTATTGAGGGGTTGGCGGCCCTGAAGTATTCTTATTTAGAGGGTACAAACTACAAACACATGATAACACACTAACCACACAGCAAACATTAGGATCAAGTATGATTCACTGTCGGAGGTTTTCAGAACCATATAACAACAGTCGATGATGAAAAGAAAGTCAAGACATCAAGCATCCAAAAATAAAGGCCACTCCTCAATGTCCACATTTTGACACCACCCACCCACTTCCTGATAGTACCTGCCAACATCCCCCATATGATATAGAGAAAGGGTGTTTTGGAACAACCTTTAAGACTGAAGGTAAATCGCGATAAGGAAGTTCTAATACCACAATATAGAATCTTTTGCATTGAGAAAGAAGTCAAGCAACATATCAAGCTATGGGTTTCTGAGCATTGGATGTAGTATATTTGGCTCAAACGGAGAACTCCCTGGAATAACTCCGACTTGTAGGTCGGATAATAATGTCTTAAAGTAAGTCAGTGATCACTGAAAATGCACTTGACATCTAATATGCAAAAGTTATGGGATGAAAGGTTAGTGTCTATGGTAATGGAACCATAATGCTCTCCGTGGCACAGATATTCTCACCAGGACTGGCGTCAAGTGGTTTAATATAGTGGTGGTCTCTTTAGAAACGTTTGCAATGGACATTTTTATGAAGACTTGGGACTGTTTTAAAACATCTTATAATAGAGGTGGTGTATTTATATAGGTGTTCTCGATTGAAGGTTCTAATGTACACATAGCCCAATTGGCAAAGTGGTGGTAATCCCTAGTATTTGAACCCATGTGACGCCTTTGGCGTCTTTATGACATCACACTACACATGACGCTGTCATGACTGCAGCTGTCTGCTAATATTGTTATAAAACCGCTAATTAACAGCCATCAGGAGCATTTTGACAATGAAAAACATATTCGTGCAAAACTACACAATACCATGAACGATCTCCTGTAGTCAGATGGCATCCAGCTTGTCAGGTTAAAGAGGAGATAGCCGAACAAAGTCCAAAAATTAGCATATTAATATATAGGATGACGGGCAGACCAGCAAATCTCAAGAAGAGGCCTCATGTAGACATCGGCCTCAGCCAGGCTAATAAATCACAACCAGAGGGTCGGATACAGAATTTTGATTTAGAGTATATGCACTTGCTCGGGTGTGTGTGTGTTTGTGTGTGTGTGTGTGGGGGTGTATTTAAGGCAGCGGGTTCATTATAGAACCTAGGAGTAAACGACGTGTAGAAGCCTCTGAATTATATATGGCGAAGCTTAGCCTATCACAAGGCCTTTAAATGATCTGACACGAAGGTCTATTCTGAAAGCCTCTATACTACGCAGATCTTGCTGAAAGTGTTGCAAACGTGACGTCATTAACTAAAAGCAATTGGCATCTATTTTTTAACAGCAATCTATTTTCATAACAGCTGTATATGGGTATTTTCCCGTTTAAGCATACGGCACTCTTCATTTGTAATAGAGAAGCTTTGATCAAGATGACATACTTAATGTCTTGGCTAATCCTTACCTGGTAAATCACCCATTGCATGCTGCTGCTTCTGCAGCTACTGCTAGTGAACACTCTGGTTTTAGAGGCTATAACAGACTAGAATGTATTAGGCTATATATTTATTATCAGTGGGATTCCTAGGGCTTTGTAAAAGACCTTATATAAAGAGCTTTACACTAGAGCGATCAAGGGCGAACCCGTGCAACGCATCTGTACGTATTATGTCAAGTCGTCAACTTGGTCGTATTGTGGCGGCATTAAACGTAGTAAAAATGCATGGTACGACAAGTTGTTGAGGCAAACGAAGTGTTACTTGTATAGAATTTGAATGTTCTGCGATCCCTAGACGCAGCATAACTATTTTTAACGAACCTAAACCAACCAGTAAAATTAGTCAACGAATTTTGAACATGTTAAAAATTTCCCGACGAATTTGTCTGTTCTGTACAGGCCATTGCACGTAGAGCTACGTAGGTGATCCAGCTATAGTGTAAAGCGGGCTTTATATCTATTAGAGCTAGAGGCTGTTACGATTGCACTTGCTCTTGTTTGTACCTGATAGATGGTTTACATGAGCGTTTTTTGTAATAATAGAGGAAACAACTATTAGATATAAGGTCTTTTGAAAGACTAGGTGGAGCTATCTAAAAGATTTTAGCCATAAAGGTGAAATGTAGAACAAGTCTTAAAATTATTTTCCTTCAGTAAGTTTGTCAATATTATTTATTTTAAATTTGAATGAATGAAGTGTTTTACCTAGTACAATAGTACAGCTGTCTTCTACACCAGTTCCACCCCTCTGCTCATCATTTTATGAGCGTGAAAAAAACAATTAGACAGTCTGTTAATGTATTCCAGACAAGCGAGGGTCTTGTACTCTGTACAGGAAAAAGGGTCTTTAGGGCCATAGGCAGATCCAGGGGTGTGTGTGTGCCTGGGCCCGGCACGCCCCCCCCTTTCCCACCAAAAACTTCATTTCCATAGGATTTTCATGAAATGAGGCTAAATCTGCCCCCTTTCCAAAAACCTGGATCTGCATATGAGGGCAAGCATATTCTTATCAATACCAATTTTAATGGGAGCACTCTCGGGTTTTCAATCAACAGTAGGTCTTACTTTTTGGACACGCCAACGCTGTACAAAATTCCACATAAACATTTTACCTACATGCTCAAATTAATAAGCAGCCACATAATAATTGAAATGCATTTTAGTTCGAGAAAAAAATTACACACATTAATCGTTATAATGTTAGGTAGAAAAAAAAAATCATGCATAGAAGTTTGGGCGGGGAATATTGAGATGATTTTTAATATAATGATAGATTGTTTATTTTGTTAACGTTCTGCTTAATTATGAACGAACTAATAACTGCATACAGACACAGCAGATACATATTTCTAATTGAGTGAAATGCTAAACTTTAAAAGATATTTGTGGTATATTACAAAATGATATCCCGATTATATATGATTATATTATTTATTACAGTATGTTTTTATTCATTGTACAAGCCCTGAAAAAAAAATGAGTGACAGGTGTAGTTTCATGTGGAATATGTCAACTACTATATCATTGGGGTTTGTAAACGTTCTATTCATATGTTTTATAATCTAATCAAATCCTTTCAAAACACAATGCTGAAGTCGTTTGCGCACGTTATGATATGTTTTAATATGCTCAAATAATCGCGGTTTTCTTCCAATTGCTTACTTTTTTGCGACGTTAATATTTAGTATAAATACAAAAGCATTGTCTTGCAGAATAGTATAAAGTTTAATTTTACATTTACTTTCTTCTTTATATCTATCAAAAGGTAAAGGGCGGCATTATACCGACTTTCCTACATAAATATACATACATGATAAATAAATCAGTCCAAACGCACCAGTCTTACCAAATCAAATGGAACAGCACTTCGGTTACAATTGCGGATTATATCAACACATGTGTGCATTCTTAACAGGGATATTCATAGTAGAAGTGTAAACAACAACATCAGGATTTTAAAGGTACTGTAATACTGAACATGCGTTCTATTAAGCTTTTGTATATTGATAACAACCATATAGATAACACAATCATTCTTTAACCAGTCCGTTTAACCAAATCGTTTGTCCTTATCTTGGGGGATTCTTGGCACAGTAAGTTATCATCTGTAAAATATTGTAGATAAATGGTCTAATGAAGCTCGTTTTCATAGCGATATCAATGTGGAGGGCAGTGGGTGCGTTGTGCCCTCAATGTGGAGGGCAGCGTAAATGTCAACGACCAGACGGTGATTGCGTTGTGATTTTTATGTAGCGTGACCACTTTAATAGCGACCATACATTGAGGCATGATTACATTAAAGCGCAACATTTAAACTAATCAAGACTGTATTGGTACTTAATGTAATGTAAATTGTTTATGTATTAATGTGTAAAATTAGTTGTTGTCCGGTCCGGTAATGCCAGCTGGCAATGTGAGCATGTGCAATCAATAAATTTTGCAAAACCGGCCGCTGCCGTTATGTTAAAAAGACAAGGAGAAAGCACAGGGCATTTCAACGACCTTGGCCTTTATATATTGTATATAACTAAAGGGAATCAACTCCGGAATGACGTCACGGCCATGTAAATTGCACTGTCTATATTTGGTATTAGAAGTGTTGTTTGGTAGAAATACATGGACGTGACGTCATTTTAAGTACTAAAAATGAAGACGTCTTCTTCTTTTCAATAACCGCTCCTGTCGGATATCGCAGCGGTGAGTGATAGCGGCAGCTAGGGCATTGCTGACAGCCTGGCACTGAAGCTGTTCACAGAGCCTGCTGATGTGATGGTGTCTGGAAGACTGTTCCACTGTACTAAAGTTCTAGGAATAAACGATTGTCTGTATTCCTCTGTTTTACAAGCCAAAGTTTTTATCTTTTGTTTGGTAGAGCCCCCACGTGCGGGTCTATTATTATGTATTAAGTCAACTTTATCTGGTGGTACCGCCACGTGCCCGTTTAATATCTTATACATAAAGATGAGTCTACTTAGCCTCCGACGGTCTTCGAGGGGTTCTAGTTTTAGGTTCTCCAAGAGGGCTGTCACACTGGTTCTCCTGTCACGAGTATTTGCGATCCAGCGTGCTGCCCTCCTCTGAATCCGCTCCAGTCTGTCCCGGTCCTGTGTATAAAGCGGATCCCACACTGTGCACGCGTATTCCATGGAGGTAGACGTAGACCTATTATATGGTTATATATTGTTATGTGAGCATGCCCATAGGAATATGTAGCATATTTATAATACCTGTAGGATTTACTTCAATTTTGTCATATTTACTACCATTTAATTCCTGCACAGACGATAAATTTGTCCATTAATCCAGCCGTGTTTACACATAGGATATTTGATAAAGGCTGACTGTGTGTGACAAAGGCTGGCTATGTTTATAGGTAGTTAGCGTCCTTGTTATATACATATCAACCACCCTCGATCACTCGTCCTGTGGAGAAAGTAAGTGACTGTAAAAAGTGGGTTTCTTTCCGAACCTCACGATCGCATGTGCCTAGATCTGATGATTTTTTTAGAAATGTTTGTGCTCCATTTGATTTGTGAATTTTCTGGGTAGGTGCAAAAGATTGAAACTTAAATAATCAGATCCAGATTCTAGAAAACATGGCGTCAAATAACACAGTTCATTATGAACCTCCCAATAAAATGTCTTGTAAACGCGATAATCGAAAGAATCATGCTCATTGTTCTGTGCCCGGGTGTACAGAAAATGGGACTAAATCACCTCACCTATCATTTCATGCTTTTCCAACTAATGTGGACAGGAAATTGACCTGGATTCGAGCGATTAGACGAGATGAAGGACCCACATTTCAGGTTAGTTGATGGTTTTATTATGGTGTCATTATAAACCAAAACTTGAGCTTATTCACTAATAGTAACTCATTAGTATTATACGACTGATGCTATGCTGTGAATGTCATTTTGTGGTCACTGCTAATTTGAAATTTCACAGTCAATAATGAAAAAATAATGGGTATTTGTTTGGCACGTGGCTTTACTGCAATGTTACACTAATCATGTGTTGATCTCGCGACTCCATCTTGAGTATGTAGATCTGATGTTGTGATGAATATCTACATCACACTCAAACGAACTTGTATAAATTCTAACTGAATTCAATTTCACATTTAATGAGCTAATATTTTTTTAATTCTTCTTATAGATTAAAAAAGGAAGCACATATGTATGCTCAAGTCATTTCCGACCCGAAGACTTCAAGCCTTCTTTCATGGTAAGGAAGATACTCAAAAATGATGCTGTGCCATCTATATTCGAACATTGCCATGGATGGGAAAATCTTCATAAAGTAACAACATTCCAGCGAAAACCACCAAAGGAAAGAGAACCATTTCAATACCAAAATACAGGAGAGACAAATATTAATATAGAAGATACACAAACTCAACCATCGATCTCTACTGTAACTGCCAATGTGGAAACAAATAATTCACTTTTAGATAAAATCAAAATGTTAGAAGAGGAAATAAAAAGAAAAGATGAAATGATAATTGAGAAAGACAAAAATGTGAAGGAGCTGGAACAAAAGCTTCATATGGAAAAGTGGGGTGTTCACAGATTTTCTTTCGACAATGACAAAATAAAATACTATACAGGCTTTATTTCATATGATTTATTTCTAAAATTTTTTGAATCTGTAAGACCTTCTGCACAGAATATGATCAGTGCATACTATGTAAAATTAGGTGAAAAGCGTTCATTGGCTGGAAGACCCAGAACCTTACAACTCATTGATGAGTTATTTTTGTTTTTAATGAGAGTGCGGCAAGCATTTGGGGAGAAAGATTTAGCTGAGAGGTTCAAAATCACAGAACAAAGTGTTTCCAGGAAAGTAATTACATGGACAAGTTTATTATATTTACTGTTAGGTTCCATTCCTATTTGGATTTCTAAAGAAGATATTTCTAAGACAATGCCACCATGCTTTAAAAAACTATATCCATTGACTAGAGTAATAATAGACTGCACTGAAATACCTACACAATATGCAAGTTCTTTGGTTTTGAATTCTCAGCTATATTCATCCTACAAATCAAGGCCTACCTTTAAATGTTTAGTAGGTGTTGCCCCCAGTGGGGCTTTTACCTTTATTAGCCATCTTTTTTGTGGATCAATGTCTGATGTAGCAATTGTCAAAATGTCAGGAATTCTAGATTTACTAGAAGAATCTGACAGTGTAATGGCAGATAAAGGTTTTAAAATAAGCAAACTCTTGGAAGAAAAAAGGGGTGTTTTTAAATTTGCCACCATTTCTCAGCAATATGAATCAATTCACACCAGAGGAGGTACAGCAGACTGAAGAAATCGCTAGTGTGAGAATTCATGTTGAGAGGGCTATAGGAAGGGTTAAGGAATATAAAATTTTTGATAAAGTTCCTTTGTCTATGATGGGCTCCATAAATCAGATATGGACAATATGTTGCTTATTAACTTGTTTTCAACCACCTCTTATTAAAGCTACATCTTTGTAATGTTATATTCATTTTATACTTCTAGTATATCTAGAATTTCTGACATTGAGAATTGCTACGTCAGACAATATTGATGATGTATGGACATTGCATAGATAATTATTGTTTTATTACCTGCGATTTGTTATTGTAGTAATCTCATTAAAAGAAAGATATAACCAGTTGAATTGCTTGGAAGATATTTATTTGTACATTTAGACACATTAAAAACAATCGCATTCTTAACATCACTTTTTAATATATATCACCACTTGTCCAAACTTACTCATCACAGGAAATAGTCAAAATAAAAACAGTCTGCTTTGTTTTTTGTTTGTTGCCATGAATCTGGATCAAACCTTATTGTTTCTAAGTGATGATCATTATCATTTTCGGCCCATACAAATAAATCACACCATGGCAAACCAGTAACAGCTAATTGCATTTGTATTTGGTGATAATATTTATGATTATGATTTAATGCCAACAAACCTGAGTCTTTATTCCTTTTTAAACTACCATCTTTGATCTCTAAGACTGAAGAGACATTTGGACATTTAATTTCTAATAAACCAAATGGTTCATTTCTTGTTGGATCATAGACCTTTCTATCAGGGCTAGCTGCTAGCCATGGACAAAAAGGGCTCACAACTACACCACAGGGATATAAATTTACATTATTGTTTTTTATTTCCACATAACTTGCAGCTGCAAGTGGCTCACATTCTATTCCCCTTTGCATTGCTGATGTTGTGACATGCCTTGAACATTTAAAATCTGACACTAATTTTTCAAAATTGTCTTTTCTTGATCTAATTGAACCTATTTTTGAAGCTGTTAATCTATTGAATCGAATTTTGAACCAAAGAGGATTAGATGACTGGTTTGTTGTCAAGTCTTGGAATTTTATGGATTCTTCTAAATTCATGGCTATTGATTCTGTATCAATTGTTTTTGACTGGTTCAATACAGTGGAATATTCGTTAATCATGACATTCCTAAAAGGTAAATCGGGAAAACCAATATTGTCAAAGATGTTTATTGAATAGTCTTTATGAAGTCTTTGCTGCACAGAAAGAACACTACCTTTTGCAGCAGTTCCAAACTGTGTAGCAATTGTCTTAGGAACAGAATCTGAGGATTTTAACGCATGTACAATTGGTAGGTTGGGATAGTCCTGTTCTAGGCTCTCTTTCAATGCAATTAGAGAAGGAATAGGTCCCCTTATAGCATTGAAGAGAGTACTTTTGACATCCCTAGATCCTGTTGAGGTGGCTGGATTGGGTGAAGATTTACCATGGCCTTTTAAGCTGACTTCATCAATTCTCCTGCCAGGTATAGAAGGACCCCTAGGCTCATGAAAAGTCATCTTCACACTTGTCTTTGCAACATCAGTTGGTAAAGCTTTGACTCCTCTGAGTTTAAAGTCTGCAATTTGGTACAAAAGACCACACAAATGTCCACAATGACCACTCAAGCCAACTTTACAAGAACAAGTACCATTTTTAAAGACACTATCTTTGGTGATTTGTACTTTCATATCATGTGGTGCTGCATTTTTGTCTTGGGAATGATAACACTTTGCTGTTATTCTGCATCCATCATCCAGTTTTTCAACTGTAAATAATAAAAAAATAAATGAATTGTATGCATGGCTGTTGTTTTTAGTGTATTTGTATGACACCTTAGCAGGTAACTTGAACATTGATATACCTCAGAACTATGTATAAACATCCAGTTAACATATGTAAACAAAAACTTTATAAGGTTATATATTTTTTACTCGGCTCCCACAGTTAATTTATACATTTTGTTTAAGACATTTATGCACTTGCTTTTCACTTCATATTATTAGAGATTAAGTTTTATAATCTGCAGACACATTGACAAGATAACAAATTTGCTGGAAATGGGATCGCCACATGTTTTTATTGGGGTATCATAAAAGTGTAAATTACTCACTGGTCATTCCATGAACATAGCTTTTTCTTTGTAATATTTTACGCCCTTGGATATATGCTTTGATCCAGAGTTGCTTGTTTCACTTTTGATGAATGTGTCAACTTCAGAAAATGTAAATTTCGGAATAATTGATAGATCACGATTACTATAAGACGCCGCCATCTTGATCCAGATTTACCCTACTAATCTCGTTCTGGATTTTTTCATGAATATTCCGAGACCCCAGACACACAGAGGAGAATGTTTTTATGACCAGCAATACCGAAACCTACCATAATTGTTCCTCCTGCTGTAAAACGTTCAGACTGCTCTCTGCTCTGAGAAAACACATGAAGACACACGAGGAAGATGTGTCTTGTGAAATTAAAGCAGAGCCAAGTGTTTCTACTCAAACTGAAATCAAAGTAGAACCAGTAGAATCTGCTCAAATTAAAAGTGACATGTCTGCATACCATTCTACCAGCACGTTAAAACCGATGAAGCATTCTGAAGAAGATCAATTTGAAGTGAAAACTGAAGACAACGAGGCGATGAATATCAGTGTTCAACCTGAATGGCAACCAGCTTCAAACTTGGTGGAATTCACTAAACCTTCCACAGAATCTCACCAAGTTATCATCCTGCCACAGAATAAATCTCTTGTTTCTGAGGTGAATATAAACTGCTGGTCCCAGGAAACATTGGCAGTGCATATGGAAAAACACCAATCTAAACAGACTAATAAACGAACACATGAAAAAAGTGAATTGGAAGATGCAGGCATAAGTGATTCTGACATACCGTCTAATGAATCAGCAGCCGAGGTAAAAACATTGAGTAAGAAGTCAAAGTCAACTGATTCTCTGGAATGCTCTTTGTGTGGGTTTTCTGTCTGCGACAAGAGTCAGCTGGAACTTCATTTCAGAACTCATCCGAAATGTGCCAGGTACAAATTCTCATTCATCCAATGTGGTTTGTGCTCAGCTCGATTTGTGAACCAAACAATTCTCAAATCCCACATGAAAACTCATCCAAAATGTGCTAAGTGCAAAGTCTTTTTCATGGACCAACAATCGCTTGAACAACACATGAAAGTTCATCCACAACGTGATTTGTGTTTAACTCGATTCGGGAGCCAAACTCTTCTCAACTCGCACATGAAAGCTCTTCCTCAATGTGCTAAGTGCAAAGTCTATTTCATGGACCAACAATCGCTTGAAGAACACAACATCAAAGAAGAACACTGGAAATGTAGTGTTTGTGAGTCAATTCTGCAAGATGACATATCGCTCATGAAACACCTGAAAGGGCATCCCCGGTGTTCGGTATGCCAAATGCACCTCAGGGGACAAGCAGAACTTCAATGCCACATGAAAAGTCATTGCTTGGTTTGCAAAGGTCAGTTTGACAGCAAACAATTACTGGATGAACACATGAAAGTTCATCCTCAATGTGATTTGTGCTTAGCTCGATTCATGAACCAAACATTTCTCAACTCGCACATGAAAACTCATCCAAAATGTGCAAGGTGCAAAGTCTCATTCATCGACCAATATTTACTGGAAGAACACAACATCACGGAAGAACACTGGAAATGTTGGCAATGCAATTTATTACTTAAAAATTCCAAATTGCTCATAGATCACATGATAACTCATACCAACAGTGTAGATGTAAGGTCCAAGTGTTCAACCATTGAATCACAATCATTTGCCAAACATATCAAGAACAAACACATAAAATGCAGTCTGTACCATTTAGTAAGTTATTGCTTGGTTTGTCAAGCTCATTTCGAAAGCCAACAATTACTGGATGAACACATGAAAGTTCATCCACAATGTGATTTGTGCTTAACTCGATTCGGAAGCCAAACACTTCTGAAGTCCCACATGAAAGCTCATCCAAAATGTGCCAAGTGCAAAGTCTATGTCATGGATCAACAATCACTTGAAGAACACAATATCAAAGAAGAACACTGGAAATGTAGTGTTTGTAATTCAAATCTTCAAGATTACAAATCACTCATGGAACACCTGAAACTTCATCCTCCATGGTGTTCCGTATGTCGATTGCAGGTTAGGGGACAAGAGGAACTTCAATGCCACATGAAAAGTCTACATTGCTTTTTTTGCAAAGTTCATTTTGACAGTCAACAATTACTGGATGAACACATGAAAGTTCATCCACAATGTGTTGTGTGCTTAACTCGATTCAGGAACCAAACAGTTCCCAAGGCCCACATGAAAACTCATCCAAAATGTGCTAAGTGCAAAGTCCATTTCATGGACCAACAATTGCTTGAAGAACACAACATCAAGGAAGAACACTGGAAATGTTGGCAATGCAATTTAATACTTAAAGATTCCAAATTGCTCAGAGACCACATGATAACTCATACGAACAGTGTAGATGTAAGGTCCAAGTGTTCAACCATTGAATCACAATCATTTGCCAAACACATCAAGGACGAACACATGATATACCATTTAGTAAGTTATTGCTTGCTTTGTCAAGCTCATTTCGAAAGCCAACAATTACTAGATGAACACATGATGAAAGTTCATCCACAATGTGATGTGTGCTTAACTCGATTCGGAAGCCAAACACTTCTGAAGTCCCACATGAAAGCTCATCCAAAATGTGCCAAGTGCAAAGTCTCATTCATGGACCAACAATCACTTGAAGAACACAATATCAAAGAAGAACACTGGAAATGTAGTGTCTGTAATTCAAATCTTCAAGATTACAAATCTCTCATGAAACACATGAAACTTCATCCCCGGTGTTCTCTATGTCGATTGCAGGTTAGGGGACAAGAGGAACTTCAATGCCACATGAAAACTCTACATTGTGTTTTTTGCAAAGTTCATTTTGACAGTCAACAATTACTGGATGAACACATGAATGTTCATCCACAATGTGTTGTGTGCTTAACTCAATTCACGAACCAAACAGTTCTCAAGTACCACATGAAAACTCATCTAAAATGTTCTAAGTTGAAAGTCTATTTCATGGACCAACAATTGCTTGAAGAACACAATATCAAAGAAGAACACTAGAAATGTAGTGTTTGTAATTCAAGTCTTCGAGATGACGAATCACTCATGGAACACCTGAAACTTCATCCCCGGTGTTCTGTATGTCAATCGCACGTTAGGGGACAAGAGGAACTTCAATTCCATGTAAAAGGTTACATTCCTAGATTTGCAAAGTTCATTTCAACAGCCAACAATTACTGGATGAACGCACATGTATGAAATCTCATCTACAATGTGGCTTGTGCTTAGCTTGATTCCCAAACCAGAAGCTTCTTCAGGATCACATAAAAACTTATCACCAATGTGTAATATGCAATAATATGTTAAAGAATTAACAATCTCTTGACGAACACATTGTCAAGACAGGACCTCATTACCATGGTAGACCAAAATTACTTATAAGTACAAACATAAGAATAGACAGTACATTTTGTAATTAGTCAAAGTTCGCTCACCATTTATTGTTTGTAAATAGTAAATAGACAACCCATGGTAATTTATATGTTGTATTAAAAATAAACTAGTGATTTTTAGTTCTACGATTGAGTTCTATGATTACAGACGCTGAAATTATGTTTAGTAGTTAAGAGTGATTTATTTTGGAAAAAGTGTTTTTTTTCATTTAGGTAAAGAGATTTTGGTTCAGTAATGATTCATAAAAATATTTCTCATGAAGATGCTAGCTCAATGTCACACGCCTCCTGATGGTGTTAACATGTACTACACATCTAGCTGTTATTGCTACCGATGATGACTAGAACTTTCTATTTGCATCAAAATAAAGTTTTTGTCTAATATTCTTGAATTTTTATTTCTTGTCTTGTCATACCAATATACCATTATTCATACCAAATGATGGGCAGACTAGCAAATCTCAAGTAGAGGCCTCATGGAGACATCGGCCTCAGCCAGGCTAATAAATCACAACCAGAGGGTCGGATACAGGATTTTGATTTAGAGTATATGAACTTGCTCGGGTGTGTGTGGTGTGTGGGGGGGTGGGGGGGTGTATTTAAGGTCGGCAGCGGGTCCATTATAGAACCTAGGAGTAAAAGCCGTCTAGAAGCCTCTGAATTATATATGGTGAAGCTTGGCCTATCACAAGGCCTTTAAATGATCTGACATGAAGGTCTATTCTGAAAGCCTCTATACGACGGAGATCTTGCTGAAAGTGTTGCAAACGTGACGTCATTAATTCTAAAAGCAATTGGCATCTACTTTTTGTAACAGCAATCTATTTTCATAGCAGCTGTATATGGGTATTTTCCCGTTTAAGCATGCGGTACTCTTCATTTGTAATGGAAAAGCTTTTGATCAAGATAACATACTTAATGTCTTGGCTAATCCTTACCTGGTAAATCACCCATGCGAGCTGCTGCTTCTGCAGCTACTGCTAGTGGCTATAACAGACCAGAATGTTTTAGGCTATATATTTAATATCAGTGGGATTCCTAGGGTTTTGTAAAAGACCTCATATCTATTAGAGCTAGAGACCGTCACGATTGCACTTGCTCTTCTTCTTTGCACCTGATAGATGGTTTACATGAGCGTTTTTTGTAATAATAGAGGAAACAACTATTAGATATAAGGTCTTTTGAAAGACTAGATGAAGCTATCTAAAAGATTTTAGCCATAAAGGTGAAATGTAGAACAAGTCCTAAAATTATTTTCCTTCAGTTTGTTAATATTATTCATTTTAAATTTGAATGAATGAATGAATGAAGTGTTTTAAAGAGTACAATAGTACAGCTGTCTTGTACACCAGTTCCACCCCCTCTGCACACACATGAGCGTGATTATTACAATTAGACAGTCTGTTAATGTATTCCAGACAAGAGAGGGTCTTGTACTCTGTACAGGAAAAAAAAGGTCTTTAAGGCCATAGGCAGATCCAGGGGTGTGTGTGTGCCTGGGGGCCGGCGCGCCCCCTTTTCCCACCAAAAATACTTCCTTTTCATAGGGTTTTTTATGAAATCGCTAAGTGCGCCCCCCTTTTCCAAAAACCTGGATCTGCCTAAGAGGGCAAGCATATCAATACCAATTTTTAATGGGAGCACTCTCGGGTTTTCAATGGTAGGTCTTACTCATTTTTGGACCCACCAACGCTGTACAAAATTCCACATAAACATTTTACCTACATGCTCAAATTAATAAGCAGCCACACAATAATTGAAATGCATTTTAGTTTGAGAAAAAGATTGCACACATTGTAATGTTAGGTAGAAAAAAATTCATGCATAGAAGTTTAGGCGGGGAACATTGAGATGCGCGCCATGACTATAATGTAATTGTTATTTTGTTAACATTCTGCTTAATTATGAACGAACTAATAACTGCGTACAGACAGCAGATACATATTTCTAATTGAGTGAAATGCTAAACTTTAAAAGATAATTGTAGTATATTACAAAATGATATCCCGATTATATATGATTATATTATTTATTACAGGTGTAGTTTCATGTGGAATATGTCAACTACTATATCATTGGGGTTTGTAAACGTTCTATTCATATGTTTTATAACCTAATCAAATCCTTTCACAACACAATGCTGAAGTCGTTTGCGTACGTTATGATATATTTTAATATGCTCAAATAATCGCGGTTTTCTTCCAATTGCTTACTCTTTTGCGACGTTAATATTTAGTATAGATACAAAAACATTGTCTTGCAGAACAGCATAAAATTTAAATTTAAATTTACTTTCTTCTTTATATCTATCAAAAGGTAAAGGGCGGCATTATACCGACTTTCCTAGATAAACATACATGCATGATAAACAAATCAGTGCAAACGCAGCAGTCTTACCAAATGGAACAGCACTTCGGTTACAATTGCGGATTATATCAACACATGTGTGCATTCTTAACAGTGATATTCATAGTAGAAGTGTAAACAACATCAGGATTTTAAAGGTACTGTAATACTGAACATGCGTTCTATTAAGCTTTTGTATATTGAGAACAACCATATAGATAACACAATCATTCTTTAACAAGCCCGTTTAACCAAATCGTTTGTCCTAATCTTGGGGGATTCTTGGCACAGTAAGTTATCATCTGTCAAATATTGTAGATAAATCGTCTAATGAAGCTCGTTTTCATAGCGATATCAATGTGGAGGGCAGTGGGTGCGTTCATTCTAATCCTTAGAGCAAATCACATATCTCTGTGATATGCTCTAAGAGCAAGCCTATAGTGAAGGTGACGGTAATGCTTGAACATTCTTGGCACTGGTCCAGTATGAAAATCTGCTGGCTAGATCCATTTTTCGCTTTTGTTTTGAGAACGGACTCTATGAATAATTCATAGGCAGGAGTCTAAAAATAGCTTTTGTAGCAAGAAACACCGGGGTCATTGTCTGGCTGAAAATCAAGGTCAACCAATGGGAATGAGCCTACTATATGGAGCAGTTGTTTTGATTGTCAAGAAATTTAAAATTGCTGGATCAAAAGGATGCTTTGGCTATAATTTGTGGTGGGGAAAGTGTCTTTGTGTGTCAGAGAACTGGAAGAGGAAAACGTTTGTGCTATCAGGCCTTTACAACCGCTATGGATACTGAGAAAGCAATTGTTTTAGTTGTCAGTTAATGCACTTTGCACAAATGTGGTTCAAATTTTCAATGTCATGTCCTAGTTCTTGAATATATGTATCATAAACGCTAAGTATTGAATGTGATGACACAGAATAATGATTATAGGCTATAGTCTTTTTACAAAGTCCACAAGTCTTTACCTTATTTTTCATGTTAAAAAATGATAGAGTGTTGACAATGATAAAACTCTTTTCGTCTATGAAAAGTGAAAATTATTTTATTCTTTTAAGAATAAAATATGACATAATCCAAAATGTAGATAAAGTAAATTGACAATCAATAGAAAGTCATGACATGATTGGACATAACACTTGAAATATTTAACAATGTGAGTATGAACTGAGATAAAGATGTGGGATGTATATGGAATGTTAGCAAGGAAGTGGATATGGAATTGTCCTGTGAGAACATTCCAATGGGCAATAAATCTGGCATCAGAAATGAACATTGTTTATTTGCAAGTTCAGATTCTGAGGACACATGGATTTGCCTGGGGGGGATTTGCACATGTTCCCAAAGCATGACAAGATTACCAACCTTTATCAGCAATGCGCGAAAACTTTGACTGATATAATGAATGGACCAGTTACTTTGCATGATTGGGGCTTACATTCACACACCTTGACACAGATTGTTGCTAACTAAGCGCACATTGGCTTATCTTGTGACCCAGTTGACAAGCTACTGGATATGCAAATGTGCAGATGATATCTGGCTACATTCCAACTATATCCTATTGCGCAAGTCTTAGCATAGCGCTAGCAGCAGGGGTTAAATGAACAGAATCTGATGTGTGAATGTACCGCTGGTGAAGCAGGATGTGGGTGCGTTGTGCCCTCAATGTGGAGGGCAGCGTAAATATCAACGACCAGACGGTGATTGCGTTGTGATTTTTATGTAGTGTGACCACTTTAGCGACCATTGTGGCATGATTACATTAAAGCTCAACATTTAAACTAATCAAGACTGTATTGGTACTTAATGTAATGTAAATTGTTTATGTATCACTCTTAGAATTTATAGAGTAAAAGTTTCTCCATTAGGGGAGTACAGCACCTATATCTAAATTGACACCCCCAAAAAACATTATGGAGTAAAAATACTCCCTATGGAGTAAAAAATACTCCTTAGGAGGTAAAATTACTCCACCGGTGGGGTAATTCTACCACTAAGAATACAGGGTAAGTTTACTTCTAAAGGAGAGTATAAAATTACTCCATGAGGGTAAAATCACCCTTCAAGAGGTAAAATTACTCCACGAGAGTAAAGCCACCCTCCTGCAGAGTAAATTTGATCCTGCGTTCTTGTTCTAGGTTGATAGACATGGTGCTCCCCCAGTATTCGTGGATTCTGTGGATCCTAGAAAAAATAATATGGAAGTCACATATTGAAAATTTATTTAAAATCATTGAATAGATCCATCTTGCAGTCATGGTAATATGATAATACTTCATTATGAATTAATTACCAAATAAACAAATCACAACAAATGGTTATGCTCTTTCAGCATATTCATTTACAAATTAGTACTCATGTATTTACAAAGAATTGCAAAAACTGACTAAAGTAATCAGGAATAAATCTAATAATAATAAAATAATAAAACAAAGAATAAATATTCATTCTTTTTACAATGACCAATGCTTGCTGGTCTGATAACAATTTGAAAGAACCTGCAAACAACTATAAAAAAGTGCTTAGTAAAATAAAAATGCAATACATGCCACACAAAAAGACATGGAATGTACTCTTACATATACATTGTAGGACACAACTAAAAGTAGTACACTCTACAAATTCTGCACCAACGTTGCTATTCGGACTAAAAAAGTTTCTATGTCCATATCTGAGTATCTAAACATGACAAACGTATGAAAACCACATTGTATATAAAAACCGGGTCAAATAAACTTAAACTGTCTTTCTTTGTCTAAATGTAAATTGTTACAAAGACATTTCCCCAAGCAGTGACACCACCTTGTTCATTTTTAAATCATCGTGTATATTCATTATGACTTTTTGACAACAACTTCTATCAGTAATTATGTAAAAACACAGCACATTAGTAGGTCCACGATGGATCAAAATCGGAAAATTAAATAGTATCAAAATAATTTATAGATGAGAATCGCAAAACTTAAAAGCCACGAAATATTCTAGTTTTATAGTATTTTGCTTGTTCCTGTGCAATGCTGACGATATATGTGTTGAATATTTAATAGGTAATACTATACTTTATAATTTAAAAAGACCAAGTGTATGTATTTCAAACCCTCTAAAAGGAAGAGTTTGAATCTGCCTAGAACCTGGCTCAATGATAACAGCCTTGAATATGTGGAAACATTCAAATACCTGGGTGTATGTATATATCAGCTGGTATTATGTATATATCAGACTCCAGTAAAGGCCATGATGACATACTACGTCATCGTAGCTATATCTATTCCAAAGGTAATTTCATAATCAATAGGTTTTTGGCTTGCACAAACAATGTTAAGCTTCATCTGTTCAAAACATTTCTATTTAACATGTATGTTAGCCAACTAGCTTTATTTTACGAAATCTGCTTTTCAAAAGTTAAAGTATGCTTTTAATAATGTTTATAGAAATTATTTACCGGTAATATCAAATGTGGTCAAAGCATTATTGAAATTTATGTAGACAACAATATTGAACTATTTTTTTATTCTGGTCACGGGCAGGGGTACCGGTATCATAATAACAAGATTTACAGCATGCTGCATTATTAGCTCTGGCTAATATAAAACACGAATTAACTTTAACTTTACTATTGCAGGTGATCCAATAAGTGTTTTTCTGCCAACAACTTAGATATGAATGAAAATCAAGGCATGTCTGAGATTCGAGACCCCACCCTCACAGAGGAAAATATTTTTATGACCAGCAATACCGAAACCTACCATAATTGTTCCTCCTGCTGTAAAACCTTCAGACTGCTCTCTGCTATGACTGAACACATGAAGACACACAAGGAAGATGTGTCTAGTGAAACCAAAGTAGAGCCATGTGTTTCTACTCAAACTGAAATCAAAAGTAGAACCTGTTGAATCGGCTCAAAGTGATATCAAAGTAGAACCAGTTGATTCTGCTCAAAGTGAAATCAAAGAATGTCCAAGTGTTTCTACTCAAACTGAAATCAAAGTAGAACCAGTTGATTCTGCTCGAAGTGAAATCAAAGTTGAACCAGTTTATTCTGCTCAAAGTGAAATCAAAGTAGGGCCAAGTGTCTTTACTCAAACTGAAATCAAAGTAGATCCTGCCCCAATTAAAAGTGACATCACTGCATGTCATTCTACCAGCATGTCAAAACCGATGAAGCATTCTGAAGAAGATCAATTGGAAGTGAAAATTGAAGACAACGATGCGATGAATTTTAGTGTTGAACCTGAATGTCTATCAGCTATACTCTTGGAGGAATTCCCAAAACCTTCCACAGAATCTCACCAAGTTATCATCGTGCCACAGAATAAATCTCTTGTTTCTGAGGTGAATATAAACTGCTGGTCCCAGGAAACATTGGCAGTGCACATGGAAAAACACCAATCTAAACAGACTAATAAACGAACACATGAAAAAAGTGAATTGGAAGATGTACGCACAAGTGATTTTGACATACCATCTAATGAATCAGCAGCCGAGGTAAAAACATCGAGTAAGAAGTCAAAGTCCAGTTATTCTCTGGAATGCTCTTCATGTGGGTTTTCTGCCTGCAACAAGAGTCAGCTGGAATTTCATTTCAGAACTCATCCGAAATGTGCAAGGTACATGAAAATGCATCTGAGGTGTTCTGTCTGCCTTTTTGCAATTTATGGAGAAATAGAACTGAAATGCCATATGAAAGGCCATTGCTTGGTTTGCCGAGCTCATTTCGACAGCCAACAATCACTGAATAAACACATGAATGTTCATCCACAATGTGGCTTGTGTTCAGCTCGATTCGGGAGTCGAACACTTCTTCACTCCCACATGAAAGCTCATCCAAAATGTGCTAAGTGCAAAGTCTATTTCATGGACCAACAATCGCTTGAACAACACAACATCAAAGAAGAACACTGGAAATGTAGTGTTTGTGAGTCAATTCTGCAAGATGACATATCGCTCATGGAACACATGAAACTTCATCCCCGGTGTTCTCTATGTCGATTGCAGGTTAGGGGACAAGAGGAATTTCAATGCCACATGAAAAGTCTACATTGCTTTTTTTGCAAAGTTCATTTTGACAGTCAACAATTACTGGATGAACACATGAAAGTTCATCCACAATGTTTTGTGTGCTTAGTTCGATTCACAAACCAAATACTTCTCAAGACCCACATGAAAGTTCATCCACAATGTAGCTTGTGCTTAGCTCGATTCCCAAACCAAAAACTTCTCAAGACCCACATGAAAGCTCATCCACAATGTAGCTTGTGCTTAGCTCCATTCACGAACCAAACAGTTCTCAACTCCCACATGAAAGCTCATATAAAATGTGCAAAGTGCAAAGTCTCATTCATGGACCAACAATCGCTTGAAGAACACAACATCAAGGAAGAACACTGGAAATGTAGTCTGTGTGATTTAATTCTGCAAGACGAAGCAGAACTTAAACTCCACACTAAAGGTCATTGCTTGTTTTGCAAAGGTCATTTTGACAGTCAACAATTACTGGATGAACACATGAAAGTTCATCCACAATGTGTTGTGTGCTTAGTTCGATTCACAAACCAAATACTTCTCAAGACCCACATGAAAGCTCATCCACAATGTAGCTTGTGCTTAGCTCGATTCACAAACCAAAAACTTCTCAAGACCCACATGAAAGCTCATCCACAATGTAGCTTGTGCTTAGCTCGATTCCCAAACCAAAAACTTCTCAAGACCCACATGAAAGCTCATCCACAATGTAGCTTGTGCTTAGCTCGATTTCAAACCAAAACTTCTCAAGACCCACATGAAAGCTCATCCTCAATGTAGCTTGTGCAAAGCTCGATTCATGAACCAACAGTTCTCAAATCCCACATGAAATGTGCATCATCCCCAATGTTGAAAGAACACATGGCCAATTGCTGTGTGATTTCAGGGTACAAGCAGAACTTAAACCAACATTGCTTTTTTGCAAAGTTCATTTTGACAGTCAACAATTACTGGATGAACACATGAATGTTCATCCACAATGTAGCTTGTGCTTAGCTCGATTCCCAAACCAAAATCTTCTCAAGTCCCACATGAAAGCTCATCCACAATGTGCTAAGTGCAAAGCTTATTTCATGAAATGGACCAACAATTTTTGAACAACACAACATCAAAGAAGACATGAAAAGTGTTTTCATCAATTCTGCAAGATTACATATCGCTCATGGAACACATGAAACTTCATCCCCGGTGTTCTCTATGTCAGTCAGGTTAGGGGGACAAGAGGAATTTCAATGCCACATGAAAAACTCTACATTGTGTTTTTTGCAAATTTCCCAAACAAACAACTTCTCAATGTCCACATGAAAGTTCATCAAATGTGTTATGTGCAAAGTTCGATTCACAAACCAACAATTTCTGGAGACCCACATGAAAGTTCATCCACACATAGCTTTTGTGCTTAGCTCGATTCCCAAACCAAAAACTTCTCAAGACCCACATGAAAGCTCATCCACAATGTGTTGTGTAGTGCATTTAATTCAGATCCCAGGGAACTCATAAAACTTCAATCCCACATGAAAAATGGAAATGTAGTCTGTGTGCATTGCTTGGTTCCACACAAAGTTCATTTTGCAATGGTCATTTGACAGTCAACAATTACTGGATGAACACATGAAAGTTCAGTCAATGTGCTTATTGCTTTCGATTCTTCTCAAACCAAAATCGATTGTTCTTCAAAATCTTCAAGGGACAAAAACTTCAATGCCACATGAAAAGTCTACATTGCTTTTTTGCAAAGTTCATTTGACAGTCACAATTACCTTTCATCCACGATTCTCCAAACCAAAATCTTCTCAAGTCCCACATGAAAGCTCATCCAAAATGTGCTAAGTGCAAAGTCTATTTCATGGACCAACAATTGCTTGAAGAACACAATATCAAAGAACACTGGAAATGTAGTCTTTGTGATTCAATTCTGCAAGACGAAGCAGAACTTAAACTCCACACTAAAGGACATTGCTTGGTTTGCAAAGGTCATTTTGACAATCAACAATTACTGGGAAAACACATGAAAGTTCATCCTCAATGTATCTTGTGCTTAGCTCGATTCATGAGTCACACACTTCTCAAATCCCACATGAAAAGTCATCCAAAATGTGCAGAGTGCAAAGTGTCATTAAAAGAAAAATCTCTGGATGACCACATGAACAACAACACGGAATGTGGCTTTTGCTTCTCCAGCTTCAGATGTCAAACACTTCTTCAGGTGCACATAACAACTAACCACCAGCAATGTGTAATGTGCAAAAAACTGTTCACAAATGAACAAGCTCTTGACGAACACATTGTCAAGATGGGACCTCATTAGTGTTAATCCACCATACTGCGCGTGGAACTCTTCCTGTATAGACCAAATTACTCATACGGGACAAGACCTGAGGCTTATTTAATCACATATTATAAACGTTCCATTATCATTGACATACTATTAGCATCTCAGTAAACTGTTACAGAGTGATCAAGTCTCATCGTAATGGCATAATTAAATAGGAAAGTATAACAAGGAACTATTGATTATAGTAACAACTAACCATTCATATACATGTATAAGATATATTTTGTGTTTAATAAACAAGATTTGTGACATATGGTATGCAGCATGTAGTCACATTTTCCTTGTTTTCTGTTCTATTTCTGCACCTTTATAAATCAAAAATCAAACCTAATTTATGTTGGTCCAAATCTATTTTTACATGTTTCAACACCCCCAGTGGCCTTTTCAATTTAAATGTAAAAAAATTGAAATTTTTTAATTTAAATTGAAAAGGCCACTGGAGGTGTTGAAACATGTATAAATAAATTTGGACCAACATAAATTAGGTTTGATTTTTGATTTATAAAGCAGCAGAAATAGAACAAAAAACAAGGAATATTTTGTTTACACAATGTTAATAGGTTTGGAAGCAGGTTATAAACTGTTAGCTTCAAAGGTGTGAACATTTACAAAGTAGTTTAAAAGCTTGCAAACTGTCGTTCCCTGTTTACAAGGCTTGTCAACAGGTTATTTTTATTGTCTAAGTTCAAAGTTAAAAGATATTGTATTAACAATCAATTGTAATGTATATTGACGATATGTAATCATTAATTTTCATGGCATTGAGTTTTAAATGTGAGAAGTTGAACTCTGCATGGTACATGTAGGTTTTAACTGATTCTACTTGACATAAGACATTTGTATTAGGAAATAATATTTTATTGTGCAATACATATTTTGCAAAATAATATGATCATAACTGACAAGCCTGAACTATATCAGCTAACGTACATGTAGGCGTACACATGATGTAACAATCTTTCCAGATTGCTACACACGTGGGTGGCGGTGGGGCTATCATCTTCCACAGTCGGGTTGGGTATTTATGCTCAGCACAATATTCCCCCGATTCTGAGATGACAAAATATCTAAGCAGCCAAACCCCAAAGACCCCTTAATGTCTCTAAATCTTTAAGATAGACCCAGACTTTTGTTTAAAAAAAGTGAACTGAAGCATGATGATATTTTGTTGTTGCCTTCAAATTTCCTATAGATCCACTGCATTGTTTTAAAGACCAATATTTAAGACCACCTATTCTGGTATAAACTATAAGACCCACCATTTTGAACTCACCATGGAGCATATCTACCTAAACAGATGCTGGCGCCCCCCCCCACCCCCACACACCTGGGATTCTACTCATTATTAGCACATAATCATTTATAAATACAATTTCTATAACATGATTCTTCTCTTTGTAAAATGCACACGCTACACTAAAAGTTTACTTGACAATAATAAAATCAAAGAATGAACACTTCTCTCATCTTGGGTTTCTTCATTCATGATATGGACAAGAATTTAAAGATACCAACAGAAACCATTGGGACTCACATTTTGGCGGGACTTTCGCTCTTATCGCAAGAGCTTCTTCAGGCTGAATGACTTTGCTTGGTGACACGAAAACATACCAGAAACTCAAGTGTGACCCCACCTCAAAATATTAGGACCAATTAATTAAGTTGTTGAGGGGTTGAATCAGAGAGGGTTCAATTTCGGAGGTGCCTAAACTTTATGGTTTACCCAAGATCCATAAGAAAGACCACCCTTTAAGACCCATAGTTTCCAGCATAGGGAGTGTGACATACAAGGCAGCAAGGTTAGTCGCTGATATTCTTTCGCCGTTAGTCGGACAATCGCCCCACCATATAAAAACAGCATGGACTTTGTGAACAAAATCAAAGACCTTGAAGTCCCTCCAGGACAAAAACTGATATCTTATGATGTGTCCGCGTTATTCAGTTTTCACCAGCATACCAGTGGAAAAGGCAGTGGAGTGTATTAAACGCAAACTAGAAGCTGACACCTCCCTACACAAAAGAACTAGTTTGAATCCATCCCAGATCCTGTCACTCCTAGAGTTTTGCCTGAACACTACATAATTTGTATACCAGGGTGACTTACAAACAGACACATGGGGCAGCCATGGGTTCTCCAGTTTCTCCCATAGTTGCCAATTTGTATATGGAGGACTTCGAAACGCGAGCACTGGCGACAGCACCCAACCCTCCACATATGTGGTTCCGATACGTAGACGACACCTTTGTGCTCATCCATGAATACTTCATAGAAGGTTTCACCAACCACATCAATAGCATTGATCCCAACATTAAATTCACCAATGAATCAGCCGTGAATTTCAAGATACCTTTTCTGGACACATGTGTTAAGATTAATGATGATGCCACCACTTCAGTTGAGATCTATCGAAAATCGACGCACACTGATCAATACCTGAATTTCCAATCAAACCACCATTTGGAACATAAAAGATCAGTGGTCCGGACTCTCCTAAATCGCGCCCACAATTTGGTCACTACGCCTGAAGACCAGGCCAGTGAATGTAAGCATGTCAAAGCAGTGTTGAAAGACAATGGATATAAACCATGGGTGTTTAAATTACCAAGGCCAAAAGTCAGAGTCGTCCGATGACACAAACAGTGGTGTAAGTACAAAAACGCCAGTCTGCATCCCCCTATGTCAGAGGGCTGTCAGAAAAACTGAACCGTGTGTTCCGTGAACACGGTGTAAGCACCTACCACAAACCTTTCAACACCCTTAAATCCATGTTACCCACTCCGAAGGACAAGTCTCCGGATGACTCGAAATGTGGTATTATATACGAAGTACAGTGCGATATAGGCGGTCTTTCACGTGCACGAATACGTGATGACGAAAATCATTTGACAGTGCCGCCTCTTATTGTGTGGTATTCACTTATGTCGGTGAGACCGGAAGAACGTTAATGTACTCGTATCAAAGAGCACCTGAACAGCAAGAGAGTGCCCACCGCTGTAGGTGATCATATCAGAGACACGGTCCATACCATCAGCCCCAGAGACTTCAAAATTGTGGCGCGTGAGGACCTAGAAATCCGTAGAAAGATTAGAGAAGCCGTGGAGATGAACCGAGACACCGGCTACGACCTGCCCCCCGTTTTCCTGCCACTGCTGTCATGTGACTGCCGCCGCCATGGTGGTCACATTACCAACTAAGGACTGTCATTCGGCCTGAAGAAGCTCTTGCGATAAGAGCGAAAGTCTCGCCAAAATGCGAGTGCCAATGGTTTCTGTTGGTATCTTTAAATTCTTGTCCATAATAATAAAATCATTTAATCATATTCATCATAGACATTCAAATTACAAAATTACCCACACTACTTGGTCCCTGAATGCAAACTGCGAAGAATAAATGAGTTAAAAAAGTACAAAAATATATCATCACAACTCTTAGCAGCACTGATTGCTCAAGTGAATGTGTTGGTAAAATAATACTAATATGTACAAATACGATAACCTAAACCATATTTCTATCATATTCACTCAAAAGGAAGTAGTGCTGCAACGAGTTGCTAAGCTTAAACATTTTCGTAACCTTTTTAAAAAGTTAACATATTTAATCATTTTTTAACTATGGTACAACAGAACCTATAACTATTTTAACTACCCTAAAAACAAGTCTAAATATAGCCATATCCAATTGCAGATCCAGGCTTTTAGAATAGAGTTGCGCAACCACCGGATTCATAGGCATACTCAAAGGACCGCAGACAATGCGGAACTTTCATTTTCTTGTTTATTTTACATTTCTTTGAGCTTCACGTATAAGAAACTTATAAAATCCTGAAATGTTGGTGCCCCCTTTTCTGAAAACGTGGATTGGCCATTGGTATCTCATGCCAAAAAACCATGGAAATATGATTTGGATATGAGCATCACTCCTGCTTCAGCATCTCCTCAAAGAGTGACATAAACCGCTTGGCATCGAAGCGAGTGACCAAAGTGACGTTGGGATCCTTGCCCAGCCGGCCGTTCCAATCCACCACCATCTGGCCCCTGGAGAGAAAACACAGTATTCACTCACTCATCAGTTACTGATAATTATGATTGACAATGAAATAAGTTTGAATATGTTCTATAGAACCTCATTACAGCATGCAAACCTGGACGATGGACCACAAAATGGTCTCCTTGGTACAGTACTACTGTTGTGAATTGTCTATTTGCTACACTTTGATTTTGGTTAACGATAATATGATGTCCTATAATATGATCTATATGACATTCTGATAATAGAGGGAGTTATTCTAGGTAAAAACCACCCCAAAAGTCATAAAAATTGCAAGAGCTTGTTTTATGATTTTAATTTATAGAAATGATGTCTCTTTATCTTCCCTAAAAAATTCTACTAAATCACCGAATCCGAAATATAGTAGGGGATTTACTTAGTAAGAGCCATGTGCAAAATTTCTGAAAATAGTGAAAATTGGCATATATGTAGCAAATGTCCTATTCATTGATTTAACATCGGGAGACACGCTCAAAAACGTCCTGGTAATAATAAAAACAAGATTTATTCACAACGTACCCCCAAAATATTTAAATCTTCATCTATGATAACTCTTAACAAAAACAGTTTCAAACTCACATGCCATTGTGATACATGCATATAACTACTATTTCATTTATATAAAATACACATATGTACAGTATAAAATGTTAAAAAATTGGTTTAGTCATAATGTCCCCCCAAATTGTTACATTGCATTTATTGCAGTAGAGTCTTATGTATTGCATTTAATAAGAATTTATTTTCTGATGATTACATACATATTAGAATACAAGATGCTCTCATCTTGTGTATGCATCAATATAATAAGGCTTTTAGCACATTTTCAAAATGGCCGCCAGGCATAATGTAAAAAAAATGCTGTATCTATCTATGAAAATAATAAAATCATACTGTAACTATCAAATACAATCATTAAAAGTCTTTTTTTTTCTGATAAAAAAGGCCTCTTCTAATAAGCCTGTGACCTCTGTACCTGGTGAGTTGTCCATGGAGTTCCACCTGGCAGTGCTTGCGCTCGGTCGCCAGCAGACACGCGGGTTTCAAAAGTGCTGCCACAGTGAGTGGGTCGCACGTAAAGTAGTGTGGCGACTTGCTCAAGTTCTTACGCCGCGCGACAATCGTCTCCTTCATTTGGTGGTGGAATGTCGCTTTGGGCGTTCCGATCTCCTTCAGGCTGTCATACCACTCCTGAAAAACGTTTACTGTTATTTTTGTGGTGTTGATTGAGCTTTTGAGAAATATGTATGGATACTTTGTAAGTTACTGCTCTTTAAATAGAGGTCATTATTGACATGATGGTTGTTATCAGCAGCAGATCCAGGTTTTTGGAAGAAGGGGTTGGCGGGGGTTAGTTACACTTGACAGAATAATAATGGATATCATGTGGTGGGGTGTGATGTACAAGGATTGACTTATGGATGCCACAGGTTAATTGTTATACATCGATGCCGGTACCCCATTATTTATGCTTATGCTTAGGAGTGATTATACATACATAAGTAAGCAAACATTTGCCAAAAGGCAAACAAAGAGTTATGTGGTTAACATGGGCAAAGCATCCAAAAAGTGAGATTTGGGATTTCAAGGAAATAGGGTGTGGGAAAATGGGGGAAAAAGGACGTGGAAAAGAAGACAAACAGAGCGATGTTGGACTTCAAAGTGAGGACAACATTACTGTACCCATGGCAAGGCTGTGTCCAGGCAAAGTTCCCAGGACACCAGTGTGACCGGACAGCCCAGCTGGGTGAGGGTGATGTGTGCAGCCTCCGGGTCCTTCCAGAAGTTGAACTCAGCGGCTGGGGATTTGTTGCCGCGTCCTGGGGAGGATGGTGTTTACAAGGACTTAGAAATTTCTTTAGCAAACAGGAGATTCAGTTTGTCGGAAAAACACGTGGGTTTTGTAAGCGCAGAGGCTCGATGAGATGCTAAAATCACCACACACACGGTTTCCTTCTTTTTGGCCTTTTCCCCCAACTTCCTACATTTCCAGCCTGTTCTACATCCCACTTCCTTGAAATCCCACATCCCCATTTCAGTATTTTTGCTCTCAAACGTGCCTCTTTTCAGCCTTTCCTCCTCCCCTCCCAACTTCCTTATAACCGCCACCCCCATTAAAAGATTAAAATAAACAGTAAACATGAATGGAAGACAAAATCTCACCCATGGGAGGGCAGTCTCAATCGCCGGTTCATATGGCAACACTGTGAGGGGACAAGGGAGCTGTGAGAGGACGATATAGGCTGCCTCGGGGTCACGCCAAAAGTTGTGCTCGGCACAAGGGGTCACTCTGCCTCTCCCTGCAGGCAACAGACAGTGGCGGGGCGCCTTATAAGCAGTCAATAATCAAACAACCTCTTCTTTTCTTCTTTGGTCTTTATACCATACCCTCTTTCTGGCCTTTTTCCCACATCACAAAAATGTTCAGCTTTTTTCTCACATTTAACATTTTTCATATATGGAGGTTTATAATTGGTTGTAGCGTGCAACAGACACTAAAAATGGACTCATCACACTAATTAGTCTAACACGTGTGTATGGCAACCTTTCCTTAAAAAATGCCTCTATATGAGTTAGAATTTGAGAAAACTTAATGAGTCTAGTCAGTCTACATCCTTGAATTCTCATATCCATCCTTTTCTGGCATTTTTTATTTCCCCATATCCCCGGCCCATATCACATTTTCTCATACTTCCACCCCACTACACATTAACGAATAGCTATGTGTTGTCATTATGCATCTATAGTATATCACACATATATAATAGTTTCATTTTTGTTATAGATTGTTGAAACAACATCTAGCAGGCGCAATAATCAAATGAATAGAAATTGAAATTCTTGGGAAATGAAATAGAGACACGTTTATCATTTCAGTTCTCTTTTTGCTGAGTCTGCCATATATGATTGCAATCGCGACATACCATATATATTTCCACCCATGATGATGGCATCTTTAAGTTTTGAGCCCAAATCCTCTTGCATTTTCACGGCCAGAGCAACATTGGTCAAGGGCGCCAGCGCTACCAGGGTGATTTCTCCTGCAATTGGGTTAGTTTGCATTATGATTGAGCATGTCTGTCCTGATAACTCAATATATTAAAAGTGATTATGTAGTGCAGCAAATAACTGAATATTTCAGAAGAATTGGTCATTTCTGGAAACAAATACTAAATTTGGCACAAACACGCCTTGAGGATCACTCTATCAAAATATAATGTTAGCCATCTCAAATTTTAAAATGGCAGTCACTTTTAAGATGGTCGCCATTCTTGTGATAAAAATATTATTTTGAGGATAACATCACAGAGACTTGTTCGATTTGAATGATCTTTAGTGTGTAATTATATATTATTGATCATGCAGAATCCAAATTTTGACCTCTTGAACTAATTTGAAGCTTATTTCTACCTTATCTCAGGCATGAGCTGTGCTCGAAAATCGAGACTTAGTCTTTTAAATTAAGTAATACATACAAATTTTATGTTTTAAAACCAACAACACTTGGATAAAATAAAAATCCAGATGAGCAATATTGAAATAACAATGCTCTACTGTAATTTATTTACTTGTATGTTGGATTCAATTATGCAAAAGGCTCTTAGATTTCGAGGCCTATGTTATTTTTTCCTATTTTCGTCCAGACATATACATGCACCTGGGTACTGGTTGGCTTGTAAAATGAAAGAGGAGTTGTAACTTTGTGTCACAACTAGCCCTTCAGGTCTTGTGAATAGAGAGGACTAATAACATTTTGTCCCTACTAGTCCCCAGGACTAGTGAGCCTTATCATTCATCTGAGCCACTGACTTGCGTACTGGTTTGCCATAGGTCGACAGAACTATTAAGCTCTATTAGTTATCCCTCCCGTAACTTTTGATATGTTATTCTAGGGACCTCACTGAAATACATTCCATTAGAAAATCCTTCGTTGCAAATTTTTCGAGTTTCAGGCTTCATTTGACACAGAGTGACTGGACTAGTAAGCTTTATCATCTGTCTGCGCCGCTGACCTGGGTACTGGTTTGCGAGCCTGCAGATGGCGCTCGCGGCGTGCTCTCTCTGCCGGCGCCGCTGCACGTCGGCGTCTGTGGGCGTCGGCGACGCGGTGCTGGGGACGTCTCCCAGACCGTCGGCGCCGTGGACCGACACGTGCGGCTCGGCCGGCGCTCCCAGCAGCGGGCAGGCAGCGCCGCGGTACACAGGCACCTGGGGGGCAGCGGAACTGACCAGTAGGACCATGTTGATAATGAGACTACCTCTATGAAAGGTCCAACATTTTTCAAAAAGGACCATCATATTCTCAAGGAAACCCCCGGGCATCATAAGTCACGTGATTTCACCCCGTGAGGTGATAACATTGACACGTGATATTTCTGTACTTAGAGTTGCTAGATTTTGTTAGTTGTGAATGAAAATACGTTGTATATGTATCATTGTATAACACATTGGACAGATTTTAGAGCAAAGGCTGCTGATGAAAGTTTCCTGGGGCTTTGAAATAGCCGACGATAATACAGCAAATACCCACTCTGAGTATCAGATATCCTGAAGAGACCTCTGATATAACTATTCTCATAAAAAGTTCTGACCAATCACAGGCTGTTAATCTATAATCATCACAGGCCGGCGATGAATATAAATGAGGTCAAGTGACTAATTGCAGCTAAGTATCAGATGGGTGTGGCTTTTTCAACCTATCAGGTTGCTGGGTGTGGCGGGTTCAACTAATCAGGTTGCAGTATTTAAACAGGTCACATAAATTATGTTAGTCCACTCTCGGGCGAAACATTTCAGAGCTCAATTTGCTTGACATCTGATACTCAGCGTACAAATACCGTGCCTTGTCATACAAATACATGTACCCCGGTACGTGAAACCTGTGGCCAAGCTCTGCTTTTCCTTTGTTAAGAAATACGCTACACGTTCCAGACGTTAGAGCACTGCGCACCCAGTTCACGCATTTTATTGTTTAAACAATCGTAGCACAGCTATTAATGAACCCTCAACAATGTTTGAGGTGTCAAAATAAAGCTACTTACTAATATTGTCGCATTATAAACACAATTGTTATGGTTCATTAAAATTATATGATCTGTGAGCAATTTGTTATAGCATGCACACCCAGTTCGTGCGTGACGATAATAGGGGATTTGAACATGTTTATTCACATTAGATCTTACTAGAAATTTTATTTTACACTTTGGCACCGGGTAAACAATTATTTTCATAGTAGTAATATGTGGTATTTGTTTGAAGCCTAATAATTTTATTGAAATAACACACGAACTGGGTGTGCAGTGCTCTATCGTTTATGTCAATAGAGCACACGTGTGTTTTTCTTCAGACTTTTTAGTGAACGATCATAAATAACTGTATTTTTGTATTTATCTATTGTAAAGTGTCTGTGAGCATGCTTTGGATACGGACACTGTAAATACTTTTATTATTATTATTATAACGATACATTGTGTGTGTGTGGGGTGGGGTGGTCGTCCATTTTTTAAGGGGTTGAGGAAGGGGTTAACCCCCCCCTCCCCATCAACATTTAAAAAGTTGAGTGACCCCCCCGCTAAAGTAAAGGTTCTCTACATAGTCATTGTATTTCTGGACAATTGCTAAAAGAAAATATTTGAAAAAAATAAACCGTAGCATATTAAAAAAGTTCGGCGACCCCCCAAAAAAAAAGGAATCAGAAAAGTTAGACGACCCCCCCCCTTTTTGGACAACCCCCAAGGTATCATTATTTATGATCGTTCCCTTATGTTCAATACGGCACACGTGACTTTGCTGTCACCGATAGACCCGCACAGACAGGAAACGGAAGTGAGGGTTTTCTGGAGAACGTCTCAAGTGGGCAGAACTGACCAGTCAGACCATCCTTATAATTAGACCACCTCTATGAGAGGTCCAAAAACGTTCAGAAAGGACCATAAATAAGCTCAAGATGGAAGGTGGTGCCACATTACTAGTATACCGGAATATAATGGTACAGTTAAATTACCCATCAAGACCACCTCTCTAATGAGACCACCTTTATTATAAAACACGACTTCTGTAGGTACCAAACTTTCGTAAAGAGACCATCATGAACCTCAGTCGGCCATGGGGTGCTGTGGTACATTGGAAGCTAGAGGACGGAGACTAAGGGAACGATCATAAATTTAATAATGATACCGGGGGGGGTCGTCCATTTTTGGGGCTCAAAGAAAAAGTTAACCGACCCCCACCCCACCAACATTTTAAAAGTTGAGTGACCGCCCCCCCCTGCGCTAAAGAAAAAGTCCTCTATATAGTCATTGCATTGCTAAAAGAAAATATTTGAAAACATATATACCATAGCATGATAAAAAGTTCAGCGAAAAAAGGAATCAGAAAAGTTGATCGATCCCCCTTTTTTTTTTGGACGCCACCCCCCCCCGGTATCATTATTTATGATCATTCCCTAAGGCAAGTTCCAGCATCATGGAGTATACTCTCTATTGCTAAACCTAATGGGATGTCCTCAAGTGGTCTAAATTAATAAGGTGGTTTCTTTATGGATGTTAGAAATGGTATCTTTACTCGGGATCTGGAGTAATGGTTTTATTCAAAGAGCTGATCTAGGAGAATAAAGTAAATCCTTTAATTAGACCATCTTTGAGATAATCATGAATCTCATGGTCTCCTTATGAAGTCTTAAGACCGTAAATTACACGCGAAATATGGTCCATTACATGTATATTTCAATGAATCTTTGAGATCACTCCATCACATCATACTCACATCCGGCCTTCCACACAGGTCCAGAATCCTGAATGTATTTTTGAGCACTTGATCCAGATTCACATTTCCGTCCACACATGTGATAGCCAGCACCTAGAAAATACATCATTTGCTAACACATTAAATGAGCATAATGATCCCATAGAAATAGTATATTATACAGATCCAGGGGGCGCAGGGGGCGCCCCCCCCCCTTTCCCACCAAAACACTTCATTTTCATAGGGTTTTTCATGAAATCCCTGAAGTGCTCCCCCCTTTCCGAAAAACCTGGATCTGCCTATGAAATACATTAGTTGGTACACTCAAATATTGGCTATCTCGACATTAACCATTATACCTAATATAAATATTTTAGATAACAAATTTCTACAATGAGTGACCCCCCCCAGCCCCCCCCCCCATACCTCCATCTGCTCGGGGTGAGCGAGGGCCAGCATGATCGCCTGAGCGTCGTCCACGCCCGTGTCCACATCCAGGATCACCCGCCGCATGCCGCTAGCTGAGGTCTACTCCAGGTAATCACTGTGCTGTATATCCTTTGAATAATGTTGAAGTATATACCCAACTTATTTTTAAATGTAAGTACTTTTATATCCTTTGAATAATGATGTATGTTAGATAACTAATTTTCAAATGTACGTATCATTCGTAGTTTTTCCTGACTTGTATGGTATATTTTGACATGTTAGGTAGGAAATAAAATGTTTCTACAATGAATTAACTTCACATCCCCGGTCTATTCCATTTTATATGTGTTTTTAACATATCTCTCCATGTCACTGTGTGAAACATAAATATATAAGTGAATCCTTTACAAAATCCGCCCCTTATCCTTGATATCAGATAAAAAGATTGTTTTCCAAAACACTTGAATTTCAAGTAGTGCATAGCACAAGTATTATTGGTATTTAGTCTATATGATGATAAGAGTGTTTGTTACAAATAACAGTGTGTTTTGGACAAATATTTCAATAATAAGAACCTAATCACAATGCATTCGACTTTTTTTTTTACAAACATTAGCCGTTTTGGTATTGAACGGTTTTGACGAGAAATGGTTCTATTACAGAGATGGTATTTTTTAGAGGTCACTTTAATTTAAGGTTCTATTGTACATGTACATGCACACAATTACACATTTCCAATAGGCACATGATAACAGGATACGGTGGGCGATCATGCTGTTGTTTGAAGAAGCCAATGTAAGAATTGACAAAAAAAAAAAAAAAAAAAAAAAAACTAAAGAAAAAAACCTAAGTAAAAAACAATAAAAAAAAGTCGTTGGTTTCGGTGCCATGTATATGGGTATATCTATAACACGATTCAGCTTTGCATGTGACTTAAAAAAAACTATAAATGTACATCATTATGCAAAAAAAAGTTTCAATCAGGAGATTTTTTTATTCTACATTGCCACTACGCATGCTTTTCTGTTTACAAGCGCTTCTCTCGCGATAATTGCATGGATTTGCGTTAAAAGCAAATGGCGAGAATACTGACTGTCCAGGAAATGTGGGCAGGGGCGGGGCGGGGGGGCGGGGGTACGCTATGATCACGATTACTTCCTACTGGACCCACTCTACCTAGTACGTTCGATGATGCATCATGCATAATCATCGAACGTTGCCTATAGACATATTAGGTCGTTTCATATTCAATATTTGATATAGTAATATGATTTATAACTTGGTCGCTATGAAAGAAAACTGTCTCTTTAAGTTGAAAACTTGAATGGGTTTTTGGTTTTCGTTTCCACACCCCTTTTTTGATTTTAATTTGCCCCACACCCGGCAATTTTCAGCTTCCGCCCCCCCAAAACCATCCCTCTTTTCGACTTTTCTATGCTATCCCTCTCATTTGCCCTCTCCCATATCCCTCTTTTTGGCCTTGACTTTCCCTCAAACTTCCCCCCTTTCCCCACATCCCTCTTCTACCGTATTTTCCTCCACATCTAACTTCCCAATAACCCCCCCCCATTAATGCATGTAATCTGATGGAATTATCCATAAAACGGAAATTACCAGCGAGAGCACAAATGACATACCCTGCTTATTACATGTTAAGCATATAACGATGCGTCTGCAATGGAAAGAAAACGCAATAAAGACTGCTATTTGTGCGTTGCTGGGCCTGAAAACGTATTAAAAACTTGTCTGTGGCAAATTAACGTCACCCGCCATTCCAATACAGTAGAACCTCTCTACAATGACTACGCTGAGTATTGAATTCCAATGCTCTCAATAGAGAGGTGGTCTGTTCACGGACGATATTCAAGGTGCTCTGTTTATCAACTCTTGGGACGGTGATAAATGCTCTTAGTCTAGAGGCGGTCTCATCATGGAGATGGACTTAATTGAACGTTCTCCTGTACTTAGATTTTATTTTGCTAGACACGTGCATAAATCTTTGGAACTACTTCGTACCCGCACAAAAAGACATTGACGTGAGCAGGCTTCATTAGACAAGTCAGCGGATGATTTTTGTTTTCATTATTTATGTTTTACGACAGTTCGCGATGGTTAAGGCGCTATAGCTGCTGCAGCATTGGAACGGGCGGTACCTTCTTGCACCTGTTTAAAACATTTACATTTAGAATGGATTTCATGTGAGATTGGGCTTAATCTTAAACGTTGCTGATGGAGCGGCTATGGTATTGGGTTACTATTCTACCGTGCCTTGCATTTTTAGGTAAGTACACGTATATGGATCTCATGTATAATGTATATGGTGTAATTTTACGAAATCTACTCTGCAAAAGTTAAAGGTTGCTTTTAATAATGTTTATTGTCAATAGTGTATTGCTTTCTTTTACGACTATATTATAGTAAATAAATGAAAATTTTTCTTTCTAAATTTTAAGTTTAATTTTGATATTAATTTTATTCATAAACGTTTTCGAGCTCATTAAGGCTCCGAATACAGAATATTTAATAGCGTTTATAGGAAACTATTCAGTATCAAAGGTGGTCAAAGCATTAGTGAAATCTATGTATAAAACAATATTGATAATTTCAGTGTAATTTTGGGGAAAACTAACTTGCAATTTCGAGCTAGACTTTTTAATTAATAAAATTTATTAAAATTGTACCTTGCATGGTAAATTACGTTTTTATTTTATTACAACTCAATTTTTATAAGACTATGGAATGGATACCCATTCAATTTTGAATCTTTTATGCATATTTTAAATGGATGGCTCAACATTTATGTATATGCGTGTTTGTATCAAGTTCATGTTTTGTTTACCGTTTTTTATTATATTTTTTTTACCAGGAGGTTAACTTTAAGCCTCTATTGTGTTTTCCCTTTGTTATATTCTTATATGCTGGATATTGTTGTGTTCAATGTTTCATTCATCATCTTAAGTTAAACTTATACATTGAACAAGTTTTGAGAGCTCACCTGAGACTTTCGGACATATCCTTACGGCCTTTCTCCCACAGTGCACTAGTCATCACAAGATCATGGTGTGATGACGTCGGCCACAGGATGTTGTCATTGATGGCTGGAAGTTTGTGTACCCGTGCATTTGCCTGAGGCTATTAACATTAGGAGCCTCAGCCCAGATTTGACCAAAAATATGTTGGCACACCAACTCCCTGCCATCTACGACAACATACTGGGGACCAATGCCTCTTTTATTGACATAAATCTTAACGCTTTAGCAACTCGTATACCGTTTGACCATGCATGTTTAGGATTATATCATCTGAATTCAATCATGTGACATGCATTTCTTTTTTTCTCTTCTACAGCCTTGGCCCAAGTCAAGACTGGACATTACGTCAACGGGAGGCCTGTGGATCATGACCTCACAGGCCTGTTGATAGAGGTTGCAAAATCACAAAACTTTAGCAAAATCAATGTAGTTGTGGACGGATATGTCGAAGGTATTTCTAACTTTCTATCAACAATCTGCTATTATATATTTTCGGTGTAAGTATCAAAATAGAGGATTGCTTCTATAATATAAATTCTTAAATGCTATATCACAAGTAAAGTCTGCCGAGACTCGAACCCTGGACCACAACCACTGTGGTACATTTTCACCTAGCAGAGACTATGTGATATAGTAGCCACTTAGACTTGGAGAAAGTATCATCAAATATCAATCGCTATATCTTTGCTTCAGAATATGTGGGTAGGTTGATGCTTGTGTTTGGAAGAGAAAACATTGTGTCTCAGTTGTATTTGACGGATATGATGAATGCCACCACACTTGGCCGGTTGCAGCACAGCGATATACACAACTATCTGTTCGTAGGAGCCACACAGAATGCTATGCAATTACTCAAGTCGTTGAAGGTTAGACACTACACTTTATGATGGAAAAACACCTATAAGATATGTGCAGATTGAAAAAGAACGTAGATTAATACACATTGGTTAAAAGTAATACAAATATCTGTGTCAAACCTTCATAAAGAGATCACCTTTTTATCAACGACCTATTGTGATGATTTTTTTTCACATTTGAAATAATTAATGCGTAACTGAAATTGGTATATTTTTGCCACACGCTATCAACAGAAATAGTCCAGTTGTCAAATAGGAATTTTAAGCTGAAGCTTGTTTTGTTGGATGCATGGTGTTTTATTGTTGATTTTGGTACTCTTAGGTGTTATGAGTAAGAATCACGCGGGTGCCACTTTGGAACCCATGGGCAGAAATTTTTACGTGCGAAAAACAAAATGGCTGCTGCAGCCTTCATAGCGGAGCATAAAAAACCCATAACTTCCTTATTATTGTCATAGAAAGTTAATTTTGGTGTCTCTTTGGCATGCTTTCCATTGTAAGCAATGCTTTTAATACTTAAAATTCATTTCTTAATAAGGAAAATGAATGAAAATGGCACCAGATGCCTAATCAATGTGAGAAAACATGCCATTTTCACAAAGAATCCCCTACTTTTAATCGTGAGCACATGGCCTTACCAATAATTTGGAGGTGTGTGTGTGTGGGTGGGTGGGGGTGGGGTGGGGGGATATTAAATACATCAACAATTCAATCACGGCCTTCCCAATATATTTGAAAACAAAACAAAAACAACTAAATCAAATGTGCTCAGAGAGCTAAGGGTTGTTAGAACAACGTTGACTTATGGGCAAGAAAGCTGTTTACTAAAATATTTTGCAGATCATGGTTAAAAGTACACAATTACAATGTACAAAATGTATGTAATGGGCGTCAAATAATCTGTGTACCAAAGGTATGAATTGGTCCATATGTTCTATTTGTTCCAATTTTGCTCTAAATGTTTGAATTTTTCCAAAAAATGTTCCTTACATTGTGTTCAAATTGTGTTTCAAAAATTCATATTGTGGTCCAACTTAGGTATTTTAGTCCCTTTCCAGCATTCTTGGTTAACATCGGTATATTGCGCAGTGCGCTTTCCACCATGTGTCATCTTTTTGGCATTATTAGTGTAGACTTCTGTCTCATAATACTCATAATAATGTTTTTCATATTGATGTACAATCTCGACATATTCATTATATTCTTCAGCGATCGTCTTTTGTTCCTCAGGATCTTCCATTTCAGCTTGCTGTGGCTTGCGGACAGGTACTTTGCTTATATCAACAGAAATTCCAGGTGTTCCATACAAATTTCTGTTGCTCTCCATATTTTCACTTTGGGATTGTTCTGGAAATTGTTTAGCAGCTTGAGCATCTACTGCAGATAGTATATCGTCATTCGATATTACCACTTCGTCACTATCTCTGCACATTCCGTTATATGTCTCATACGCTTTGTCTTCGATCTCTGTTTTATTATGTTCTTCTGCCTTCTTTTCAGCATATGCATTCAAGTCGTCATGTATAGAATCGTTTCTGTCCCTGCTGTGCCGGCAAAGGGTTCTGGGCATGGCTTCACTTGTGAAAGATTCCACCTTTATTTTATATACACTTTCCTTGGAAAACAAATGGCCGAAGCATTGTGCATAGACGACATTAATGAAATAAGGAAACGTACCACCCAGCTCTTCCAGCTCCCTTTTCTGCAGCTCAATATACTTCAAGTAATCATCAAGTGGATAGTGGGAAATGTTTCCATATTTTTCTAAACACATCCCTTTTCTAGAACCATGTCCATTAAAAATGATTGTTGCATATACAGTTTTGTGAGCATGATTTTTAAAGAAACTTGTAGTTTCTGCTTCAATTTCTTCGCGTGTCATGACAGTTTTTCGAAACTTTTGAATTAATTCTGGCTTGTTGTCACTTTCTTTCAAATCAGGGTGCAATTCGCAAAAGTTGTTGAACTGAAATCTACGAAGTTTCTCATCAACATCAGCACCGATATTGGTCACCATGGATGAAGGTGCAATAATTAGCAGGAAGGCTTTGTGTGTGAGACCGTTAAAACATGTGATGTCCTCGCTATCGGAGTCTGCATTATATTCCAATTCTTCGCCATTTTCTATCACACCTTTTGCGATTTCCACTGCATGTGCTGCTGCTCGACTATGGGAATACAAAACAATGATAATTATAAGAAAGCAAATTTTGTTTAATAGATTATGCCATTTTGGGTTTAAAAATGCTGTTTCCGTCTGCTATTAGACTGCTGCTGCTGCCTTTGAAATTTAGATTTAAAATCATGGTATATAATTACATGTATGTCCCTCTTTGGAGCATACTATAACACAAATATACTTTTTATTTGCCAGAAAAAGCTGTTCAGGGAATAACAATGGTTTACAACTTTTATATTTTCTAACACATTGCAAACAGTCTTAGATCGCAGTCAGTCAAGCATTTATTATTGGGGCAGGTTAATTTAGTCCCCCCCCCCCCCAATGGATATGGGTATTGTTTCAGACCCTTTATTATTGTACAACAAATATATGTTGAAGACTCGATTTTTTATCATACAAAAACACCATTTCATACATAATTTTCAATTTTTAATATCCCCTTCCTGCCAACACATTTTTATGAATTCAAATATCATTTTTTTATTGGGTTTTAAGCATAATGGTCTCAGTTTCCTCATTATTGATCTATAAAATTGACAATTATTTCTATGCAGTAAAAAGATGGAAGGAAGTATTCAAACACTATAATAATCATATTTCATGAAAAAAGATACTTTGTTCTAACCTATATGAAAATGAAAAATAAAGTTATGGATTAGTTTTTTGCTATGTACCTTGACCTTAAATAACGTACCTGTAGCGTAAAAGAACATATCCAAAATTTAGATCATATTAATTCTATAATAAATATGTCAATTTAGCAATCAATCAATTTCTATAAACAATTAATCATAGACAAAAGCTGCATATGGTTAAAATAAAATAAGATATAGAGGAAATAACGAGAACTCACCCATTCTTAACTAGAATATTTTCAAGTGTCACTTTACAACAATTTATTGCCGTTTGAAAACGTTCCTCCAACTTTTTCCTATTCCTTTGAAGGCCGTATAAGCTTTCACGTTCATTCCTGTCCACATGGCTACTCATACTGCAGATATACCGGAGAACTAGCTTATTCTAAAGCACGAGAGTGTCTAATTTATAAGGCTACTACCCGGTTGAAAATCAAAACGTCAGTATGTTAAACCAGCTTAAAACACTCTCAAAATGTCCACATGTTCGGCTGTTGAGAATAGTTATAGTAAGATTTTGCTTCAACATTTTCAAAATAGATCTATACACATTCACACACATCACAAAACAATTAAACACGAGCATCACAAACTGCTATTAGTAGTACTACCTGCACCGCATTCTAAATCAAATCAAAACAAATAACATAGCTCCACAAATTACATGACACGTGTACATAATAGTTGTTCGTAAAATGATTCAATTACCTTCAAAATCACTGATAATAAAAGCAACGCCTTCAAGTATTTGGATAGAAACCCATGTCACTTCCTCAATGACATGTTAATCTAAAACGACACAGTACTAAATACAATTTAGTATAGTCAAATGTATTCATGCATCGTTGTACCACGGGAACATGTCGAGATAATAGTGCAAAAAATACCAGGTGTCTGATAAACCCAGGAAGGACTTTGCATTTTGTGCTTTGTTTTATCAGCCTCGAAGGAAGCAGGATTAGATTGATAAGGCCATATGATAATACAACCAAAAACGAGTGACCAAACTCAATTTGACTACTGCTATTTTGCTTGTAAAATTGATTGAATTGTTTTATTAATTCTTTTATCATTCGCCTAAGGATATTGATAAACCCATGGCTGGCATATCAATGTTCTCTTTTTTTCATTCACCCCCACCAGTGATTGGTAAGGCCATGACATCATGAGCTTAGCCATTTTTACGGTCCTGTGTTTATTTGTTCTGCCTATGGATTATTATACCATATCACACGTGCATGTATGCATAATACAGTAGCACAATAATAAGGTAGATTAAACGTGTTCAGAGTACAGCGTCGCTAGAATGACGTTGACTTATGGGCAATAAAGATGTTTACTAAAATGTTATGGAAATCAGGATCAGTACACTATTACAATGTATGTAATCAGCCACAACTAATCTGTGTGCCACTGTCTAATAATATTTGCTCTGTCATGCTACATATTGATCCTGTAGCAGTAAACAGCAAAAAGCACCAAGCAGACTTTTGCTCCTGATATGATATTGATCTGTCATTGTGCATTTGATACTAGTAAGAAGTGGCCCGGTGGAAAGCACACTTTGATTGCAAAGTGCCTGAAATCAAATCATTTTGGTGTTGCCTCATATTTCATAGTTGTGTAAAGTTTGTACAAAATCAGTTCATCAGTAAATGCTCTAGCTTATCCAGAGACAACCATTAAAACATAAGTACACAGTTACAAATGAACAAAACACAAGCAGCTGAAACGCCACAATTATTCAATCAATTTCACAAACAAATCGACAATAGTCCAAAATGGTTTACAAACAAATCGCTCAATATTTTGTTCTGTTAGACCACAATTTTCAAATGGCCTTACCAATCTCATGTTTCCCCCCTACAGGCCTACTACAGACTGATTGGTCACAAATTTCAGACAAATGCAGATGACTTTGGCCGCGAAAACGACAAGTGGTTGGTTGTGAACACGGCTGCGGGGAGCCGGAGCCTGGGGTACGCCGTGCTGACGCTGGGGTGGGAACTCAGCAACATCATCGTCATAGAGAGCGCGGCGCCAGCTGCGAAAGTTAGTTGGTGGTACTTTTTTCTAAATAGGTTCCTTTAGATGGGACCATGATACTACAATTGATATATAATTTAAATGGTACACAACCAAGTTGAAACATACTTGCTGACTTTTCACAACTTTCAGGTTGTTTGTTGACAGCAGAAAGGAAGCTTCTTAGTCCTAGTTGTTTTAGATGTAAATGTGCAAGTTTTATAGTTTACTGTCCATACGCTCAGTCGACTTTACATTATTTACACCAGGTCATTGGAAGCATCCGTGTCACTCTATCTTTCTCAACTCCCTGGGGAGCATACAGCACATTGCTACCGTAACGCAGACATTCTTATCACTCACATTAGCGTTTGCTTGGCGTACCTGACCACTCACAGCCTTCCGGTCCAACTCCTTATCTACTCGGTCATGGAAGCACAATATAGCTCGTATCGGCTGTGTAATTATGAGAGTACAGTGTTAAAATCAATGGGTGAGCCCAAGCTTGCTATCTACAATTCCTCTCAGTTGCATATAGGAAGATCCGAAGGGGGCGGGGGCACAGGTGTTGCCGCGTGTTCCCTCATTTTCAACCCAAAAATTAGCATACCTTTCCATCTGGTTTGACCACGAATGAAAACCATACAAGTTGGTGGTTGCGCCCCCACCCGCCTAATGCCCACTTGCACAGTTCTATCTTTTGGTTCAATGGTCAATTATGTATATGAATATATTCAAATATTCAACACACGAGAGTGCATTGAATCACAGGATATTCCACGAACAAAGAGTAAATATGTTCATTATATCACGAATCATATGTATCTCTATGATTTATTCATTCACAAAAAAGTAAAGAAACAATATAATATCAGGGGACATTATGGTCCAGGGCAATATGGAATTATTGAAGACTGCCGATTCCTACTTTACACCAATCATAATGCCGGATTAAGGGGTGTGTCTTTGATAGAGCGATATACTTTTTGTGGCCTCTAATATTGATTCTATCTTGAAAAAAATGTAATGCACCAGATCAATGCTAACAGCAATATCGTAATATTGATAGCCTACATGTACATCACAAAAGGAAATACTTATAAAAACTATGACAATTTTAGACGCGTTTTGCAAATATGTGTTCAGATAATTAGCAAATCCGTCCCCATTAATTGCCATGGTTTCTCCTTCCGATGATGATCATTATACAACATCTGTGGTAATAATGCGTCTAGAGCATGATCGAAGATTATAAGTTAGATGGAAGTACCAACTTCTATCCTTCAGTCTGTAGTTTGGTGCAAATGAAGCACGTTATTCTCAATTAATTTCTGTAAATGGGCAGAGAGTGGTGGTATGTAGGAGGAAACGCTGGAAAAGGAGGGTGTGGAAAAAAGGCCAAAAAGACTGATGTGCGATTTTTAGAAATTGGCAAATAGGGCAAAGGGGCTGATAAAAATATGGGATTTGAGAAAAAAGTAACAACGGAGGGATGTGGGAAATAAGACAAATTGAGGTATGTGGGATTTCTTGACCACGTGTAATACGTTAATAGATTATTTCATGGTGCAACTTTCAGTTTTCCACTCTTGCTGACATTGGGAGGCGAGGGTTTAAACGTTATAGACAGTTTAGATTTAGGGTCTTTGTGTGTATGTCTCCGCCAATTTGAATGTGAGTTCATGCTATTTCTTCAACCGAATTAATACAGCCTGAACCACGACGTCCACATTTGATAGAATGTTTATATACCCAATGTCCTATTTGTCATTTTGCCAAATACAATGGACCTTACTTCCAGTATGACTTTGTCAGGCAATTTTTGGCATTCGCCAAAATAGTTTCAATATCGCTCGAAACATTACAATAAATGACATCATAGTGGAACATGTCCATAAGGACACATCCAATTGAAGCACATCGGATTTTGCACTTCTGGTTTTCCATATTCCTCATCCAGAAAGTGCACCCCTTTTTTACAGACACCTGTCTTATTATAATAAGAACACCTGTCTCTTCTATCTAAGGTGCCCACACAAGACATGTTCCACTCGTACACTGTAGACATTCACATAATTCTATTAATAATGCAGAAGTCCCTTATCTTCAGGATGGCTATCAACTTTACATGCCACGACTTAGACAATTTGAGCTGATTGGCACTTGGGACAAGACTTCAGGCCTGCAGCTAAAACGCTCTCAGCTCTTCCGCTATCACCGGCCCAACCTGAAAGGAAAGCACTTGAAAGCTGTTTCAAAAGATGTGAGTATACAGGGTTCTGCTCAGCATTATATGATATACACCTACCCAACGTAAAGGCATCAATGGTGAAGGCTGTCGTAGGAAAAATTAACTAATTGCCAACTATATAATGGAGGGAATGTTGCTGCTGCTGCTGCAGTAGCTACATGCATACAAACAGAACAAACACAATGCATTCAGAAGGCTGCCATCCATATATTGGACAAAATGTTGCTGCTTTGTAACTTATCATATACATTGTAGGCGGTGGGGATTCCCAACAAGAGAGAACCCATAAGTAGGAAGTAGTGTTAGTTGTGATAAAATAGGCAGTTAGTTGAGATGACTTCTCCATTCAGAATTAACGGTCAGTTCATAAAAAAACGCTTTTGTTTTCTTGCTTCTAAAACAAGCATTGCTAAATATCGCTATGTGCATCGAGTAAACAAATAAGTTGGCTTTCCACAGGAAAAAGTTTACACTGGAACACTTGGTAGTCTTTGAGAACAATCACCCCCCCCCCGCCGCCCCAAGTTGCTGTTAATGAACAGTTTTACTTTAGCTGACACGTTTGCCTTGATTTCGAGCTGTTTGAGGAGAACCACTTGTCAAATGAACATACTTGTGATTCCTAATTGATGTATTAGTGGCTAAAACTACACACTAGAATTATTGTTGATCATGTAATTAACCTTTCATTACTGGTACACTATGCACCCACGGAATGACTCTGTTCTCTAATTTTAGTGGGGATTTTTCCAATCCAAAGTGGTGGTGAACGGCACGGCCCACTGGAGCGGGCTTTCCATAAAGATCGCAGATGCTCTCTCTGAGGACCTCAATTTCAGGTGAGCAACTCAACTAACAATTTGCACCCAAGTCAATAATCCACGGTATACAATACAATATAATCTGCAATCATTAAGACAACAGCTATAAAGCGACCATCTTTATAATGAGATTATCATCTGTTGCCTCGAATCTTTAGAAAGAGGCCACCACAAAAGTAGCTAAAAAGACCACCTCTGTATTAAGCAGTCCAGTTAAAAAAGCCAGCCTATTAGACAGGTTCTACCTTATATGTTTTGTATGCACAGTAGAAATTCAATCTTGTTATCTCGAAGTTTCTGTTATCTCGATGTTAATATGATTTTTCTTCCACCATACATAACTTTTATATAATACAATTAGATACCTCGAACATTGGCGAATTTACTGTTAGCCCTAAATGTTCGAGATAACCAGTTTGTACTGTATTGAGTCCTGTTGTTTGCAGCTACAGTATCGTGGAGTCTGCGGACAACAAGTGGGGTCGGCAGGGCGAGGACGGGCAGTTTGACGGCGTAGTGGGCATGCTGCAGAGGAAGGTACGGCCTGGCCACCCCAGATAACATTGTTGTCATGTTATAGTGTAAATGCATCTGTCCTGGTCATTATACATATATATCCAGTTTATTACATTGAACCAAAGTACAACATGCACCAGAAAACTTGTAAACCTTAGCCAAAATGTCAGTATTACCAAACATAAAAGTCTGAACAATGTCACATGATTAACAAACTGTTGTTTGCCCCCTTACCCCCACCCCACCCTCCCGCCTCTGCTGGTTTTCTCGTATATTATTTGGTTCACAAAGTAATAAAGTATATATTTAAACACGTTTCTCAGTGAACCAAATCTTTAGCTATGTATTCCAAGTATGAAATATTTTTTTCTCAGTAGCTAATCAATTCTTCAATAATTCGATGACTAGCAGTTCATCTTGATCATGGAAACACAGAAAAGTCATGGAGGCTGTAAACATCAGACCCCAAGGACCAAAGCCGAACAGGAATGAAAGAGTAGAGATTCTGGCTGGGTGCCTACCCTTACTGAGGGAGGAGGGGCGGCAAGGGCGACCCAACACTGACCCAACACTCCTTCGGGGTTATTCAATTCCTAGTGAATGGGCTCGTATAAGCCAATAAAGAGCTATTCATCAAAAGAATTCATAATTTCTAATAGATATTCCTCATTCACAACCAATGAATGAATTCATTGTTTGAAAGCTGGCTGGTGTCAACTAATATGGTCGTAGGGGGTGGTGGGACGGTGTATAAGGCGGAGAGATGTAAGGGGAAAAGAATGAAATATATTGTGGGATGTGTGAAATAATGTAAAACAAAGAGGGATATGGAATTTCAAGAAAGTGGGAGGTGGGAAAAGAGTCTGACAAAATGTCGAATGTCGAAGAAAAAAGATCAACACATTAGGAATGTAGGAATTCTTACCAATTATTAACTCCATTATAGTTTAAAATAAAAATAAATGGAATAACAAACACAAATAAATAAATAGACAAATGAATAAATAGGATAAAATTAAACAACAACAAACCAACACTCCCATGAATTCTTTATCACACTACTTTTCTAGCCTTCCCCAATCTTCCACCTCCTTATCCTCCCAATGATGTATAAAATATTGTGAACTTTATCTATGCCACTGTTTCCAGGAAGTCGATTTCGGCGCATGCGCTCTAATCTTCAACCACGAGCGCTTTGCCGTCGCCGACACTACAGTACCCTTCTCTCATGACGTCATCACTGTAGTACTCGACCAGCCCACGCAGACCAAAGTGGCCAAGGCCTCGTTCTTCATACAGCCATTTTCAACCCAGGTGAAACAATCTTGCCTTCATTGTCAATGTAATAAAGGTAGCCAAATGAATAAACAAGTTCCATCATTGTACACCCAGCTAAACAAAACATTCTTACTTGGGTATTTTGCATATATCTCCCAAATATTATTAGTACAGAGCTGTAAAAAGCTCAATTCTATTGATGGGTGTGGGCTCTAGACAGGGGGTCTTGGGCACCAGACATTTTTTTGTTGGTGTGTCTGTGTGTGTGTGGGGGGGGAGGGGGGGGGGCATAGCCCTCCTGGACACCCGGCCGCTACGGCCCTGAGGTAATAGATCTTTTTGCGTTGACCTTTGTAATGTAGAATGTAGCAGTAAAGTAAAATCTCCTATGGAGACCACCTCTATCATACAGTTTATCACCGTTATAAATACGTCCATTACAGGACGAGACAATCTCTCCATTGAAATCATCCATTTCTGGCCCAAACGTTTATCATACTATAGGACCAAATGAAACTCTGTATACGGACGGAGACCGCAATCCCAGGGGTAAATGAAAGATTCTATTGTGCATATTAAAACAATTGCAACGCACTAACGCATAGAATTAAATGTTCAACCAAGGAATTTATATGATATTTTAATCCACGCACTTTATTATCTTCCTACAAGGTATGGCTCTGCATTCTGGCGACTCTTCTGGTCTATTCCATCATATTCTGGATCGTGATCCACTACTCTACTACGCTGCATGGATTCCCCAGGAGCAGCCAGAAGCAGAGTCTGGATCAATACTCAAACTCCCTGACTTTTCTGTACGGTGCGCTACTATGCCAAGGTAATAACGCAGTGCAAACCCTTTATCCTAAAACTCTTGGTAGAATTTGGTTGCTGATAGTCCTTGAGGCAAACCTCAAGGATTGCCATTTTGCAATAAATTTAGGCCCCGGGTTTCCTGGTAATTTTTAGGTCGGGAATGGTCCACTGAGATCAGTAAGGGTGTATACCAATTCGCATCTCAAGTTCTTTTTAGCATTTAATGAAACCACGGACGCATAATTTTCAAATTAGCATTCATTTATATTTTAATAATTTTGAGAAGTTTTTATAATTATTCATGACCAAAATAACCATGTGAAAAATGTGTAATAAGTTTTTATCAATATGAATTCATGATAAATGAATATATCTAGTGTTTTGTTAAGATTTACCTTGGTAATGGATATTTGTTGTGGAAATGTGAAAACGTTATATCATGTAAATCTCTAAAACGTTGGATTTTATTAAAGCAACAGGTGGGAAGATTTTAGAAGCTGTAGCTGCATTAACAACATGTACCACCAATGTATAATAGTAATAATACTGTAATTTATACTGATATGCGTGAGGATGTGTCACACCTCCATGAGCTCTAGATATTAGTGTAATCTTAAAGGAAGAAGGTAATGCATGAAAGTCATTCACAATAACATTATCCAAACGATACAACATGGACCTAGTATAACTATTGATTTTCGAACAAATGGAGGTGTTATTAGAAGGTAAAGCAATTCCAGATCTCTTTTGGGGGGCTTTTATTTTCCACATGCCTTTTTATTGTGGCCATTACCCACACATCCCACAATTTATAACAACTTTCCCCACATTCTTGAAATCTTACAATCCCCCCTTTTCTTAATTTGCCTTTTCCCCATATCAATCAAATCCAACGACGAAGACAATGACGACCACGACGACGACCATCACCATCACAACAACAAGAACACATTCTGAATAAACAATACTTGACCCCCGCTGTTTCTGCTGCCTGCCAGGCGCGGTTTCCCTGCCGCGCACGCCGCCCGGCAAGGTCCTGTCCGGATTCTACTGGTTCTTCGTGCTCATCCTCGTCACGCTGCACTCCGGCAAGCTGGTGTCCATCAAGGCCGTCACCGCGCTCGGGGTAGGCCGCGTACTAGTCTCTCAACACCGAGGACAGGGGCCACAGTTATTTCGTAATTAACATACGCGTAATTACCATAAACCATTTTCTACACTTCTGTATATGATTGTGGAGTGTGCTATTCCAGATTTTGTAGTGTCTGCATTGTGTTCTTAATGCAGCTCCCGTTCCAAACCTTGGAGGAAATGGTTCGCCAAACCCAGTATAGGTGGGGATGTGACGTCACTGGTATAGTGCCAGCAATATTTCAGGTAAGATAGCATTTTCAGTAAGATTTATACGTGCAGATCAAATATAAAATGTTACCACGCTTGCACAGTAGAAAATCTCTATCAAGACTAGAGATATCAAAATAATTCGAAGCTTTGGTGTTGGAGCCGAAGCTTCGAATATCAAAACAAGATTCAAATGCTTCGTTTTGTGTTAAACCCGGCATTAGATAAATATGGATTTTGCGTCGGCCGTCAGTGTACCATTTTCTGTTCTCTGGCGGTGCCGACGAAAGGGCCGTCAGATGGTCATTCTAGGTCATTCCTAGTGTCTAAATTCTCAAGGTAGCGTGTTACGTAAGAGTATACTACACGGTTATCAGTTTAATGGTGAACTTCGGGAGTAGCACAAGGAAGTATGTTTGCGTGTTTTAGTTTAAGAACAAGTACAAAATAGTAGTGCTAACAAGTACTAAATACCTACATTTCAGAACTCATGCCGACCTAACCATTCAAGTAATGACAATATCGCACTTTGTAAAATGATGACTCGTGTTCATGAAGTTTAACATTTTATCATTATTTTTTATGTAATATCATTGGTTATCATGATTCAAAAGTATCCGATAACCCGCAGAAAATATTTGTAATCATACTTAATCGTACATATTATGTATACAAGAATCTATTTTAAATACTAAGGTCTATTTTGTAGGATATGCTTAACATTGATATTATAACTATAATGTACACATATCAAAATGTTGTTTGTCGTTTTTTTATTTGAGTTCGTTATGATTATTTCTTTTAAATAATCAAAAAAGAGACTTCTTAATAAATGCATGTTAAAGGTAATATTGTTTGTACACATAGCCAATGTTTTGTTAAACGTACAAAAAAACTTTACAAAATAATATTTTCAGAGTGGACAAAGTTGTGAAGAAACATAAATAAAACACGATTACGACAAATAATCATTTAAATATTGCACCATTGCTAGAAACCGCATACATTTATTCCATATATATTCCAATTTTTAACGATTATTTGCTAAGCCCAGTCTGAACCACTGGGCTAATATAGCCCTGCAATTAAGGAAAGGGGAAAGCCCACCGAAATGATAAAGTACTCAATATTCAATTATTGACGTGTTAAATGTCCTCTGTATTTAAACACCTAAAGCTGTATGCAGTTATTAGTTCGTTCATAATCAAGCAGAACGTTAACAAAATAACAATTACATTATAGTCATGGCGCGCATCTCAATATTCCCCGCCCAAACTTCTATGCATGAATTTTTTTTTCTACCTAACATTATAACGATTAATGTGTGCAATTTTTTTCTCGAACTAAAATGCATTTCAACTATTATGTGGCTGCTTATTAATTTGAGCATGTAGGTAAAATGTTTATGTGGAATTTTGTACAGCGTTGGCGTGTCCAAAAAGAGTAAGACCTACCATTGAAAACCCGAGAGTGCTCCCATTAAAATAGGTATTGATATGCTTGCCCTCATAGGCAGATCCAGGTTTTTGGAAAACGGGTGGGGGCGTACTTTACTTAGCGATTTCATGAAAATCCCAATGGAAATGAAGTATTTTTGGTGGGGAGGGGGCGCGCACCGGGCCCCAGGCACACACACACCCCTGGATCTGCCTATGGCCCTAAAGACCCTTTTTCCTGTACAGAGTACAAGACCCTCGCTTGTCTGGAATACATTAACAGACTGTCTAATTGTAATAATCACG
>CM032660.1:54637624-54748131 GCA_019095985.1 Streblospio benedicti | reverse complement strand
TGCCCACATTCCTCAGTGATTTTGGTGGCTATATGGGGTTACTACTCGGTTGCAGTGCATTGACTCTCCTTGAAGTATTTGATCTTCTCGTTTATAATGCACTGGTAAAATGCAAGAAAAAGACGAAACCCTAACAAAGAGTCGCCGTAAGCCACAAATACGAAACCCAAGTAATGGCAGATACATGTGGTAATCCCTAATTCAAAAATGACAACACAGCCATTAAAGCTGAGCATAATGTCCTGTCTTTCCATGGAAATATGTTTTTTCTATTAATTGCGGTCATTATTTATTGCATTTTACTTATTTGGGTTTACACATTCCCTTGTAGAAAATGTACAACTACACATTTATTCCTTTCGTTAAACCTTAAGAACTTTCAATCCTTCTAGGAATCTTTGCCAGTTTACTAATCTGCCTTTTCTCCATTTGATACTGGTGTTACGTTAATGGGGTTCATGTCACGACCTACAGTAGTGCATTGTCTATCGTTGTGTACCGGGTTTGCTTGGCCGATTTTGTAAGTTACAAAGACGAATATTTCATTATGCAAAGTTTATTTAACCTACAACGCCAGATACTTCTGGGTCTTCTTTGCTGGTTAAAACAGTTCTAAATGTTTCCTGATATCGTCTGATGATCTTCAAGATCATCGTTTCAGTTTTGCATCGTCCTGGTGTCATAGTCCAGTTGACAAATGGGGTATTTTCACTAAAGCGTGTTTTGTTGAAAGTATGATGTTTTATGATTGATTATGGTTCTATGGGGTGTCCTGAGCAAAAATCAGCCGGGTGCCACGTGTTTTTTGGCATGTTTTATGAGCATGGTTTTTTTTACGAGGAAAAAACAAAATGGCCGCCATTTTTTTACGAGCCATCGTGGTGATACCAAACAAGCCCATATCTTCCTTATTATTTGTCACAGAATGTTGATTTTGGTGTCTTTAAGTATGTTTTGGATGACAAGGAATTCATTTATACACTTAAATTTTAAATAGAAATAATATCAAACAAGTAATATAGCACTTTATGACAAAATAAAGCTAAAAATAGACAAAACGCATCAAGAGACTTTATAATATTAACAATAAATATATGATAACAAGGTATGAATACCGTTACACAATTCACAACACAATATATCACTTATCGGGTACAATACTGGATTAATTTTTCCAAAGATTGCTGTTGACAAACTCAACTAGATTGTCACATTTATAAAAAATATATAGCTTTGTCTATAACAAAGATGCGTCATACAAATGTGATTTATCTCATTTCTAAAAAAAACACGTACACAATATACAATATGATATATACAATATCATTCTTAAATTCTATAAACCTAATGCAAACCAATACCATGTATGTTGGAATACATGTTGAACCCTTTAAACATCTTCCACCTCAGATTCATCATCATAAGATGTTGTATTTCTTGTATGTTGATTGTTACAACTGTTTGTAGCATGACAATTGCAGAACATTGAACAAGACATTTGAGCAACAACACAGCTGCATTTGCCAGTGGAACATGGTTGTGATGAGGAGCAGCCACATTTGATCATCTGTAGCACCTCAACAGGAACAGGTGACACATCATCAGGAAGCATTACTGGCAACAAATTACCATCATTCGCAGTCCATCCATAACGAACAGGATCAGCTGAAACAGGTGGTGCACTTGAGAGTGCTGCCTTCCATATCATAGTCTGATAGTGAGATCTATAGACATGCTGAGTGAAAGCATCTGAAGTGGGTGGCAGAGATTTTAGTTTGGGAGCACTGGTTACCTTAGTGTTTGACATCTTTGTTGACCAAACAGCATATCGTATCTCTGATAAGTCACCTACATATCGTGACCCATAACACTTTGATATGAATGATGTAGCTTCAGATACAACTTCATCCATGTTCACGTCCTCCATTCCTAACAATGGTAGTGAGATTCCACTACCAATACATTTTAAAACTGTTGCCTTGCCAATGCCATACAAATATGAAGTAGTATCACAGCCACTCAATGCATATGCTGCTGGAAGAGAATCTGTAATGTCCTTGTGCTTGTGTGCTGTAGACTTAATGTCAATAACACATCCACCAGCTATTGGGCTCTCCATTTAACTGCACAACTCAGTTTCTCTTTATTGTAAAAGTGAAGCAAAAGGATAAAAACGTCAGTGTCGTCGCAAATAACACAAATGTTTGACATCCCACTGCGTGCTAAATTGACCATCTGATTTACAATGATCACATCTGCTTCCTCATGAGTATTGTGCAAGTCAATCCTCGATGTTGTTTGACAACGCCGTCGCCACCTAGCAGGCCTCGGTGGCCGGCTGCCCGGCCCCCAAAGGGCTGCTTTTGCTGCTGCTGCTGCTGCTGCTGCTGCTGCTGCTGCTGCTGCTGCTGCTGCTGCCAGACAAAGAGAATCAGGGTCATTACATGAGAACTACCCGGCTGCTGCTACTGGTGGTTATGCCTCTACTACAAATGCCGCCCCGCCTGGGTCTCTGCAGGATGTGGTGACCCGGGAGCGGGTGGATTACGGCAGGCTGCCGACGTACGTGTGTTCACGGGAACGTGGCAAAGGCGTCGCGTGCATCGTGTGCCAGGACGACGTGCGGGTCGGGGACGAGAGTGCGCGTGCTGTCGTACAAACACCAGTTCCACGCACGGTGCGTGGACGTGTGGGTGGTGGGCGACGCACACGTGCCCCATGTGTCGCGTGCGCGTAGTGCTTGTCTAGGGAATTGTTTAGTACAAAATGTACATTGTGAAAGCTTGGCGTGTGAATGGATCTTCGTGGTCAGTCTGTTGTTTTGTGAGTTGTACATGTGAGTATTTGATTGAATAAGAAAAATAAATTCACTATGCTAATAAGGATATTGCAAGTTGGACTAGTGTTACAAAATAATCAATATCCCACGTCTTGTTTGAGTTGTCCATATTATTAAGAATAAAACCCTTTTAACTCATGATATGTTTTGCAATTTTATTATTCAGCTTGTTAAGTTTTAATATAGTAATATCACACTAAACTGTATTGGAAATTTACTTGCGCTTATTATGGACATTGCTCAATATCATAGCATAAAAATATACATACTGATAACCAGAGAGGCAACACCTAGCTTTATAAACGACAATATTGTTCATGAAATATCCTATGATGCTATTAAACGGTGTTTGTTCATTAGAGTGAAAAAATGCACGTAGCTTAACAACTAAAAACTATTAAAATATATTCAAAACAACGATAGCTTTAACATCTCCATGTATCAAATAAGCATATCAGTCACCCTTCAATAACCTAAAGTTCTGTTTCCAGAGTGGGATCACTGCTTCGACCCTCTACTATTTCCAAGGATGTTTCCTGAAAATCTGGCCACTCTGCTTCATCTACCGGCCTTGGTAGTGGGAGATTCAGTGGCAGCATAGGGGAATCGGCACTCTTATTTTTGCGCTTTGCTTTCTTTTTGCGCCTCGTTGATGTTGAAGGTCCATTACTTGTGGACGGGGCACCGCCGTCCACTTCTTTTCCCTTATTCAATTCCTTGACCGTTTTCTTAAACTCAACCCTTTCCTTTTTATTCCTGGTGATCCAATTTGTTTTTATCTTGATGAGAGCGAGGAGCCGCATGAGCGTAGTGCGCTTGTGGGATACCATGTGATGAAGTTCCGCTATTGCTTTGCCAGAGTTACAGTTGAAGAACATGTTATGCAAGTAGGGGTAGGTTGTCTTCAATAAGGGATCAAACTTCGGCACCTCGTGGTCAAACGTTGCCTGCAATTGATTGCACACGTCTGCCTTCTCTTTGGCTAGAGCGGCATCTATCATCAAATCACGGCGGAAGTCTTCCCGGATCGCCCGATGTTCTTCCTCAATACAGTGCAGCTTACGGCAGGTAAATTCAATCTTCCTGCGAAGCGTACGATCGACTTCCCTTTCATCCTGGGCATGCCCCTCCATTGCCTTTTCAACTGCCTTCAAAACAAGGGACAACTCCTCCATACTGAAGTTTGACAGTTCTGCATTGACACATTCAGTGGATTGCGTAATGCCGGATGGAGTTAGATTTGTAGGAGTTGGAGTATCCCGTTCTTCTGGTGCAGGCTCCACCAACGACTCTAGTTCTATATCATTTGACTCAATCACCAGGGTGTCGGTAGTGCTGGGGTTGGAGTTGTCATTGCTCCCACTTGGTAGCAGAGTGTAGCCAGCCTGCGTATTACTGGAGTTAGCAGTAACCTCTGGTGTTGGGGGCGCAGCTGGAACGTGGCTGTTGGAGTTGCTGCTGGCCTGGCTAGTTTGGGCGTTTGGAACGTGACTGCTGGTACCAGTACTGCTACTATTCATCCACGTCTCCTCCAAGTTCTCGTGTTGGGTGGTGAGAGCCATATCACTGCCGCATACAGCATTATTATTTCGCGTTTCGTTGTCAGTACCAGTGTTAACGTCGGGACCTTCCATGGTGGTCGAGAACTGGAAAATTAGGGAGTTGTAAATGTGCCTGCTGCAAATAATCCCGCCCCAGCTATACTCTTATTAGTAGTTTGCAAAAACACCCCGAGATTAAGCAGTCTGTCTAACACATGTTAGCCTGTCTGAAAATACTGTCCATATGGCAATGTTTGCTACTGCAAAGCCGATTTTAGTGAAGAAACGTTTGGTACGTATAACGTAACTGATAAACGTGAAACTTTAAATGTATTACGTTATTCGTTCACAAAATTACGAATGGCACGACATTCGTGCGTCTGTCGTTCAGATATCTCTCGCCTGTTAACTTAACAGTCTCTATCACCCAGATTTTGAATGTCTATAAAGTTTCATGCAGATGAATGGACATGACTATATGTAGGGAACATATCTTACAACATGTCTGAATAATTTCATCAATGTATACATGTATATCAATGATTATAGGCCATCACCGGATACATTACAGCTTTAGAAAAAGGTGTCCTAGCCTGTTAGAGTTTAGCCTCGTTCAACCAGACCCCGTATTACATGAGCGCACGCCACCACAGGGTCTGGATGATCGAGAATAGCTAGAGTTACATATCCGTAGGAAGCAAAATGAGAGTAGCAAGGCCATTTGAAAATTGTTGTCTAATACACCAACTATACGAGCGATTTGATGGGAATATTGATGATTTATACATGTAAAGATTATTGAATCATTGTTTTTCCTTTGTTCCCCAATAGACAGACTTTATTGGTATGGCCATTATTCCAGTTTTTATGGTTTTTAGCCCCCCCCCCACACACACACATGCACACGCACACAAGTTATTGGAGGCGGCATGGTCTTTGCCGGAGTCATAATGGCCCCCTGTTCACGCGTATCCTCCCTATCCATCATAACGACCCCGTGAGACGAGCGGTCGGACCGCCGTACGCACCTGTAGCTGTCACCGCCGCACGAGTCCCTGACGAATCGTCCTGTTTACTCGCACCGAGTCTTTGAGTCTGTATGCGGTCCATTTGTCTTTGTAACACAGAAAGAACATATGCCATGATGGCTATAATTTGACGGAACATCAATATGTTTTCGAGCATCGTCTTCTGACATAAAAACACTGGCTGTTTTGTTGGGCTTGTAAAACACACTAAGAAGTTTGTGCTCAAATGGATGGTGCAGGTACCAGTTAATATTCATCAAATAGTGATAAATTGTCAGCTTCGGACTTTGGACTTAATTCACACAAAATCAAATTAAAATCGATATTTACGTTGCTACTTTGATTTGTTTGATAGGCTGTCAAGTGGTCAAGGCAGTGAAATAATGTGGGCTTAAAGTGTTTAGAGGAGCTAAAAGTTGTAAGTGCATTATGTTGATTGTTAGATATTGAAATAATCATTCATTTGTATCAATTGTTTATGGAATTGGTATTTGAGATTTAATGCTTCTTGAGAGTGTTGAGTTAAATGAAATGTAGAGTAATCTAAGCTAGTTGTGTTTTATCGTAATATATTTGTGATGCATTTAATAAGAGTATAGTTAAAGGCTGTTCTGTATCAGTGGTATTTGAAGGAGAATAGCATATACATTGTAGATTAATATTACTGAAAGGTAGAACCTTACGGTTGTGGAGTTTGTGATAAAAGTTTCTCTCAAAGGTTTAATGTTGTTCGACATATGCGCACACACACGGGAGAGAAACCATACATGTGTGATCAGTGTGGGAAATGTTTTGCTCAAAGTTCTGATCTGAAGCTCCACATGCGCACACACACTGGTGAGAAGCCATTTTACTGCCATATTTGTCACAAATCATTTACACAAGGATGCAATTTGAAATAGCACCATATGACTGTCCATGCCAAGAAGTGAGCTCAAGATTATTACTCAACATCATCTAATGTTAAATTGTGCATTTATGTAGTGTTCCATTGAAATATGACCAACACTTTCAGCAATATGACTTCAAATTTTAACTGCCCCATGTGCCTTTTTACAGTTTTTCATGTCGTACTTTTTGATAATGTCTTCATTTGATATGTCTGAATACATCTTAGTTAACAAACATCATCATGATATGATATGTTACATTATATTATGATTTATTAGTAATTATTGATATATTACATTGTATTATATGACACATGTGTTTTTAGGTGTGCTACTACTCAATTAGAGGTTTTATTAATAATTGTTTTTGAGTTTGTCATATGGTGTTTGATGTTTTATTTTCTGCCTTTTCAATCCGCATATTGCTCCATAACACACTGAATATTTCAAGTTCATAATTTGGTAAGTGTGATTTTTAATTACATTTCATAATTTATTTCACTTTATGACGACTTGTCAATAAATATGAGAGATAATTCTCAATAAATTGTCATTAATTGTCAATCAATATGAGGTTGTGTGTCATTTATACTTGTAACATAGTAGACATCACAACTAAGTGTCACTTTTTCATCAGCTAAATGCAAAGAATTAAATCTAAATATGATGGATTATGTTTTATAATTTTTAACACCAAAATAGAAACTGACCTGTACATATTTCTAGAGCCATTTGGTTATAATTTTCCACACATTCACTGTGTATAAACTGGGATTGTAAATCATGTAGTTTACAAATATTGGATTATTGTGTTCTGTATTATTTTCCTCTGGTTCTGGTAACCAGGGATTGTTACATGTGGAACTATGAAGAACAATATAGTAAAAGAGGAATGTGAAGAAAGAACACTGTGGCAGTTTTTAATATATGATTTATTCATAGAAAGATAAACAAGAGAATTATGGATGTGCACAGATGGGCAAATCTCAATGGGAAATTATGGCAGATAAACAGCTATAGTTATACATGCTGCTACTTAACATAATATTGTTTGTTGCACTCATTCTAGAAATACATGACACAATGTCTTGAATTATAGAATTCTATATACAGGTAACAAAATACATACCAGTACTCTATATAATAAATTGCATGAACAAAAAATAATCGATAATACAAATTTGTAATGAACATCCAGTGTTCACATGGTTTTCAATACAGTTCAACTCTCTTGGATACATACATCTGAGATATACGAGAAACATATTACAAATATTACAGATTTTTAACACAACTTTTGCCATCACATTTTCTTTTAACTTTAAGGCAGTCCTTAACTAAAATATCAATTTTCACTCGCAATTTAAGGAGTAATATATAAATATCAAATGTAGAAAAAGTGTTAAAAAGCATTATACACTTACATCAATTAATGAAGGTATTGTTAATATTTCCTTTAAAATGTATTAAGATTTCAAATAAAATCAATGACCTACATAATATATCGTAACCCTTGAAATATTAACAACTAAACGTTAATCCATACTTGTAAAATAATAACGCAAAATTTTAAAAACATATCATTTCAAAATGACAAATATCAATTGTGTGGCTATTCTTGTAAATCCTAACATTCTTTTATTTTAATAATGATTACTTTTATTACATGTCTGCATAACTTGTAATTAAAGCATTCGCGGAAAATGACCTGCATATTTTATGTAAGGCCTGCCTTAAACCACTAGTTCAATATACCATGAGCCCATATCAGTGTATCAGTTGAAAATGTTGAATTTCATACAACATGATGTGCATGACATGCAAATACAGTCAAAACTGTACCATCTGACATGTCTAAAACTTTCACTGTCTTAAATTATTTAAGATCTGTTTCATTCAGTCCACTAATATCTGTGACAGTAAAAAGTAAAAACAGTTGTAACTTCTTAGATACATTCATAACACAACAAATATACATGTAAACAAATGCAACGACTATGCCATTTTACGTAGAGCTTCACAATTGTCCACGTCCGATACTGATATCCCAATATAGTGTCCATGTAAGTGCATGTGACAAAAGATTGTCAGTCTATCCCCCTCTATGTAAGCACTTGGTGCCTACTCTTCCCCGTGTGGCGCCGGAAACAGCTGGCGCCACGCGTCGTCAAAGAAGCGGCCGATCCAGTCTCCGGTGCTGTGGTCACCATGGTAACCTCGCCACTGCGGCAGGATGACGCCGAACTTCTCCCCGGCAGAGGGCAGCACCTGCCAGAGGATGAGCGCGTTATAGTGGAGAAATGGGCCACGCCGGGCGGGGGGAGGGGGCGTTATGGTGGTGGAATGGGCCACGCCGGGGGGGGGGGGTTATGGTGGAGGAATGGGGGTCATTTTTGGAATCTCTCTAGCAAACACCCTATGAAAATATGACATTTTGGTGAAAAAGGAGGGACGCATTCCAACTGCGCACTCTGGATCTGCCAATGATACTCATAAGAATGTGATAGATGTCACTGAACCTTTATTTGTTGTCTATAAATTGCACTATCAGTAACTGTGTGTTCACTGCGGCGTTGATCTGGATTGTTGCACCAAAGTGACGCACGCACCTGCTGTATGACGTGCACCACGCCGTTGGTTGCCATGACGTCGCACTCCGCCACCTCCGTGCTGTCCACCAGCACCGCCCCGTTACCGTGGCGACGCTCCAGAACCACGGTGCTGCCGGGGTCAAGGGTCAGCTCGGTGGGGCGGAACCACCAGGGGGAAGCAGACGAGGCGGAGGGCAGAGACATGCCGGCGCAGCACAGCGTGTCTGGGGAACAGGCAGCGAATACAGTGAAACATCTGCTGGTTCAAGTTGATCAGTAGTAACAAGAATAGCAGAATTGCACCACAGCACATTTTATGCATTTAGACCAAGCACAAAGTCTTTGCATATGTACTTGAGTCTGCGTGCAACTACATGGATTATTCTCCCATGCATGGTTGATAAACAATTGTATATAAGGTATTGTGAGAGACGTCCATGTACCGTGTGTGATGTGGTGGGCCAGGAATCCAGCCAGTTTCCGCTTGTTCTGTCTCAAGTCGCTGAGAAGTTCTTGGTCCAGAGCTGCAAATGCCTGAAGTAAAAATACTCACTTGCTCAAGATACATACCACCATAAAAGTATAAGCAACGCGCAGATCTTGCAGTGTCTTGATATCAACCCTTAAGGCGATGCAAACACAATCCACACATCTTATTCAATGATATTTCATTCCGGTTGAGATCATGAAAGATCAAACTTAATTTTTCAAATGAATGTGAAAAGTTTATTTGCAAATGTATATGAGCAAGTATATTTCTTTCTGCATGCACTTGGTACCTACATCGTTGGTCGGAGCAAAGAAAGTGAATGGTCCATCGAGTTGAAGCTTTTCTGCGATTCCCGCCTCTTTTAGGAGCATCATGAGGGTGGAGAATCGTGAGTCGAGGCTCAAAACATGCACAATGTCCCTGGCCGGAGGGAACAGCACCTGCATAGTACAAGTGTAGAAGATAATGATGCAGTAACCACCCAAAATACAACACAACTGAGTATCAATATTTGTGTAATATCCATGCATCAGAGTAGAGTACTGCCAAAGTACATTTTATGGACTTACGTCCAAGAACAAGTACCTGAATGTAAGTGGAAGTACATTGATTATTCTCCCAAGGTAAAAAGAACAAATATTGTCTGATGTATATCCTATGTCACATTAAAAGGCGACAAGGGAGCTTTAGACGAAAAGACATTAAAACAGAGAACACTAAATTGCTTGATCAATCACATTGTAACTAAAATCCGCAAGCGAGCTATATCTGAGCTATATCTGCCAGGTACTTCTACCTTGGGATTAGTGTGTACCTTACCTTAGAGACGACGTGGATGCGAGCGTTGCAGCTCTCAATGTCCGTGCGGACGATGGGCGCGCACTGCACAGTCTTCACGGACGACAGGCTGAATGGAAACTACAACACAGACGAGTATTTACTAACTTACATGAAACAAATGCTTTCATAACTACACGTAAATGAAAACGTGTCATGATTAATAATACAAAAAAAACATAGGGATGGAAATGGTGGTACTTGTCACTGAAATATGAATATTGTATTATCTGTGCGTCTGTTCCTGTCTGTATATTAGTTGCTAACCCCGAAGTAAAGCATTTTGGCTGATGTGAAAGTGAAGAACATAAACACAGGAATAACATTGCCAGAAAAAACCTGCTACGATTTACAACAGATATTTTCCTTTATAGCAGTAGGTGGAGCGCCTGTCTTAACCAAAAACAAATATACTCATCGCACTCGAAAACTCTGCATATAAGTGAAATTGAGTGAAGTAAGTGTCTAAAATGTGTCTATACAAGTCTCTTAACTTTTATCAGTCCATACATACAACACAGATGCAATACTCGAAATAAAGTCTTTTTCAGGGAAAGAAAGAGAGGGAGTAGTTCTTGACCCCTGACCCCCAAGGAGTACTCCTTGACCCCTGACCCCCGAGGAGTAATCCTTGACCCCTGACGTACCGATGAGTACTCCTTGACCCCGGCGTTGACCCCTGAGTTGAGCGTGGTTAGCGTGCGGCCATTGAGCAGCTCGTTGCCGGCGATCCGCGCGCCCGGCACCACGTGGGTCCGCAGCACCTGCTGGAGCACCTGCTGGTCGCCAAGGAGACGCTGCTGGGACGCAGACAGAGACTGCAAGGTCACAGGCTCACGTTACAAAATAGATTACAGGTGTTCAAAAAGTGAGTCAAACTTACATAATATAATTCAGTCCCAGCTCAGTATGCACTAGAAAATGTGAACAATTCAAATGTTTTCTTTCAGTGAATTCAATTGCGATTTAGAGGCAATTACTGTGTAAGGGTTTGCACGTGTTACTCACATCGATGGCGTCGTCCGTGGGCAGGAAAAGGGTGACGTTGTCGGAGCGACTCAGTTCCTGGGCAAGTCCTGCCTGATCCAGAAGATCCAGCACTCTGGAGAGGCCGGCTGCCGACGCCGACTCCAGGACGCCCACAGCTGTAAGGAGGGGTAGGGTGAGACAGGCAGGCATTATCAGGCTGGCCCACAATAGACTGAGTGGGCAGCAAAGCAGTATTGTCAAATGCTTGCTGCAAATGATCTCATACCATGCAAACATTAAGCAAAACATATGCCACCCACCGTGCTGTGGAATGATGACGTCGTCTATGATGTGTATGACGCCGTTGGTTGCCATGACGTCACGTCGTGAAACTCGCGCCCCCTCCACAAACAGGTCACTCGCCAGGTCACTGATGGTAAAAATATTGCTACTCAAAATCATTTCTTGATTGAATGACTTGAATAGATATAATCAAGTGTAGTGTAATTATAGTGAGCTTAGAACCGGAGGTATGTTAACATGCTCAATGTTTCATCTGTCCTTCCTGTGTTTGTGTATCTGTTGTATCATGGGTACCTTCTGCTGCGTCCTGTAGAGGGGTATCCAGCAACTTATCTGGATCACTAACCTGTCTTCTGTTGCATCCGTGGATGTGTTGAGGTGTATCCAGGCGTCCAGGATATTCTTGGTGCGCCCTCTAACGGTGACAGCCGATGAACAGATCACGTTCTTCACCACGTGCGACCGCACTGTGTCTGAACAAAGATTGGGGTTTTAGTTTCACTTCATGTGCTCATATTAATTGATTTAGCATGCTTTTGTGTAAAGAGTTAAGTTTGAAATAGCCAAGGGACTGCATGTCAACACATGGGTAAAACCAAGTGTTTGGTCACAGGGTCACACCTAGACGAATAACTCAAAAGTAGGGAATACCCGTGTGCTGTACGCCTGCCGGAGGTAGCAAGAAACTATGTTTACTGTGGCTCCTCTGATTATACCAGATGCCACCTCAGTTTTAACCCGGAATCAATAGAAACCCTCAGTGTTTTCTTTATTCATTATGTCAAATACATTTCAAATTCTTATAACAAAAAAAAGAACACTGGTAGAATGTAAAATATAATATTTGAGCTGCTGGTTCCTAGCAGACCATACTACTATAAGTAAAACAAATGGGGTCAGACATTCCTTTACCATTCAGAGAGGCTGCTTACTTTTCGGTGGGTTTTCTGACAAATAACTCTTGCTACATAAAGCTTATCTGAGTGAAGTCTGAGACTGACTGGCGAGGCAGGACGTGGCGCCGTTCATGATGTTGTCCCTGGCGCGTGGGTCGAGTCGAGCGAAGGCAGCGTCCGTTGGAGCGAACAGCGTGAACTGGCCGGGTCGCTCCGACAGCATGGATGCCAGGCCGGTCTTCTCCAGCACTGGAACAGGGAGGCGGCCGTCGTATATTGGTATATATGGACGGCGGGGAGATGGTTGTTGTGTAAATGAGTCTCTTGCATAACCATGACTCTCGTTGGAGGTAATAATCAATGGGTCGCGCATAATTGGCTGGTACTACACACAGGCAGATCCAGGCTTTTGGAAAAAAGGGTGGGGGTGCACTTGAAGGATTTCATGTGTTTTGCACACACGATTGATGGTGGACATGCCAAAAACACTGAAAATGAAGTTTTTTGGTAGGAAAAGGGGCGAGCGGGCCCTGGATCTGCCTATGTTACAGGATTACTCACGGCTAGCGAGTGTCGTGAGTTGTGGGTGGCGCTGCACTGTCTCCAAGACGGTTGCCGTGGCAGTGGGCATGACCCGGGCCAGCACGTGGATCACGCCGTTACTCGCGCGCTGGTCGCTGGACGTCACACGCACACAGTTGGCCGTCATCAGGCGCTGCAAGGTCACCATGGCAACAGTGAATTTATATATTTATTTTGATTCATTTCAAGTTAATACATTTTATATGTTGTGCACTTTATATCAGATGTCTTGATACTGATTTATTTCAACACAATATGATGATAAGAAATAAGATCTACAAGCACGTAAACTGTGGTGGCCCATATCAATGTGAAAGATTGAACGATTGATGGGCCACTTGATGTAAGTCAACAGAAGCTTGGGGCTGTAGAACCCATCCTCAGTTATGGCACTATAATGATAGAAAGGTGCTTCCTGTAGTAAACTGAGAGTTACGAATAAAGAGGTGTTAAATAATGTGTTTGCACCTGGCCGTCGGGTGTGTTGTAGTGGTTCACCCTGACGGTCGCCGTGGGATACAGCGTGTCCATAGTGGTCTCGTCCGGCAGCCGGTCACTAGTGCGGAATCCCTCCACCAGGTGCGCCGCGAGCAGCGAGCGCGTCTCCGTGGCGACGGCGGCCGAGTCAGCTGACACAAGCACGATGTTGGGCGACGGCCGCCGCTGCAAGATCAATCATGTGTGCACTGATGCGGCACAAAACCATGAATCCAAAACCAGTGTCATCAGTGCCCGCTTAAGATTTAGTGGGGTCCACGGTTATGATTTGAAGTGGGGTTCTTTGTCGCGAGTCGCAACATTTTGTCGCAATTCACGAACTCTGTCTCTACTCGTGACATCATATGTGTGTATGTGTAAATTTCTCATTCACAAGAGGAAACAAGAAAAGGGTCTTAATATCTGGCTCAAGCAAATTAAATCACAGTCTGTCAACACATATTTCATACAGATTATTTGGTACTTTTTGCAGAGCAAACTGATCAAGTAGATCGTCAAAGCTCAATGTGTTAACGATTTTTTGCTGTATTCTTTAAATTTCTCTTGAGCCTTCATCATAGTGTCTTTTATTTTCTTAGATATAATCATACTATAGAAGCAAACAAAATTATCAACAAAAAACATTACTGTGGTCAGTCTCTTTGAATTAAAACATACTGCCTGATTTTTCCTATTGGTGCTATTTATATTACTTGTTAATTATTTAGCTTTAAGGTGTACACTATATATTGATATTGAGAGAGACAATCAAGATTTGCATAATTCACTTTACGTTTAACATACTATGTCTTCATTTTATAAAAATGATATGTTTTCAAGAACAATTGTTACACAATGGAGAGGATTTCTTACGTTTTCAGCAAAGGGTGTACATCTCTGTGTATACCTCCCTAGGGGCCTTTGAAATGTGATATTATCTAAGTCATAAACTTTCATTTTAATAGTTACCAAATAAATACACAGGTAATTGCCAAAACAATCACAAAACAATTTAGGCAGTTAAAGGTGTAAGGCAACTATATAACTAACTGAAATCACTGCAATATCTGTTGTTACACTGAAGTTCATTACAACTAATAAGAGCGTGGATGTCTACTTTCATAGCCAATGATTACATAATTCATTTCCTGAGTGAGTGTATCATCTAAATGAGGTATTTACTACTTTTGCTGAAGAATTGTTACATAATGGTAAGGTATTATTAAGTTTTCAACGTGGGATGGCTGTGTGTTTACTACTTTTCTATACTTATATGTTCCCGAAAAGGTCCATTGTAAATGTGATCTAAAATCTTTAGTATTTTCCATTTGCAATTCATGAAAATGTAAAAACAACTAAAAGACACATTATTGCATGAGATATCAAAGTGTACAAGGACTGCATCGAAGTCCTTTTTGATTTAATCAAATTTTGTGCCTTATTCTAAAAGATTATTTGAACTAAAGCACAATACTCTATGTTGACGATGTAGTGATATTGAGTGACTCACTCAATCAGCCGTTGGTTTATTCTCACCTCACTCGGCGTATACTCCTTAAACGCATCGTCGCTTGGAGCAAAGATTGTGAAGTTTCCATCCTTGAGTCCATCTGTGAGTTTTGCCTCATTTGCTGCCTCCAGAAAATTGGTTAGACTGAGGCTACGAGCTGTCGACGCCAGGTCAGTGAGGGTCAACTCTGCAACAAGATCAGGTCAGTGAGGGTCAACTCTGTAACAGGGTCAGGTCAGTGAGGGTCAACTCTGTAACCACGGCAGGTCAGTGAGGGTCAACACTGTAACAGGGTCAGGTCAGTGATGGTCAACTCTGTAACAAGGTCAGGTCAGTGAGGGTCAACTCTGTAACCAGGTCAGGTAAGCGAGGGTCAGATCTGTAACAAAGTCAGGTCAGTGAGGGTCAGATCTGTAACAAGGTCAGGTCAGTGAGGGTCAGATCTGTAACAAGGTCAGGTCAGTGAGGGTCAACTCTGTAACAGGGTCAGGTCAGTGAGCATCAGATCTGATAGGTGGCGGAATAAATTAGCATTGACAATTGTGACCATTGCCATCCCCCATTACTTGTTACGATAAGAAATTGACAATAAAGAGCAGAGACCAATTAATGTGGACCAACCTTTGGGGCATCCCAGCTCACCCGCCAGTCGCATGTAACCATAGCAACAGCGATACGTCACGGTCACTGTCTTCTTACGACCGTAAACATCCAGACTGAAATAATGCACAGGACATTATCATGACCTTTTCTTTGTCTTCATTCACGTGAATGTCTCTCTACTGAGACCCGTGTCTTGCATGTTGCTGTATGTGGGGACACGTTGATAGATTGATTTAACTAGACCTATTAGGAGTATTTGTGTTCCCCCATGTTCTAGTTCATGCAGTGGCATCAGCTGGCCCAAGAGGCACATACGGACACGCCCACTACTTCCACTGAATCTTGGACCTGCAACTGTTGTAATTATGTGTACATTCATAATGCCCTCATGGAAGCCCATCTACAATTCCCTACCTTAGTTTCAACATAGTTTTTAATACTGAAATACATATTTTATTCATACACAAATTAATTAGGCACTAGCTAGAATGTGATATATGCTTCTCTCCCACTCCAAGTAATAATTATAAATGAGCTACCCTGGCGATATAATGTATATCACACCGTCCAAAATTCGACAAGAGTAGGAAAAGGATCGGTGCTATAGTAGAAATATGTCAATCAAATCAAGCTTGCATTGACAAATATCTACAATAGCCCCGCCCATTTTACACCAACGTCACATTCTATGTACAACACCTGTGCTTGATGTATCCTTTAAAATGTTCCTGTACCAATAATAACGTCGCTCTGAACGCAATCTATTCGAACTTACTATGGCGCTCTAGTAAATTGTGATACACAAAACAAGTTATTTTTCAGATTACAACATTAATTTTAGTTTGGCTTATTGATCCCCCGTATCCCTGCGTTTTTAGTGCAAATTTACTGTGTAACACATCCTAATGTAATTCACATCGTACCCAAACACATATGATAACCCTTAAAAAGAGACATGCACAGGTGATTTCATGTCATTTCAACGTTTTATGCCACATACATAGTATTTGCTGAGCCATTGAGATACATACATTTTTACCTATGTGCGGTGTTCCATTTCTTCATAATCAATTAATTCTATAATTTGCTCTCATGAAATGTACCCAACAATCATGGTTGTAAACAGAACTAAACACTGACACCGTAACAGCCTTGATTAATAAATATTTCGGAGCAGCTAATTTTGGCTGTCGGCGCAAGGGTGACAGAGGCTGCTATTTCATGCACATAAACATAAACAAAACATAAGTTATTAGGAGCAACATGTCAAATGTATTAAAAACAAAATTATTAATTAAATCTATCTAAGGAGGCATTTGCTGTGAATGTCCCTTTAATTCTCGCACCTTGCAGTGCATGTGTACGTCTCCTCTCCCTCCTCGCAGGCGGTGGTGCTGACGACCCCGAGGTGACCCCCACCGCTGCCCCGTAGCTCCACCTCCTCCTCCTCCGTCTCGGTCCGGTCCACGCACACGTGAGGGCTGAAATGTTGGGAACGTTGGGGAAAAGGTTTTCGTATCAAGATGGCGGTGGAAGGTCCATATTACACATATACTATACACTTGCTTTCATTCTAGCTTATTTCCTACTTACATTTTAACTGACTTCTCACATATTTGTTTGCAAATCCCCCTTTTCATTTTAAGACTCTTTTTAGGTTAAAAAAATATTGCCTCAAGTTGAAAAAAGTTGAAGATGCAGCGGTTTTTTTTTCTCTCATTTTAGTAGCACTGTGCGCCTTCCGTTCCCTCATCTGGTCCTGATGTGCAAATATACCTGATTTCTATGCAGCTTGACCTATTGAATATTTTATAACATAGCCTTTGTCACTTACCCATCATACCACGGTTTTGAGGGAGTGTCGTCTCCGAACCATGCTGGACTGAGGCTACTGAACCTCGACCCCATTTTGCTCAGCCTTGATCTCACCGGCTCAAGCAGTGAGTCCATATCAAACAGTGAGTCGAGGCTACAATGTAGATAGAGAATAAAAGATAGACTTTCTATAATTGCCCTATGATGACAGAATGAATGTAAAAATAGGGTAGGTGAAATGAAATATTTTGATGTTGTCATTAATTTTGCTTAAGTTATGTTACTAAACTATATAAAGGAACACAAGTTAGAGATCTCACGTTGCATCATTCAAAATAGCTATTAACATACACAGGACACAAGATAACAAACTACGACTAGGCCCTGCACTGCTTGCTTTTAGGCAGAAATTGTCTTAGGGTGGCCTACTTTTTGTCAGAGTTTTTCATAATTTTTGATCCTGTGGTCCATGACAAATTTAGCGGTTTTTATTTTTACTTTGCTTAATAGCTATTCTTCTTCAGTTTAAAGGGAAAACATGGTTAATATAAAGAACTAGATGTGATTCTGTGGCCAAGTGGATAGGGAATTGAACTCATAACTAGAAGGTGTGCGTTCGATACCAGTCTGGTCGGTTCTTGTGTTGTGCAAAGTCTGCAAACCCATTCCTAAAGCAGTTGCACACTGTTCCACAATAGCTAAACACAGTACACGCTTTTTAGGTACAAGTGATTGGTTGAAAGATTGTGTTAGTGATTAGCACTAGCACTGTGCGCTGTGAAATGATCAATTGACCAATAGATGTGCCAACGACCTAGTGGCTAGTGTAATGAGAGTGTGCGCTGACTGACCGGCTGAGGGCGTCGGTGAAGCCTCCGCTGGCCAGTATGCCCGTGGGCTGCTGCAGGTCCCTGCGCCGGCCGCCTCGCGCTCTCTCCCCACCTGCAATATGGCAGCAGTCACGTCAGCGAGCCCTCTAGCAACAGGGAGTCTCCAACGGGTTTTAGCAATAACATTACTTCAGGCCCTCCAACAAAATGAAGTCTCAAACAGGTTTTAGCAATAATATTACTTCGCGCCCACAAAAAAATGAAGTCTCAAAAAGGTTTTAGTAATAATATTATTGCATGTCTTTGCTCACATCGATCTCATGGAAGATTTTATTGCTTGTGTACGCGGTCATGGGCACTTTTTCTAAAACCTGGAAATATCACTGTTTTTTCTTATAAATTCATAACGTGGTTTAAAAAAAGCACAGGAAATCTGGCAATTCACCATATTGTTTAACCTGTTTGAGAATGCGCAATAACGTTATTGCCAAACGCTTGCCCCTTGAGATTTCCATTGATTTACATTGCTTGAAAATGAACTGCAAGAATTCATAAGTTTTACAGTTAAACTTTTGAAACAAACTTGACAGGCATTCCATTGCCTGCGGCCCGCGGTTGTGTATGGTTTTCAAGTGCTCACCCCAACTCCGGACGTCCTCAGTTCGATCCTCCATGTCTCTCATCCACTGTTCAATCTCCGATGGGTCGATGGGTCCGACATCATCCCCCAGGCCCAGCCTTGCCTGTTGTGTCGCATAAGTGGACACCAAGCGCTGACACTGAGGAGACCTCCACAAAGAATGGTTACATTCAGAACGACTATCAAGGAGCGAAACAATGCATTGGTTCCATAATCAGTTCACAATGACAAGTTTTCCCATTGCAAATGCTTTACAAACATTTCCATGTGTAATATTTATACTTATTTCCTATCTCTTGTTTTTTATAAGTGCACGTGATGGTCAAATCTTAATAAAAATGGAATCAGTGACCCTGAAAACGCTGAAATCTATCTACCATACATAAATATAGATGTAAATGCAAAACAATCTTACCTATAATGGTGTATTTGGCGGTCATTTAGGGAACAATCATAAATAATGATACCGGGAGATCGTCCAAAAAGATGGGGGGTCATCCAACATTTCCGATTCCTTTGGGGGGGGGGGGGGGACGCTGAACATTTTTTTATCATGCCACGGTGTATTTTTTCAAATATTTTCTTTTCGCTATTGTCCAAAAATGTAATGACTATGTAGAGGACTTTTGCTTTAGCGGAGGGCAGGGTCACTCAATTTTTAAAAAAGTTGGTGTGGAGGTCGGTTAGCTTTTTCTTCAAGCCCCAAAAAATGGACGACCCCCCCTCGTTAGCAGTGAGACAGACTTTTGAAAGTTGTTTCTTTGTTCTGATACAGAGGGTCATCCGATCTATTCGTTGAAATGATCAAGAAACAATGCTTTTTTTAATTTTGCGTAAGAAATGCCTAAGTACCTGTTCTCTGGAGTCATCTGGAAGCACGGGTGCATTGTGAGAGTCGCGGAGTCGCCGTCTTGGAGGCCGCCCCCGGACAGGGCGTCACGGCCTGCATTGTGACAGGTCGCGATGAAATCCAGAGTTAACTGGGAAGTTTGCTTTAAGGGTACGTCAAAGGAAATTTGCCTTTAAGACCTCTCCAGTGTGTGTGTGTGTGTGTGTGTGTGTGTGTGTGTGTGTGTGTGTGTGTGTGTGTGTGTGTGTGTGTGTGTGTGTGTGTGTGTGTGTGTGTGTGTGTGTGTGTGTGTGTGTGTGTGTGTGTGTGTGTGTGTGTGTGTGTGTGTGTGTGTGTGTGTGTGTGTGTGTGTGTGTGTGTGTGTGTGTGTGTGTGTGTGTGTGTGTGTGTGTGTGTGTGTGTGTGTGTGTGTGTGTGTGTGTGTGTGTGTGTGTGTGATGTCTGTAGGTGTCTGTGTGTGTGTGTCATATGTGTGTGTGTGATGTGTATGTAGGTGTCTGAGAATGTAGGTGTGTGTATCTGTGTGTGTGATTGAGTGTGAGAATGTGTGTGTGCGCATGTGTGTGTGCCTCTATGTGTGTGTGCGTGTGCATGCCTGTGTGTGTGTGGTGCATGTCTGACCTCTCCATTGTCCGTGCCCCCTGCGGTGGTGCCCTCGGCCCCGCCCTCCCTGGTGACCACGCCCTCGATGGTGACCTGGAGGCAAACAGCCTACTACACACGCGAGCAGAGTGAATGAAGGGAACGGAGGGAATGGAGGGAACGAGGAAAAGAAGGGAACAAGGGAACGGAGGGAATGAAGGAAAGGAGGGAATGAAAAATTAACAAGGGTTCTCAATATAAAGCATCACAATGTGAATTATTTGCTTGAGTCATTCATGAATTGTAAGTGCAGCATGGAGGGAACTGCACTCGGTGGAATTTACATTGGAAATACGAGAACTGGACAGAATTACTCAAAGCATGATCGAGTACAGTTTGTCACGCTCCGCAAAAGTGGAAAACAATGTTCTCTTCCTACCCCCACCCCCTCCTAAAATAAAAGTGGAAATATCAGATGTAGTAGTGTAACATAGTTGAAACATATCTACATAATGTTTAGGTTTTTGTGCCACCATTCATTTAAAAATCACATTTGCATATGTATATAATGACATTTAATGTATACATAATATAACATTAACATTACATAATAAAATGAGAAGACATCTATCAATTCATGGATGTATGGGTGAAAAGTCTATATATATCTTACATAATGCCACGCTCAAATACCAATGTAGATGAATCATGATGTGAAATTTTTCAGCGTGCTTGAAAACTTAAGTGTGCGCAAAAAAATCTTGGAATGACAAAAAAAGTGGAATATCAGAAATTTGACACCCCCTCCCCCAAGTGGAATAATTTTCCACTTTTGCAGAGCGTGACGAAATGAACATCATCCTTTACAGAAACACATAATTTTCTGTGGTGATTTACCCTGGAGTTTGATGGGACATTCGGGGCCCGGACACAGCTCATGCAGCGCCCGGCCCCTATTGGGACAGTCCGGGCAGGGCTCTCTGTTTGCATATGGGCAGGGTCTCCCTTGACATCTGCAATAGAAATAGAAATACAACGTAAACTATTAATCGCCAATAGATAAAAGTAGTGGATAGAGAGTGACTTGGCTAGATAGTGATCAGGCTGCCTGGGTCGCAATATACGCGTGAGATCCAGATTCAGATTTGCCATATTCTACGGTATGCTCCCCAGGCAGTTGAGAAAGAGATAGTGAGATGAGGATGCCAAACACCCAATGGCACCGTCTTTTCTTCTTACCTAATCCGCCACGACCCACCTTTATCAAGCTCGGTGCTGCCTCGCCTACCTCAACAAGCCTATTAACACCCCCAATGCCACACTCTCAGTCGCATCTGTTGTAGTAAGATATCTTTTTTAGCTTATACTTTTATTTTCAAACACAACTTCATTTAACAATTGTTGTGTTGTGTTTGAATCTTGTCTTTGTATGTTGCTCATATTTTTGAATATTTACACTTTTTTCATCATTAGTTGCATATTTATCATATTGATAATCAACGAACATTTTGTAAACTATCAGAAAAGTTGCTCATGCCCACATTTTATAATCCGTGATTAAAGCATTTTTTTATATTTTTTTTCTAATTTCATATACAATAGTTTTAGTTCAAATCTGGCGCAGAATAAATTTTCTTTGACCTGTGACTCACGTAGACAACCAAAAGTGCATCCAGGAGACCTCGCGAGGGGACCCGAGGAGAGTCCTGGGCGGGGTATGCCGTTGTACGGTATCAGTCCCGGGACAAGTGGGCACGTCCATCACAACGACGTCCCATGGGTCGGGCAGTACAACACTGCCAGTGAACGAATTCTTGTCAGTTTCGATGTCTGTAGACACCGGAGTCCTCGGGGACTCAAGCAGCGATGCAATCAATGGGCATGTCGACTCGCATGCTGTATCGTCGTCTAAAACTCAGTGTGGAGGGGAGCCACTGGATAGGAAAAGTCGAACACCCCGCCCAGGTAACTGGCGGCTGGGGGTTAGTATGCGGACAATAGACAGGCTTGAGTCCACCTACGTGCAGTCAAGGGTTGTCCCATCAGGGGACGTCCCTGTTGTCTGTGAAGGCACCTGTCAGCATCACTCCACATGCTTCCTGGTGGTAGAACCGGAGTGTGCTGGGAACGGGTACGTGCTTCATTGTTTTGAACCGAGAGGGGGTGGTGTTAGAACGGTCCACACCACCAAATATGTGACCTGCAGGTCAAATGACTCACAAGAGAAACTTGATGGGAAAACCAAAGGCGAGCTCCGTCTGTCTTGTCATGTGCACGTGGTACTTCAGCAACCTGGCGCTAATGGAAGCTGGACAGCCACTGCATGCGTGGACAGTGGGGCAACCTATAGTATGCTCTCCACCGCGTACTATGAAGCCATGGGATGTGAGAGGCCGCCCTTAGAGGATACTTCCGTCGCTCTTCATGGGGCTAGCAGAAGTGACCTTGAGGTGCCCGGTCAGATCACGACGTTAGTTGGAGTGGGTGGTAAGGTCCTGACACTCATTATTGGGACACTGAGTGAACCTGACCTACTACTGGGTAGAGATTGGCTATTTGACAATGGAGTTGAACTCAACTTCTCCAAACGTACAATGACCATTCACGGCCCGGCCACATCCAGGACCGAGGGAAACCATGTCAGTCTGTTGACAGCAAAGTGTAGAGGCCCAGTACCGGCACGTACTGTGCGGCGCCTCCGTGCTACTGTCAAGAACAGACAACTGTGGATGAGAGACTGCCTAGTCGAGGGAACGTACTCCAATGAGCAGGTCACTGTCGTGACTTGCCTGGTGCGTGTGACTTCAAAGGGCAGGGTATTCCTCACAGTGTAGAACGTCTCGTTCATGCATGGACGAGAAGTTAGTAGCTTGTTGTACCAAGAGGAAGGTTCTGGTAACCGATGGTGGGGAGACTGTTTGTGATAGTGGGCGGGAGGTGCTTGACGGGGCACCTCCTGAACATCTCAAGAAGTGCTCAACGGGGCACTTCCTGAACATCTCAAATGTATGCTTCCTGAGGAAGGTGTTCTGAGTGATGATAAGACACAGCGTCTGTGTCGGGTGATCATATCCTTGTTGGAAATATTGGTGGGTCCTGGTTGCAAAGTCTACTTTAGCGACTGGATCAGCCATACGATGGATACCGGGGATGCTGAGAGAAACCGCTTTGTGACTCACTGGGTGTACGAGTGGAGTGTCATACCGTTGACCTCTACCGGCTACGTTTTGTAGGCTTATGGAGATGGTCTTGTCTGACATTGTGTGGTCAAAGTGTCATGTGTACTTGGACGATAGTCTGGCATTTGGCCGGGACTTCACCATTGCCTTGGCGAACTTGATAGGCGTGTTTGATAGACTAAGATCCCTTGGCGTCAAACTGAAGCCCACCCAGGGATGAGTTACATGAACTGAGGAGTGTTTACATGACCTGCGTGAGACGCCACATGCCGGTACTGGGTTCACGCTGCATAGACTGTTTTACAGTCAGTGCGCTAACCCTATGTGGCCTGTGGACCTCATGTATGGCTGTGTGAGTAAAGTAACCGTGAACCTTTGAGTGAACAGTGGGTTAGTTCGGCACACCTCAAGCCTGTCACCGTGTACGGGGAAGAGGGAGCCTTACTGACTAGCTGTAGAACTCGGTAAAGTAAAACATGGTCAGTTGAGGTGGACGCCCTTAACTCTACGGCTAACTTATTTTGCACTTTCGGAGATGCTATTTAGTGTCCAAAAGTTTCGCTCGTGAAGGTCTAATAGTACTATTTCTTATTAACCGAGTTCCCTATTGGAACTTGGGGGAGAGAGAGGAAATTTGGATTGTCACTGGCACCCGCGCCACTGAAATGATGATAGCTAATTAGACCATCCCGAGGACCACGGGGACGTTGTGACGGGACCGTCCGTACGTCTTTGACGAGGTTCTCATGACAGTCAGGGGGACGTTGTGAAACGTACCATTGACGAGTGGGCTAAATTAGCGGATGAGACCTTACATCTGGTGTTAATTGCTAGTCTTGGGATTAGGTTCTGTAACTGACGGATAACCAGTCGGAACCCCTGGACTGGTGCTTATTGAGGTGTTTGGTTGATTCCACCTTTCGCTAGAAATGTGTCCTGCACGAGTGTTAAATATTGCAAACGTGGGTTGTTGACTTAGCACAAACCTATGATTATTGACACTCGTGTATGCGAGCACCCCAGCCTCCTGTAAAGAAGTCGGGTTGAAGTGAATTTGCTCTGCCCTGAGCGTCACGTGTAACAAGGGAAGATCCCACCTCTGGGAGGGTCACCTATCTAACACAGACGTATGTGTACAGGGCAAGGGTGACCAGTCTAACACCCGGTGTATGACGGCCCGGGTACCAGTGTCCGTGCACGGTGGTCAACAACATGAGGGAAAGTTAACCTACGGGTGGTTATAACCTGTGTAGATGGACTACTTGTGTAAAACGGACAGTACTCGACATAGGTGTGAAATGACGTGGCGCTAGTGTAATGACCTCTGCGAACATTTGGTGCAGGTGCTTGCAGGTGCTTGCAGGTGTTTGTCCCGTTGCTAGGTGATGGGACAATTTTGATGGCACAACTTCAATTCTTGGAATTGACAAGACGTAAACCATTGTCTGGAACGTACGACTCTGGTTTTGTCGAGTTCTGCTGCGCTCTTGCATAACAAACCTGTGACCGAATGGTAAAAAGTGATACCAAGTGGAGAAAATGGGTCTGAGCACCGGCTCAGATTCGGACACCGCTAGCACGGACAAACGAAACGAATATGGATATGGAGGATGGGGGCTGAGATGAATGTGGGCAGCTTGACCGGTGGCACCAACACCACTGGACCGGCTGCTACGTCCATCGGCAAACCGGCTGAGAACGCGGGTGGTTCTGACACCACTCTCGTGGCCGGTGGGCCTCTTTCTCAACTGAACATGTAACGGCTCTCGCTGGAGGAACAACTCTGTGGAGGACCTACACTTCCGGGTGTGGGACCTAGCAGTGCAAATGCTCCAGTGATTGCTGAACCTCAGGCAACCAAACAAGTATTGGGGGACCCACGTGCTGGACCCGCACCCGCAGGCGTGGGACCAGATGGCGTGTACGCTTCCTCCAATACTGCCTTGAGTACGAACGAGACCACCACAGTGGCCTCGTGACACACTCTATGTATGTGAAGTATTCTTCACTGTCGCATGCGAGGACGTCATGATGGCACTGATCTTGAGGTACCACCTGTTGCATCATTCGCTCGAGCCTCGATGTACGACATCTATTGTTCATGACGTGGAACTAAACTAGTTTCGTGTCTACACAGTATTTTTAGTGCGGAGGAAGTTGAGGAACCCAAACCATGATGTACGCCAGGACAGTCAGCCGACTGTGCACGGGGACATTTGCCGGCACGAGCGCATGCCACAGTTTCTTCAGGACAGTCTCACTACCAGTAGTGGAGGTTCTGAAAACGTGGTTTGCGTTGGGTGGCAATTGTGCCTTAGTGAACCCACACAGTAAGGACCTGGTTTACGAACGTGACCCACAACTGGGTGTTCGCAACCTGTGAACTGGAGACAACTGTGCTGGGGACTATGTTGCACCGATGGTTCACACGAATGGAGTGTGAAAGGACAACCGCATCACTCACGTCTGCCTAGTGTTTGATGGCACTCGTGGGATGACAGTAAGATCCTTAAGATCAATAGGGCATTGAGAAAGATTTGGGATACTGGGTGCTTGTCAGCACTTCGCATTGTTCAGTATCTCGGGTGTTCAACCTAGGGATAATTTTTATTAATGTTGAACATGCCAGTCAAAATTTGCGGTCATGGTCATCTCTGGGTCTGGAGGGTCGCTGATGAAAGCAGTTAGGGGGAGTTTACTCCCCTGAAGGTTTGTTTCAGCAATACACTTGTCCGGGGGTAACTGTGATGCACTGGGGAGGGCTCCCCGTTGGCTCTGTAGTTTTATAATTTGATAACTTCCCCAGTCCTTACACATGTTTTTATTTTTGATACAGGCAAAAGATGAAGTACTGTGCGTTTGTTGGCTGCTCGATTTGAATGTTTGTTTGTTTCAGACTCCGTGGACCCTGGTCAAGTACTCTGCCAGGACCAAGACCAGGGCGAGACGGACTCTGCTCCCGCAGACCGGATCTGGCCTGGAAGGCAGGGTCTGATCTGCAGTAGAGGGTGCGGGCTGGCGATCCGGTCGTTGGCAGGACCATTAGCCCAAGCTGGGAGGGAGGAGCATGTGTACGTGTTTGTGTGTGGAGCAGCCAAGCTAATCATCCTATGTATTTGTTATAGGATTTTCCGGTTCCTGAGGGTAGGTATAGTTACTCATGCTGAGATTGGGTCTTCCGTAGAAGCGAAGCCCTGGTCCCACCATGGTAACTGGGGGAAAGTGTGATAAAACGCTAGTTAGAGGTGCGGGGTGGGACAATTGTAGCATTGTCATCATCAGCTAGTCAATCCCTTTACAATTGACCCCGCACCGTTATGGCCCTTTCGTCCTACGCTCGCACTTTCCATGCGTACGTCATTTTGACGTATGTGTTGTTTATGACGTGTTTTTACGTCGCCCTTGTGTCCCAGTTGCTCGGTTACAGGACATTTTTAGTGGTGTTCTGTCCCGTTGCTAGGTGATGGAACAATTTAGTTGACTTCCCATCACCAAGACGGAATAGCCGTCAGTTTAGCTTGAGAAGTTGTTGTCTTGGGTTTAGTATTCTCTTTAGGACATTCAGCTCGGCGTGTGCCATGGTCTGAAGCCGTCGCTATCAGCACAAGTGCGAAGTCCCCCCGTGTGGGGCCGTCAATCTGGTCTTGGGAGAGGCCCCTGTACGACCGTAGTGTGGGCCTACGTCTAATCGGAACAACACAAGAGAACCTAGGCGGTGTAAGCGCTTCGACAAGTACCAGGAGCCGAGTACAAGTCCAAAAAGCTTACAGTATGATATAGATCATTCCAGATTGTTAATGATTGTTCTAACATGATAGAATCTTGTGGAACGTTTTAGCAATGCATGAGCATTCTGGAAGTTCTAGATTGTACTATTCTGATAGTATATAAGGCAGCAGCCACACATCTGTTCAATTCAATTATAGTTCAATCCTAGTTCAATCATAGTTCAATGTTAGTTCAAGTTACGTCCAATTAGAAGTTAATTAATGTTACATGTTATATACATACATCAATTAAGCGAGGGGCACATTCCACCGCAAGAAGGTGGGTCTACAGCCTGTCTACTGCCAAAAACGCAGAGAAAACGTGAGGATCCGTGAGTGTACAGTGCTGCAAACGTACGTTTTTTCAAGGCCGTACGGTGGCCGCCCTACGTCAAGGTCTGACCGTAAGGAGGCAGTGCGGTGACCTTACGTTAAACACAGAGGATTTACCCGCACGTATTCGGCACAGACACAGTACTGGGGCCGTGTGTTGCCTGTACCATGAAAAGTACGGATCCCGTGCTTTTGTAATCACGCGGTGCGTAAGACGTAAGCTATACGCGAGTACATCGCACGTTCTATGCAAGTTGATCGCACGGCCACCTAAATAAATACCACTCCCTGTGCCGACGCACTCATAACGCACGGAGCCCGTGCGTATGTGCCCACAACTGTACTTTTGTCAATGCTTGCGGAAAACGCTGTAGACGCCGCAGACCTCAACACGCCTTGCGGCGACCACCGCCGAAAGGTGGAATGTGCCCCTCGCTTTAAGGATATATTTATACCACACATCTGGTTGTTTATGTACTGATAGTGATTATACACGCTGGACCCACACAAACTATTTCAGCATCCTCACATGCACGCGCACGCACTCACACACAAACACACACACACACACACACACACGCACGCACACTCACACACGCACACTCACACGCTCACTCTCACACACCCACACACATGCACACACACCCAAACCCACCCACACACTCACACCCACACCCACACACCCACACACACACACACACACACACACACACACACACACACACACACACACACACACACACACACACACACACACACACACACACACACACACACACACACACACACACACACACACACACACAAACACAAGAGCACCACCACCCCCAAAGCACACACCCTCCCTCCACCGTCACCTCACTGCGTCGTCCACCCACCGCCGCACGTCTTCCAGCCGCCGCCGCTGCACATTAGACAGCGCCGCCGCCGCCGCCGCCGCCGCCACAACGACCGCGACTGTCCAGAGCAACGGGCGCATTGTGCTGGAATATGACACCAAAGTTACGCTCAGTGAATGGAAACTGTTTTATTTATGGCAGATACATTACAAACAAAAGACAAACACATTATACACTGCAATAAATAATACATGTATATTCTTATTTCCATTGTGGACCTTAAATTACAGCGACAAGAAACATTGGCCACGAACTTAAATAATAACTACAAAAATATAACACATCATAAATTTATCACAGATATGGAAAAGAGACTGTACTACTATAGGGTAATGATGAAATGAATGATGAATGTGAATGAAACATGATTGAATGATTCTCAACACAGTCTCTGCTGTTTGATGAGTATCATCTGCTGATCACCCTCTACTATAAGTAAACAGAGAAGGGGAAACCAAAGAATGGCCACTTATAATTCTCAGTTGGTTTCTACCCTCTGCATGCATGTTTCCGTGGTCTCTGATCATGTATCCATCCAAATACTGTTATCTCCTTGTCTTCAGCTATGTCAAGCACAGTGGTACGAGCTTGCTTGATACAGTAAACATAGAGAGAAGAAAGAAATTGTTATTTCCCAGAAGTTGCGCATCAATCCAAACTGTTTGGCACTTGCTCTTATTTCTCACACTTCTCTCAAACTTGCAGGCTCAAAAATGCGCCGTAAATCCCAAAGCTAGAGTCACACACTGCCGACATCTAAAGGCGAATCTGTCGCGGTCTTGAAGACCCCGTTGTGTTTCATATTTCCCCGGCACAGACACGTAGTTTGGCCGCAGCATCCCCGGGTATTAGTGTCCGCGGGTACTTTCCCAACTCCTACTGCGCCGTAAACCGCAGATTAGCAATCGTGGCAGTGGGACTGGGGCAGCAGGTGGCCGGGTCACGTGGCAGCAGGTGGCCGGGTCACGTGGTCCCCCGGGCCGGGCACGGGCGGAATACAAACGGCTTTATAACACGGGACAGAAGCTTGCCAACTAGACGTCTAGGGTGTTTAACTGATGAATACAAACTAAAACTGTATTTGTTAAGTTAGTCCAATTCCAAACCATTTTATCATTTTAATCAATGTTATGTTTAAACGTCTGTTTGTGATTATAGCTGAGGAGGGTGCTTAAGCACCGAAAACGTTAATAAAAACATTTTTTATTTCTATTCATACAGCAGTGACCAGAAGACAATACTAATCATGAATCTAAAAATGAATAAATAATAATCCACGGCAGACCATTCTAATCCTTATTAGAGCAAATCACATATGTGTGTGATTGTGTTAAATGAACAGAATCTGATGTGATGTGAATGTAGTGCTGGTAAAGCAGGATGCGGCAGATATACAATGATAAAAGTACAACGATTTACTGAGCATTTTATGAGTAAGTATTCAGCTTGCGTGTAGTTCTTTTTTTAAAGACATTTGTCTACGTAAAAGTGCACCCATTTTAGTTGTGACAGTAGCTGTCTTTCCTCCTCAAAAAATCACCAATATTACTTAATATGCACTAAATAGCAATTTACCAATTTCCAAGAAGTGGCATTGGAGAGGGAAGTCAATTTGAATTGAATAATGCATCAATATACATATACATATACTTATGACTAGAAATCTAAAGATTTGAAAAGCTTTGACAAGCATTTATAAATCTAGATATTTTCTCTATTTCTATATTTCAGAGACCAAGCACTGAGTATCTAAAGACTACGCGTGCACTTGGATTCGTTTCTGTTTAAAATGGAAACATGACAATAACAAATTTCTAAACAACCAAAAGCAGTTAACCTACCGTTATTAAGTCAGTCAGAAGATATTTCCAAACAATATTATATGTGAGCCGGATCCTGCGATGTTCCCAGCAAAACTGACGGCAGCAGCAGACGGCAATCTGACCTGCTGGGTCACGTGCCGTGTCGTCCGCGTCACGACCGAGGCTGGAGCTAGCTAGACTGTGGCACACCAGCCTCCCCACGCCGCAAGGTTAGCTGTGTGGAGAGCATGCAGTAGACGGCAGCTCTTACTTAGCAGTCTGAATGATGGAGACTAGGAGCTAGCAGGCTGGTAAGGGGTGTGGGGGTGTGGGGGGCGTCCAAATTTTTAAAATTCATTTTTTTTTTTTGGGGGGGGTCGCTGAACTTTTTAAAATCATGCTATGGTATTTTTTTCAAAAGTTTTCTTTTAGCAATTGTCAATGCAATGACTATGTAGAGGACTTTTGGTTTAGCAGACGGGTGTGTGTGTGGGGGGGGGGGGGTCACTTAACTTTTGTTGATGCAGGGGGGGTCGGTTAACTTTTTCTTCAAGCCCCCCAAAATGGACAACTCACCCCCTTCCCCCTGGTATCGTTATTTATGATTGTTCCCATATTGCTAATGCTCCTAAAGTTTGTTCAATTTTGTACACTTTCAAATTCTGTAGAGGTATATTTTCAATGAGTCATGTGAATCCTCTTCAGTTGTTTACCAAAAGTGAACTGGTTATTTTTAGAGGCAGATCCACGATTTCCGTGGGGTAACGGTAAACACGAGCCCATGACCATATTCGTGTGAATACTGATACACATGGTGTTTGGGTGATATTTTCATGTTTAAAAAATGGTATACAGTGTTGTATATTCTATACTATGGTGTCATTGCATAATTGCCCATAGGTCAACGTTGTTCTCGCGACGCCTTTTTCTTCGAAAACTTTTGATCTGGTTGTACAGACACCTGTTTGTTTACTGGCAGGTCTTGGCAGGGAGAAGTTTGAAAACTTTAAGAGTGGCCACGTATATTTGAGAAAGTACGGGTTTGATATTTAGTTTGTTTGTTTTTGTTTTTGCCTTTTTATATTTTGGTTCTTTTTACTCCTAGCCGCCAGAGGTAAACAACAGAGTAAGCATTTACCGCACTAAAACTGTTGATTTCCGCACCATCTCTAGTGATTACGCGTGCACACTACGGATCGAAAGAACACCGTGGGCATTATCGGAGCGATAAATCTGGCCTGCCGTATGACCTTGGTATCTCGATTTTGCTTATCTAGGATTATTTGGTGTTCCACGGTAAGTTTACTGTTATCCCTACAGATTCAATATACAATGTACCTAGTTTCTACTGACTGATCCAGACTATGTGTACTCTCAGAGAAGCCTCCTAAAAAGTAGGACTGTCATTCTGTGATGTATATGCAGTAGGGCAGCTCATTTTGACAGCGTGTTTTTTCAAAACAGGGCTCCATAAGTTTTCCAGGGTTGATAATCATACAAATAGGCCAAATGTGAGTTTTACAGAATTTGAATAAAATGGTATCTACTACCATTAGAAGTCTCCCGTTGAAAGTTGAATGTACACTTCAGTTCTCGATAAAAGAACAGTTTTATGAAATTACGCGAACGTTTCTGATGTAATTTGATAGCACAAGCTGAAATTGAATTATTCGTAACAGTTTTGAATTCAATTTACTTACACAAGAACAAATAAAACATCAATAATAATGATTTGAAAGCTTTACAAAGGGAGGGGGTGGGGCACAGTGGGGGGAGCCCTCCCTGCCCCCTTTCCCCACCAAAATGCTTCATTTTATAGTTTTTTTTAGCATGTCTGCCGTCGATCGCGCGTACAAAAACCATGAAATCCCTTGAGTGTGCCACGTCCCCCTTTTCCAAAAACCTGGATCTGCCAGAGAAAGAAGTTTTGTAAATAAGCATGTAGGAACCCAGATGACCAGAGTGCGTAAAACGGATGCCAGGCTCCCCTTGTTTTGCATGTTTAATACCCTGTCTTATACAATCATGGATAAGTACCCGTCCTATCGTCCGAGACGGGTATCTGCGTTGTCTGGACGGGTAGAAATATTGAGATACTTGTCCTATGGACGAGTCACGATTACCAGTCACCTCATATAACCCTTTCAATTGCATTTACATGGAGTTTGTTGATTTGGACGAGTAAATCTTAGTTAGGACTGATATATTTTTCAGGATATCCGACCTATGGACAAGTATGATTTTTCTCTTATCCGTGGCCTGGCAATCTTTGTAAGAGTGGTGTAAGAATGGTGTAAGAATGGTGTGAATGGTGTTTGTAAATATAGTGAATGTCCTCAACAATGGAACCCAATTTGCTATCACAAATCCTTCCTTTGTAGAGGGTTTCCCTCATTTACTACATCATTTACTTACATTATCATAAGCTAATGCATGAGACAAGTTTCTGTTATTCAGTTTTCCCTTTGTTTACTCTTCCTTTGTTGAGGACACTGTATAGAATGTATAGCCCCAACCCCACTCCCACCCAACGAAGCGGAGGTCAGAATGGGGGAGGCGAAAAAGAACATGCAAAAAAAGTTTGCGATGGTGAGGCTGTGTGGAGGCTGATTATTTTAAGACGAAAATGTTTTTTGAATTATAAATGTTTTCTTTTCAAAGTCTCTAGTAGCTCTTAAGAGAAAAAACATTTTCGTCTTAAAATAATCAGTCAACACAAAGACTCGAGTATCTCTGTATAGAGTTTACATATATTTATCATGTCTTGCGTAATGTACCATTATCAGTTACTTTGTATGCATATATGCGACTATAATAAAAAAAATCCATTCAATGTAGGGAGGTATTGAACGCAGAGTATCATTGCTTATGTGAGTGATAAAACATATTACAACAAAGATAATAAGTAAAAACATGTTTATTTGGTTTACACATTTTAATATTGCAGATGTTAACAATGTTCTGCTTTATATATAGATTCCAATTACAACAATTTTTTTATTTTTAAATGAAACTTTTTTTTCCATTTCTTAGAAAAGAACTGCAAAACAGTTGTGCAAAAGACATTAAAAATCATCCCTTTTCTATTATGAATGTGCATAACTGCATATGGTAAATAAACAATAAATAATAGCTTGTGTTGGACAAATTGCTGGCAAGGGTTTAATGATTGAAATGGATTTATCGACATTTACAAAGTCACATTTTCTTGAAATATTGTATCAAACTACATGTTGTGTTATTATATGAGTGTACGCCCATATTGGCGGCCATCTTGAATTTCATCTGAATGTATATTGGCCTTCATAAGTGAGTTCAGCTGTTAAATATAGATGAGATTAATGTATTGTAAAGTAATGTTATAGCTTTCTATAGTTTGCCAGTGAGAGCAGCGGCCATTTTAAGAGCCATTTTGAAAATCTTCACCTAAAAAATTGGTAATTATTTCCTCTTATACTTGAAAATACACATTTCAATCATCAAACTTTTTACAAGAATTTTTCCCAGCTTCATGATTTCATTCATTGGACAAATAGGGAATGTTACATGCAATAGGAAGATTATCACCAAGCTAAATATACACATTTAAAAGACTGACCAATATGCTTATTTACAACAAAATATAATATAAACTCCCAATTGAAATTTCATATTGCACATAGTTGAAAATAACATGAAAAACAAACAGTATACATGAAACTACTCACAATAATATAAAATTGTATGGAGAATCCAGAATGTATTTACTCGGGTTAGCATATTTCAGCTAACAATATACACTCAGTCACACATGCTGATGTCTATTACGCCGATTTAGTAATGTTCACAATTCTCATGTAGAAACTCAATCATTTAACATCAATCAACTTCATAAGGTTTTTCATATGTCTGTATGTTATCTACACAGAATCATGATTATTCTTAACTCAACAAAATTCCTACAAATTCCATTTTGTATGTTTATTCATTGGTGTACTGTACCACATTTGACACAGATTTCACACAAGAAAATCCATTTTAAGGTTCAGAATTCTAATTTCTTGATTTTACAATGAAATTCCGAATTGAACATTTTCATAAGTTTTAAATAGAACCATTTGTTTTGGTCGTGTGCGTATGTTGGTTTTGTTTGTTTTGTATCAGGTATCATCAGCAAAAACACGTACATTCATTTTACGATAAAGCCCTGGGTAAAACATGACTACTCCGTATGTCACCAAATCAGTAGAGGTGATCCATGCTGCCATCAACCGTCAGTGGCATCAACCAGCGCATCGAAAACTCCTTCAAAAATGCTATTCATTTGGGGTACAGCAGTTTGTTACGTAGTAAACTCATTGTTTATATTTATTTCATCATTTTTTTCATGAATTGAAAAGGAGTTCACCAGAAAATGTTCACACTATTATGAAGTTTCAGCGTGAATATGTTCAAGCGACGCTGTGTTCTTTGAACACTTCTGATATTGCGATTAGACTGCCGTGTTTTCTCTTGTGGCTGCCACCCTTAAACGATTAGTTATTGGGTCATAACAAAGCCTTTTCACATGTTTTATTTATTACAGTTACAGCACTTTTATTAGAAATCAATGTTTTAACTTCAATTTGCCACTAACATGTACTTAAAGTTCTATTTTATAACTCAACTTTTATCTCTTGTTCACTTTGAAAGATGTCCACTACTATCTTTTATCTAATTTATATATTTCTTATCACAGTGTTTAGTATCAAGAGTGTGAATTTATGAATGTGATACATTCATAATAAACTATTATTATTATTTATAGACAACCCATAACCACACGAAAATCAGCAACAAAGAAACCACAAAAAACAAGTGGAATATGAACGTCCCACAGCGATGCTTGGAATATCAATTTTTCCGCATTCTTTTCTTTGAAACAAACATCTATTTAGATTTTAATCCAGAGCAAAACATGGACTTTGAACATTCTATATTTACCATTCCTACAAACTTGTACCTTAAACCTGCTGTTATATTTATTGAATGGGTTTTTGCTACAAGATTTTACCACATAACATGTTTCCAACAACTATGGTTGAACATGTTCAATGAATAGAATCTACAGCAAAATTCGATGTTTGCATACACATTAATTGATACATGAAATATGACATAACACTAGGAATAAATGGCAATAATTTCAACATATGACCCTGGTGTAATTTCATGTCGGTTTACAATTGAAAAAGGCAAAAATACACATTTAATACACATTCTTTCTGCTCGTGGGTTTTCGCATTCCCCTAAAACCAGTGAGCAAATACTGAGCATCTGAGAGAATACAACCTGCTCACATTTCCACAGGGACACTTGAAGGCAAAACATTGAAAGCGTTATTTCAATGAATCATACATTAATTTTGTCAATCAATAAGTTGTTTTTAAGGTTCATAATACTTTTAGTATGAAACTTCACAGTCGCATTTGATATATCAAGTCATGGTTATTTATATATTATAGGATTCGCATGAATCGCACATTAGATTTTATGAACTAGAAAATTAAAGATTTTAATTATTATCATCGTGGGCGGCAATTACTGCTTTTGAGGTTTTAGTTGAACATTTAATCACTAATCTCTAAATATAAATGCACCATGATTTGTCATTGAAATTTATTTAGTTATTTTGAGGCATTCTAATTCAAAAACCTATTCTTTCATTTTTGTAATCAGGAATATAAAAATATTACAAAATACATATTTTGTTAAGTGATTTACATGTTATAAGACTTTTAGGAATAAACACACGTTATTAGAATCATGAATAAACATAATACATAATACACACTTAATAAAAACATTTGCATATTTTGAATATCAAATTATTTCAACTATATCAATTATGAAGTGTTTTTGGTGATCGAGAAAGTGAGATGAATCTCAACAAAAAGCCAGTTGCTGACACATGCCACCGATCTGACCCATGCACCTGCCTGTAAACAAACACCATGTGCTCCACCCTGGATTGTTAGTAAACAAACACCATGTGCTCCATGCATGCACCAAACACGTCTGTTTCTCATAGAAACGTCCACTTTAGAGAAGCATCTACTACCCAATCCATTTTTTGTGTTACTCTAACAGTAACTAATGCCAATATTCAAGAGTACTTTCTTAATCTGACAGCTTTGTAAAAACAGCTTTTAAATGTTTCATTTTGGCAAATGAAAATGGAATTTGCAAACATAAAAAGCTGGTTCGGATTTCATGGCTTGTCACGATACAGACGCTAGGACTTTCTATAACTGTCAGGTCAGCTTCGTGATCCTCACACTGAATGCTGATTTACTCGCTGTCATGACACCACCTTCCTGCCACCTCAGCAACATCCAAATTCTAACTATAAAAAAAGCCACTTCTATAGCTTTAAGTGTTCAAGAGTCACAACCATTTTGCAAGAAGACGCGTCATAAAAATGTCAAAGCACTCATACATCTAGACGACACAGCAGCAGCCATAACGCACTCATTTGTATGACGTTCAGGAGCAGGCTAACTATGGACTACATGTATTCCAGCCTTGCACGCGGCAGCACGGATTCAGTAGCCCCAATCGCTGTGTGTCTCGGTCTCACATGTGGCTGGTTTGATGTTGCTCAAAGCTTTGCAAACACCCGCTTGTACGCTTCTATAAAGAATCTGTAACATGCATCATCACACATGTGCGCATCCAACATGTGTCTCAGTGAGACATCATCCTGCATTCTCACCACTTTGCCGCTCGTTCTCGATTCTGATTGGTTAAGAGCCGTGCGAGATTATAAGGGACCAATGGTAAGATTTAGTGTTGCGATCACCCTATCTATGCACGACGAGTGGTGTCTTTGCCTGCACGACTGAGGCGCGTCGTGTCTCACATGTGTCTGTAATGGGGCGGGGGCGGATTGTTGACGTCGCGCCGGTACTGATCGAGAGTGCGCGCGAGGTCGCGCTGGAACGTGTTCTGATCGAGGCTGCCGCCGCGGTGCAGCAGGTCCACGTCGTCGGTGGAGCTCTCCCCCCGGCAGCGAACCCCATTGGACTCGCCGATCACGTGGGGCCGCGGGATCGCCATGGCACCCACGTACTCGCGGCGGGCAGGCGAGCCCGGGTACGCGAAGTGACTGCTGCTGCCACGCTCGAGATGGTCCTGAAGGAAGACGGGGGATTAGGAGGGGCCGGGGGGGAGGGCATGCTGGGGGGGGGGTACCACATACACCCGTGATTGCTGTTACCCTTTATGTTTGTATGCACTGATTTTATGATAGATTCACTTACAACTTCATTTTCATTTTTCACAGCTTGTGATTGGCTTTTTTTACACGTTCTTCCCTGTCTTTTTAATCTTATTTGGCCATAGCCTACTATTTTTCTGATTTTTTTTTATATAAGTGTACTATTGTTTTCAGCGCTTTTCCACAAACCACTTCTATAGTAACCCCACACCCTCATCCCCACCCACATTGCCTGAATAGTTTGAAGTTTGATCTAAAGGTGTGCAATAAAAAATTTAAAAAGGACAATCTGACTAATTATTGATTCATTTTATCTGATATTATATACATTCATAATAATTTAATTCTCTAAAAATCACATGGCAACTGATATACGATATTGTAAATAATTCCACATAATTAAGCACACTAAAGATCCCAGAGATCCATTGAAATAGCCAAAGAATGATTATTTGTTTTGCATAAAACATAGAAAACATCATTGTAACGCTCATATGACAAAGTGCGACCCCCACTGGCGTCTGCACCAGGCTATCTGCTTTGTGACGTTCACTCTGATGCAGAGGCCTGTGGAAAAGTCACACTTAAAGGTAAACAAAAAACAACAACCCCCCCCCTCCCAGGGAAGCAGCAGACTCACGTTACAAACCATGCGGGTCACGTTCACGTTTTTCTAATCCCACACAAAATTAAAAACAGTTTCTACGCATTAGTCACCGACACATGAACCAAACACCTCCAAAAACAACAGTCCACATCTGTCCCAAAGCCACGCAGTTTCTGTCAAGTGAAATCCTTGTTTTTAAGTTTGCACCCAGAATGTTTTATCCAAAGCAACAACAAATTTTAACCTTTGAATTTTCACAGTGTTTAGCATCTTTATCAAGATGTGAGTCATCTTTCTTTACGAAGATGCTCATTTATATAAAAAAAATGCATGCAATTTGGCAGTTGCAATATTTATAAGTTGGTGGTTATTGCAGTTGGGAGTTGATTTTTTATTTTCAAGCTTCTCTCTCTCACACATCTTTTTAGCAAGCATATTTCTACCAATGATATAGACATAGCTGAAGACCAGTTTTACAACCGCAAGTGTCCATTTGACTATATGAAGTGGCCGCGATCATTTTAACAGCTTGCTGCTCGGGATGATGGTATCATTCTGAGTTCGAGTCCCGTCAGGGGTACTTGATATAGTCAAATGGAAGTTTAGGGTTGTAAAACCTATCTTCAGCTATATCTATCGTTGGTAGAAATATGCTTGCTAAAAAGATGTGTGAGAGCGAAGCTTGAAAATGTATCCGCAAGCACTGGGAAACACACATATAAATGATTTTAAAAAATTTAAATGGTACAATTTGATTTCTGCCCGCAGCAAATGGCCAATGCTTTGAGAGACCGATGCGCAAGGTTGTTTTTGGCTGAAACAAGCTAGAATCGAACTTACGCTGTGGTAGCAGGTAGCGGGAGTGAACTAGAAATAGTCACCTACCCAGTTCTGTCCGTGCGGCATGCGAGAGAAAACAGCTGTATACAGCACCAACTAACACAGTCCACACAACACACAGTCTACATCAGTACAAACACACACAGTCATTCAATTATAAACTTTGAGACAGTAAAACATTTTAAGAGACTTTTTAAGTTTAGTTGTGTGTTTTTTTTCAACTTAACTATTTGAATTTTCCAAAGGTTTCAAAAGATGCCATATCACTACGTGTGATTTTGTTTATACCAAGCAACAGATGGGTGAATGTTGTGTATATGGAAGTGAAAGAGTTAAACTTGTTTTATTTTCCACGTTTGCATTGACACAGAGAACCAGCGACTCCAGATGGTTTTTAAGTAAGCCAAATTCATTATTTGAACTGCAGCAGGTCCTCTCATTATACTTAGTATTTGTTGTTGTGTCGTCTTAACTGCTGTATAAAATAAGTGCCAAAGATTTAAAAATTTCAACTTTCAAGTTCAAAAATTTCAAGTTTATTTAATTTTGCAGATGGTTTTTAATACACAAAGTGCTGAATAAAAAACATTATAAAACAATACCAGTTACTTTCTAAACATTCCTCTGGGGACATATATATTTGTATAAATATGACCAAAGCATTATGCATGGACTGTTTTGTAAGTTTCACTGTTTCCCTGAATCAATGACAAATGTGGTGACGTTGCCATGGGAACACAAACTGAGAGCAACTTCTTGTCGAGAATCATTTCACTAACACGGTTATTTTCTTTCACAAAAGTCACTCATTTAATCTAAAACAAATGAAATTAAATCAAACATCTTTATTAACCTTTACAAATGTCATATCGATTTAATCTAAAACAAATGAAATTAAATCAAACATTTACTATACGAGGTACATTTTTTTTAATTCTGAGGTACATGTAATTTATTATTTGCTATTATTCATTGAAAAAAAGGGAAGGAAACATACAGGAAAAGAGTGAAATGTGTATACAGGGTGCAAATGACCAAATTTGAAAACTGGTGGTAAATAAATGAAACACAAATCCACAAAAAAAATACAAATGAAACAAAATCCTGTAGGTTGTTTGGTTGACAATTGTGATTATTTGTGTGTGTGTTATTTGTTAACAATTATTGTGTCAATTTTCTCATCCATTATATTTGTGCATTCTTGTTTCCACCAAATAAAATACCGTTTTAATTCCACTTTAAAATGTGAAGATGAAAAAAGAAAACAGGAATTAATTATTTGGTATTGTAAACTCATACATAATGTAAACTAATTATTCCTGTCCATAGACTAAATTTGATTTTGAAGCTAAGAAATTGCACTAGTTAATATAATTTAAATATCTAATTATATAATATCTAATTATAATCAAGCCTAGCCACTATTTAGAATATTAGCTAAAATATTGAATTTCAAAGAATTGTTTGATTAATAAAACTTCTCTCCCTTGAGTTCCATTCTCTGATGGATTGTGGTGCAGATTATTTTCAAGCGATCTCTCGTGCACTACAACTGAAAAATCCATTCACAAAATCGGTGAGCAACTGAAAAACGCCGAAATTCCACACATAAGGGACTACAGTAGAACCTCCAATGAAGACCACCTCTATAATAAGACCACCTCTATAATGAGACCATCTCTATAAGACCACCTCTATAATGAGACCACCTATAATGAGACCTCTATAATAAGACCACCTCTATAATGAGACCACCTCTATAATAAGACCACCTCTATAATAAGACCACCTCTATAATAAGACCACCGCTATAACAAGACCACCTCTATAATGAGACCACTTTTTTACGGTCCCCAACATTCAAAATGATTCCAACGGGAACCTGCGCATAGAGACCATCTCTCCATTGGGACCAGGTAAGTCAGTGCCCTGAGTGGTCCTGATAGAGAGGTTCTACTGTACTAGGAGGTCTGCCTCTGACCTGGATGAAGCCCTGGCCGCCGAGGTTCCACCATAAGCGGCTCGTCGACTTGATGCCGATGCTTTCGTCATCCGGGAACCACAAGTGGCCCTAGAATAATGCCAGCTAGCACGTTATTGGTCCTAGAATAGTGCCACGTTATTGGTCCTAGAATAGTGCCACATTATTGGTCCTAGAATATTACCACATTATTGGTCCTAGAATATTACAACGTTATGGGTCCTAGAATATTACCACTTTATGGGTCCTAGAATCCTAGAATACTGCCATGTTATGGCATAGACGGTATAGATGCCAGATTATCATCCAGATATGGCTCTAGAAGCCCAGAATATCAGCCAGTTATGGTTCAAGATGCGGGCACGTGTGGTTCTGGTCGCGGCATACAGCAGAGTTTACCCATGTTTGTTTGCTGCTGCACAGTTACAAACTTTGTCACTGTGTCTTTCCACCAGAGACATCCACTCATCCCTGTACCTAGTACAGATATTTACTTTGGGTATTCAGTTTGGATACGGTAGCGTATAGAGATCCTCATGGTGCTATGTCAATTAAGTTAAATTTGGAAATTGAAAGTGAGATTTGTTTTAATTTCCAATTTGGAAAAAGTGTAGGGCATTATTATTGACCTGGCATTTTTAGTTTGGTAGCGTTTTACTTTGAAATATGTGCTGTTGAATTTGGAACTTTTAAAACAAATCCTGTTACATGAGATTTGAAGGTTTTAGTCATTGATCACATCAATGGGAGAAAAAACGCAACTTTGTCAAGTAAATGGTTGATGATATTGTGTAAAACTGAGAACTGAGTCCATTACAAAATAGGCTGATTACATTTAAATGATATTTCAAACTAAAGGTGGTTCTGCCTTGTGTCTGTGATGTAACATAGAAATCATACAAAATACTCACATAGCTACTGTACATAAAATATGACCTAAATAAAAAGAATACAAGAAGCGAGTAGAAACCAACTCTCAAAATATAAAATACAAAAATAAAAAGTGACCATCAGAAAAATCACGTCAATGACAAAAATATTCTGCTGCAAGATCCTGAGTGTAAAAAACACCCAATTTGTAAATTACAAGTTCAAATTGCCATAAAAAATGTAGATTTTATTTTTTTTTAAACTAAATTCTAAATTTGAGGTTATAAATATAGCAACTTGCTAGAAATTTCAGGTTTAAAAATTCAAACTGTTGATGAAATTTTTTCAATGTTAAACAAAAACATTTTACCGTACTAGTGTAACAAAAGTGAAGTGGGGAACGAGCACAATGTACAATGCACAGTGCGAATGCATCCTGCATTGATACAACGTACTCGGTATAAAGTTAGTAGATGCATGTCAATCAAGGCTAAAGGCAAAAGGCTAGGTTAAATATAGCGTCAGGTGTCAGACATGTGTGTCTGGAAGCATATAGGCAAGTTACGAAGCTTGTCTCAGCCGTCGTAGGGGGATTGGTGTAGTGGTCTGCACAGCCGACTATGACATATGACCGGTCTGAATCATAGTTGGAAGGTCGTGAGTTCGATTCCACGATCCTCCAATACCTTTACCAGGTATTCCAAAGATGTATCTCACTGACTTTCGTTTCACTAGTTTTAAAGAAATTCAACTCTCATTCAACCAAAACATATTCAAAATTTATTCTGCGTCAGATTTGAACTAAAACTATTGTATATGAAATTAGAAAAAAATATTAAAAAATACTTTAATCACGGATTATAAAATGTGGACATGAGCAACTTTTCTGATAGTTTACAAAATCTTCGTTGATTTACAAAATCTTCGTTGATTATCAATATGATAAATATGCAACTAATGATATGATGAAAAAAGTGTAAATATTCAAAAATATGAGCAACATACAAAGACAAGATTCAAATACAACACAAGAATTGTTAAATGAAGTTGTGTTTGAAAATAAAACTATGAGCTAAAACATTTTCAATAAAATAAATGTTTGTAAAACACAACTTTATCAAACAATATCAATGCAAAGATTGTTCGTTCCAATTGTCAAGCAGTAACAACAGCCATGCAAAAGACAGCAATCGTTTGATTGGCTAATCTAAGTGCAAACTCAGCTGTGATTGGCTAATCAAGGTGTAAAACCAGCTGTGATTGGTTCAGGTTTAGACGCACATTCCGATTAAAAATCATATTTCAACCAGTTGTGACCAGTTCTTGTTTGCGATAGAATAGTTCAAATAGTATAAGTTATTACCAGACTTTGAAACTTGAATAAAGACTCGAAAAGCAAACAAAAACCAGACTTGTAAACTGCTTCAAACTCCCTAGATAATGTATCGCTTGGACCTTAAATGTAGAGACTCGATATTCAATCAAACCTAGCTGTGCTAAGTTGAGCTACAGACTGATTATCGCAGTAGAATTGTCACGGAATCGGTGATTCGGTGGGACAAATTCGTCTTTCTCTCTCTCAATACGAAATATGTACCATAACTGGCTTCAACTTTTGATTGAACATTTGAAATGCGACTAACTGGTTGTGATCCGAACTTTGACACACACACACACACACATGCGTGTGAGTTTCACGTGCACAGGTTTAGTGAGGGTGCCACGTGTGCGTGTGAATCATGATAATGCGAGAGGAGCGAGAGGTCCACAGCAATCGCAGCAGCAATCGTAGCGTGTGATTATCACATACATTTACACGATCACGACAAGATGCGCTACGAACTGTCCATAATACGGTGGTGGTATTCTGGACAAATACACGACTGAAACCAAATCATTCTGCTTCCTACTCTTCACGATGTTGTGTGTTCGTGAAGAGTAAGAAGCACAACGATTTGGTTTCATTCCGATTTATATTTTTGCAGCACTACCACTCGCATTTCAACAAAAAAACTTGACGTTGCGGCTCCCTTCGACCGAAGTAGTGACAAAAAAGGTGGCCGATTTGGTTTCAATCGTGTGTTTGTCCAGAGCTAACTCTCTTAACACCAACACACAGTATCTATACAAGAGGGAGCCAATCGTCAGGCGTGTGAGGCGCGGTAGAGGTGTGGGGGGTGGAGGCGGTAGTGTGGCGGGGGCGCGTAGTGCTGCCAGCTGGTGGTGCTGACCCCCAACCCCGCGGTGACCCCGGCGCGACCCCGGCGGCGTTACCTCCTTGTAGAGGTGGGAGAGCTCCAGGTGGCGCTGCTGCTGCAGGAAGAGACGGAGGCGCGCGTAGAGAGCGGCCGAGGACAGACGCTCGCGGAAACTCGTCAGCACAGACAGGCTCTGTAACATACAGCACACGGCGGGATCTTATTATAGAGGTCGTCTCAATCAAGAGATGGTCTCACGGCCTGATGCAAGCAGACAGGAAAATTGTACGTTTGGACACTGTTCAATAATTCAATACTTGAGGAAAACGCAAATAAAAACAGTAGAACCTCTCTATTAGGACCACCTTTGGGACAAGTGATACGGTGATACGTGGCAGGTCTCTGTCACTGAGTCGCGTTGTAGTCACGATGTAGCGTGCTATGGTCGCGTTGGACTCACGATGTAGCGTGCTATGGTCGCGTTGTACTTACGATGTAGCGTGCTATGGTCGCGTTGTACTTACGATGTAGAGTGCTATGGTCGCGCCTCCGCCGGCGCCGGCCGCCACGTCCGTCCAGTGGCTGTGGTGGCGGCCGTACCGCGCCAGGCAGCACATCGTCGCCATGGTGACACAGCCCAACCCGAGGAAGGGACGCAGCACGCGCACACCCGGCACCCGGATCACAGCGTGCAGGTAGATCTGGTACACGGTATTGTAGGATGGTTGCTTCGGTTTTTATGATGTTCTAATATCTGAGGGAGGCGGCCATCTTGGCAGCCATTTTGAATTTGGTCAAAACCTTTTTTTAACCTCATAAGTGAACTCAGCATGTGGAATATCATCAAAAGTGATAAGTTACAGGTTATTGTATGATGATTGGTTTAGTTTTTTTACACTCTGAAGGGATTAATGTACACTATAGTACAAGTACAGAGAGAGTATGTGAAAAGTACATGGTAATCCTATTGTAGGTTAATACTTTAATACCAAGGTCTATAAGTGCCATATAAGTGGTCAATTAAATGACAACAATATATATACTATAGTGTACATTAATGTTTCGTGATTAGTTGATGATGTGTTGTATAAACACGACATATATTCTGTGTTTGGTACATTACTATGTTGTTCTTACCGCTAGGAAGACTGCCGTGTAGAATGTGGTAGACGCATGCAGAGACGGGAAAGACAGGCTGCAACAGATACACCATCTAAAGGTTATGCTCAGTGGCCAAACAAATATGCTTGTGTAGAAGCAATATGATATGTTCTGTGTATTCTGAAAGTTTCATTCATTTAAACAGCATAATAAAGTATTTAGAGCAATTTCAATACCACACAATAACAGAATAACAGGCCGGTGTAACTCATCAAAACATGTGAACGCAACAAATGTCAACCAAATGATTTTCTTCATAGTAGAGTCATTCTAGGTGAAATGCACCCCAATTTTCGGAAAAATTGCAAGAAATTGTTTTATGATTTTATTCAATAGGATATGATGCCCCTATATCCCAGAAAAAAAGTCTACCAAAATCACCCAATCCGAAATAGCTTTTTTTAGACGTTTTTTAAAATGGCCGCCGGGCATATCGTAAAAAGCTACATTGATGTGTAATACATAGAATTTGGGGTTAAAAGGGTCACTGATTCCATTTCCAGTATTATTTTAATAATTTGACCTTATCTTGACCTTCAAATCCAAGATGGCTGCCACTTACTATGTGTAGTTTACATATTTTACTTTTGAACCTACATCAATGTGTAATACCTCGGTTTTAGGGTTTAGAGGGGTCACTGATTCCATTTTCAGCATCATTTTAATGATTTGACCTTATCTTGACCCAAATCCAAGATGGCTGCCACTTACAACATGAAGTTTCATTTTTTTTATTTTGTACCTGCATCGACTTGTACGTAATACCTGGGGTTTAGCGTTTAGAGGGGTCGCAGATTCTATTTTCACCATCATTTTAATAATTTTACCTTATCTTGACCTTCAAATCCGAAATGGCTGCCAATTACGACATGAAAAATGAGCTTATATCGATGTGTAATGCCTGGGCCTTCGGTTTTAGCGGGGTTACTGTTTCCATTTTCAGCATCATTTTGATGATTTGACCTTATCTTGACCTTCAAATCCAAGATGGCTGCCATTGATGCCATGTTTCTTTTAATTAGTATGTGTTTGACATGATTCGCTCACCAAGACTATAATACATAAGTCAGGTACGTTAGACCATTGGCCATTCAGAGAACAAAAAGAGCAGGTCAGGTGGGTGAAGGGTTCCTTAAGTTCCTCGGCTGCCTGTGGCAAGACACATGTTGGCATGCCGTTTGGACCTGATGCCTTTCCAGTGTGGAGGCTGTTTAGTTTGACCATTTCAATGGTAATGACGAAGTCTGTAAGTTCATCCATGAAGCTATGTTTGGTGGGCGTGGGAACGGGGGCATCATCCTCTCTCGTGAAGATGCTTTAAAAGAACTGGTTTAGCTCATAGGCCTTTTCAGAAAGTGACATCTAGCCACTTTTTCACACGAGAGTGTTTATCACCTACAGCATCATCCAGTAAATATCATTCTTTGAGGGTCTACTACCAAGTATTAGTTTGGATGGATGATGATCCTTCTAAATGGGAGTGGGAAAGCAAATGACATTACTGCCCTACAATGAATGATATAAAGGTTGCAACACTGTGTGATTAATGTCATACCTTGCAATTTCACAACCTATTGTCATTTGAAGAAATGTAGCTGTCAGTTGTACAATCTGGCATGTATATCAGCATGTGGCTCTTGCCAATTAACATACTGTCACAATCAATACAACAATGATTTAGAAGATGTAAAGGAAGAACCATAGACACTGGAGGTTCCCAAGCATTGGGAATCGTTGGCCACTCAATGTAGGAGGCTTATGGCTTTCCCCCCCAAAGAAATCATATTTGAATATTATCTGCTATAAATTTACAAATGTGCATGTATCTGTATGTATCTGTTGCATGTAAGATTCTTTGGTTTAGAATAAATTTTGTTACTGTAATAATCTTTGTGCATAACTCTCTCATGACTAAAGGTATGAAGAAGCTGAGATTCCATTACCATTCAAATTATGTTATCTTATTTCAATGCTAAATGGAACCACAGTGGATTTATGAGTTTAGATTTGGTTAAATCTGTAATGCTTAAAAGCTAAATATACATGCAGATACGTGTATTACACACCAACATTGCTTAGAAATAAAATACGTAAAATGTTCACGATAAAGTAGTAACAATCTTGGATTTGAAGGTCAAGATAAGGTCATATCATTAAAATGATGCTGACAATGGAATCAGTGACACCTTTAGTCCCTAAAGTCCAGGTATTACACATTGATGTAGGTTCAAAAGTAAAATATGTAAACTACATATGGCAAGTGGCAGCCATCTTGGATTTGAAGGTCAAGATAAGGTCAAATCATTAAAATAATACTAGAAATGGAATCAGTGACCCTGTTAACCCCAAATTCCATGTATTACACATAAATGTAGCTTATAATATAAAAAACATAATTTTTTACGTTATGCCCGGCGGCCATATTGAAAAATGTCTTTAAAAACCTATTTTGGATTGGGTGATTTTGGTAGACTTTTTTTCTGGAATAGAGGGGCATAATATCTATTGAATAAAATCAAAAAACAATTTCTTGCAATTTTTTCGACAAAAAATCTTAAAATGACTCTACTATCAGACGTAACTTGGACGGTGCAGGTAAGAATTCGCCTATCTCTGCTATGTTTACCGTTGGAAATCCATGGTACGTCTGGCGAAAATCATTCGATTATGCAACATCACGTGACCTTGTGTTTTAGTTACCAAGAGGGCATGGTATTTTTAAAGGTGCGATAAATATTAAATGTGAAGAATATAAATATTATTTTGCTAACATTTGTAATGGAAAAGGCATCGTTCATTGATACTGGGCTTTACAGAACAGAAAAAGTATTATTTTGGCTGAGCATTATCTTTAAGGAATGTGATATAAAAACAGCAGTACTGCATTTTGATGAGAGTGGGTGATAAATAACTGAGGTTTGCTGTGCATGTCCTGTTAAGGAATGTGAAGATCTGGAGATATGGAAGTGACAACCAATATGGCAGTCCACTTTTTCTATGGGTATTGGTGCTTCATCAAACAGATACTACCGTATACGACCATCCAAGTGCCCACCCTTGTGTAACAGCCCTCCTCCGTCTACTCACCGCGCGTGTGTACTCACCGCGCGTGGCGTATGACGGCCATGTCGGTCTCGGTGCACGCGTCCTCGTCCACGACGTCCCCGTGTTGCCCGCAGCGGGTGGCGTTCGGGCGACACGAGGCGAGGAACGTCGGCCGCAGCCGCCCCACAAACAGCTTGGTGACGTCCGTCAGCACCAGAGTCACCAGCAGCCCGAACAGGAACGTGCCTGGGGGGGGGAGGGGGGATACTCAAACGGGAGACTCGTAAATGTCTGGGCAGGAAATACTTAAAGATCTGAACGGGAAATATGAATTGTGAATTGTGCCTGGGGGGAGAGATGGAAATACTAAAACAGGAAACACGTAAATATCCGAACAGGAAATACGTAAAGATCTGAACGGGAAATATGAATTGTGAATTGTGCCTGGGGGAGGAAATTTGTAAATACACAGTCAGAAACACATGAATACCTGAACGGGAAATACGTAAATATCTGAACAGGAACGTGCCTGGGGGGGGAGGGGGGAATACTCAAACGGGAAACTCGTAAATGTCTGATATCTGGGGGGGGGAGAGGCGGAAATGTGATTGGTGATTTGCCCTAAATCTTGAGCATGCATTGTGAATTGTGCCTAGGGGAGGAAATACATAAACAGGAAACACCTGAACAGGAACTTGCCTAGGGGGAGAAGAGACGTAAATACGTTGTCAGGGAAGATGTAAATACCCGAACGGGAAACTCGTAAATGTCTGAACGGGAAATACGTAGATACCTGATACGTACCCGGTAAATACTTGAACACGAACGGGGGAGAGGCGGTCAGGGAAGATGTAAATACGTGCCTGGAAGGGGAGAGGTGGAAATGTGATTGCTGATTTGCTCTAAATCTTGAGCATGAATTGTGAATTGTGCCTAGGGGAGGAAATGCATAAACGGGAAACACCGAACAGGAACGTGCCTTGGGGGGAAATACGCGGTCAGGGAAGATGTAAATACTCAAACGGGAAACTCGTAAATACCTGGACAGGAAATACGTAAATACTAAAACAGGAATGTGCCTGGAGGGAAGAGAAAGAAATAGTTGATTGGGAAATATGTAAATATCCGAACGGGAAATACGTAAATATCTGAACCGGAAATACGTAAATATCTGAACCGGAAATACGTAAATATCTGAACAGGAACCTGCCTGGAGAGAAGAGCAATGAGGGGTCATAGAGCAAAAATGTGACGGGTGATTTGCCCTAAATCTTGAATTGTGAAATGCCTGTATTTAAGAGTGTGAAATGTGATGCAACCTATTCAATTTCAATTCCTGGGGATTGGTGAAAGACAATGAAATGTATTGGTGACTGGTGATTTAGGTAAAAAATGTTGATGAATTTTCATCAAGGCTATATACCTCCTCAGCAATCAATACATCAATCAAATAAATATGTAAATACCCAAACTGCCCCCATTCTACTTATCCCTGCTGTCATGTGATCGCCGCCATGGCGGTCATGTGACAATCTAAGGATTTCCATTCAGCCCGATAAAGTTGTTGAGACAACAACGAGAGTCTCGCCAAACATGACAGGTTTGGATTCTATTGGTAACCTATAGTATTCTGTATGAAAACATGAATGAAGGAACTTAGTGGATGCTAGAAGTTCTTTGAATATAGATAATGTAAGTACATCTATGACAATGGTTGTGGAGCCATTAACATAATGCAAACTTGGTGTAAAACAAGCGACTGTCCCGATTCCTCACATTGACAGTTGGTTTGGTCACTGAACATTGGATGCCGTAGTTTTCGTTGACACGGCGTTTGTTTGCATCCTGAGTCCTGAAGACTTTCACTTGATACTTTTCCAGTGTACACAAGTTATTATCACACAATGAGAGAGAAAATGATGTTCTCTGACTTTTCTATGACCTTTTGCCAATTTTCATCAGTAACGGACATAATGAGCAAATGTTTATCCAGCATTGGAATGAATTTTCTTGGGTTACGTAGGTTTCCAAATAAAAAGGGTGATATTTTTCCTAATCGGGAATATGTTGAATATTAATTTCCGTGATAAAATATGTTTTATATCTGACCACATGACTGACCTATGACCCCTCTGACTGACCTATGACCCCTCTGACTGACCTATGACCCCTCTGACTGACCTATGACCCCTCTGACTGACCTGTGACCCCTCTGACTGACCTGTGAAGCGGATGACCCTGCGTACGGCCTGCGGCAGTTTGAACTCGTGACAGAGCGCTCGCACGGTCTTCTGCGGCTCGTCGGTGACGGCCCAGAGAGCCGCCTCACACAGCACGATCTGTAACACAGCACGCCAAAAGTCGCACATCTGATAACTAAGTTAATTCTTTAACTTAGCTCAGAGACCTCCCACCCCTGTTAAGTGAATTGGTAAAAAGTTGATTTAGCAGAACAACAACCCCCCCAGGTAATATCTTAAAAAGTTGATTGTGCACTTTAAAAAGTCTTGATTAACAAATGTTTGTCTTAAAGTTAACTACAGAAATAAAAAACAATATGAAACAGCAAAGTTTGGAAATGGGCTGTTTTAAAAAGCTGATTTTGTCGGATGGCACATGTTAATTAGGCCTACTGACCCTTGGAAAAGGAATCAAGTTGTTCCCATTGCCAAATATTGTCCCATGGGGGTTATTTTCATGAAAGTTTGCCGACTCACGGAGATTTCATGATATGCCAAAATTAGGGATAGGGGAAAGATAAAGCTCATTTCTGTATGTTAAAAATTAGTTTTTGTATGCCAATAGGGTATCATTGGAAAGGTATGGCTGTGTAGAATATGTTCATTGCATTATTTATGTAATCAAGTCATAATAGACATCACAAGAGGTCAAAAGGTCATGACCTAGTGGCTGAAACTAAAATCGGTCACCTTTTCTCTTACAACTCATCCTGCAACTTAATGAAAAGACCCACACACTGATCCTTTTTAGGAAAGAAACTGTACATATACATGCAGTTTTTTTTTAAAAAGAATGAATCATTTTAGAGAAAGGAAAAAAACCTACTCAGATGCTTCTCTTCTCGTCAAGAAGCTTCTAGACGAGAAGAGAAGCATCTAAGTAGGTTTTTTCCTTTCTCTATGATGAATCCAGATGCTAAGAAATCACTACTAAATGATAATGAATCATTTGGATGCAAAATTCTACTAATAATCTGACATCGAAAATACTCAAATTTGGCGATCACACACACCGACACACAGCCTGACAACCTACCAGTAGCGGAGGCAGACAGAAGCCATGCCACAGACAGTCACACAGCCCGACAACCTACCAGTAGCGGAGGCAGACAGAAGCCATGCCACAGTCACACAGCCCGACAACCTACCAGTAGTGGGGGCAGACAGAAGCAGACGGTGATGACCGCGGTGTCGGGGACGTCGGCGCGGAATGAGAAGCTGCTGAAGGAGTCAGCGCCGGCCGCGGGCGTCAGAGAGATGGCCGCGTCCCAGCACGAGAAGTTCTGGTGGCGCACCGGGAACACGTCAGTCATGCTGCAATCGTACGGTTATTATTATTATTATTTATTCATTTCAGATATTAACATCCATAAAAAAACATATGAAATATCTATAGATAAAACAAAAAAACTAAAAACATATACACTCGGGGGGGGGTCTCGGTCAGAAAATGGGTACGGACGTGCCTCGGACAGGTTGAAAACGGCACACGTCAGTCATGCTGCAATCGTACGATCAGGGAACGATCATAAATAACGATACTGAAGGGTCGTCCATTTTTTGGGGCGTGAGGAAAAAGTTAACCGACCCCCCCATCAATATTTCAAAAGTTGAGTGACCACCCACCCTACCCGCTAAAGAAAAAGTCCTCTATATAGTCATTGCATTGCTAAAAGAAAATATTTGAAAAAAATATACCGTAGCGTGATAAAAAAGTTCAGCGACCCCCCCAAAGGGAATCAGAAAAGTTGGACGACCCCCCATCTTTTTGGACGACCTCTGAAATGTTTCGCCTGAGAGTGGATTAATATGATTTATGTGACCTGTTTAAAATACTGCAACGTGATTGGTTGAACCCGCCACACCCATCGCTGTGATTGGTCACTTGACCTCATTTATATTCATCACTGGGCAGTACGCGATAGACAGACACAACCTTTTATGTTAAAACCTACGACTTCAATGTACGTAGACTAACGTAAACTCCCTCTTCCGTATTGTTTTTAGTAACTAGCAGCTGGTAGCCAGTGTTCACATCTCACATATGACTGTGTCTTATTATCTGTTTATCGTTTACTTATCGGCTGTATATTTATATCTTAGCATACCATATCTATTTACATATAATTGTGTGATTTATGCATACGAATAGGCATTGTTCTTTTATAGATCATTCATGTGGTGTTTTTAACTTATGTTTTAATCCTCATATTGTCATGTGATATTGATTCTTGTATGCCAGCATTTTATCTCTATTTGTCTAAGCGCCTTAGAACACTTAAAATAAGGCGCTCTACAAGTTATATTATTATTATTATTCAATGTACGAGCTTCACAGCGCGTTACATGTCCGTTCATGCCACCCGGCCATACATAACATCGCACCTGGCGAGAAGGACTGGAGTGGACATGTGGCCTCCCAACACCTGGTCACATGGCCTCTCACATCAACACCACATCGGTCACAATTATATCATCAGTCAACAGGCTTCCATGCTTGGTATCATAGCATTAATATAACATATGCAACATTGTAGAGTCGCAACTCTTGTATGATTGCACGATTGTGCAAAAACATGGTTAAATGACCTACTTTATAAGATTCTGCTGTTAATTTTGTGATTGTATCTTTTTACACACACATATACATGATTGTACATGTTTACGATTCTCTGGCATATTTCATATTTCACAAAACTATGGTTAAATGACCTATTTTATAAGATTCTGCTGTTAATTTTGTGATTGTATCTTTTTACACACACATATACATGTATATTGTACATGTTTATCCATTCTCTGGCAGATTTCATATTTCACATGCGATCTATGCTGAAATTCTGATTCTATTCTTATTCTTATATAGAGCCGTGTTCTCGTGGATTGTCTGGTTATTATTCTAAGCACAGTTTGGTTGCTGCGGGTTTCCGCCTATTGCACTATCACCAGCCCCGCAACTTGCAAAAGATCAGAGCCAAAATATGTTGAATTAGGATGCAAAACAGGCAGACAGCTTTTTTAAGGAGTTTGGAAGATTGTTCTTCCAAGAAAAATTTGGAATTCATACCTCTTTTTATAGCTTCTGAAGCTATTTCAGATAGGGAAGTAACTTAAAAAAATCATTTCAAATAGGGTTTGATAAGAGAAAATGGCCCCCTTGCCGCATATGTAGCTACGGCCTGGTGAGATAAGTAATGTTACCACCACCCATTGAACTACACAGTCACCTCATAAGCAATGATTATGCGGCCTGGCGCGTTGCTTAGCAATAATTCAAAAGATTAACAGATTATCGTCTGCTAGTCCCTGAACGAGCGATATACCAATAGTCCGATATATCGTTGCAGCACTACGATACAGACCCCTCACAATTCCACCAGTACAATACAAATAAAAGGATACAGTAAAAGTCCTCAACAACGGAACCCAATTTGCTGTCACAAATCCTTCCTTTGTAGAGAGTTTCTCTTATTTGCCACATCATTTACTTTTACATTATTATAAGCTAATGCATGAGAAAAGTTTCCGTTATTCAGTTTTTCCCCGCTTACTCTTCCTGCGTTGAGGACATTCCCTGTTTTACCCGTCGCTACTCGATAACCGGCAGTTTGTGTGTGTGTTTGCGGCGTACAGGGTGTGGCAAAAGTGACAGTGACATCACCAAGTACACAGCATAACGTTTGTTCTTAGTGCGACCTTGTGCACCACGATTGGCCTGTGCTATGTATAAGTCAGTGGTGCTGTCATCCTATCTCTGGCTGTGTGATGAATTAAAAACCCGCGAGTTGTCAAGTTTTGTTTTTGGTTGTGCGAATTACTCTACATGGTTAGACCATTCCAGGTTAGTGAGCCTCTCTTTCAAATCAGGCGTATGTAAACTCATGGAGAGTTTTTCCCAGTCAGCATCAGAACGGTGAAAGGAGGTAGGGATGTCTTGTTAATCTACATTAATTTTCTGTGGCCGAGTGGTTAGGGAGTTGGACACGTGACCAAAAGAGCATGGTCCAAGTCGCGTCTGGTTGTGGATGTTGAGCAAACTCATCCTAAAATAGTTGCACACAGCTCTGTGGCACATACACGTTAATTAGGTACAGGTCATTGGGTTGAAAGAGTGAGTGATTAGCATTGGGCGCTGAATATTGCTGCCTTTGCAAGTATGTGAGAAATGATCGGTAAGTGGGCCAATGACCTGGTGTAGATTGTACAGTCATGAGATCATGACTATAACCCACCACATTTCCCTCACATTGTGTAATGACAAAGCAGACATGTTATAGTGGCCGACGCTCAATCCACAAACCTCCACATTAGCAGTAATGAAATCAAATGTAAACTATTTAAAGCGTATTGTGCAAGTTTTTACTGTATAAGTCAATGGAGGAATTTTACTTTCTTCGGTATTTAGAAAGATAAAGAGTGAATATAATAGAGTTTTTAAAAACTTTCTTATAAATATAGATAGGAATGAAGTGATGCTTTTATTGTCACAGTATAATGTCAAATCTTTTAATGAAATCGAGCGACAGTTGATATATGGTTTTAGACAACTTATCCAAAAGAGTAATAATATTTTAATTAGAACCATTGTTAATTCTGTATTTTATATTGATTGTAGTCAATCAAACAGGTGGAACAGAACACTGTATAATTTTAGGGCCGAGTCATTATTTAAGAATTGGGGGGGTCGGAAGTTTTTCTAGACATCGGTGTTTCTAACTTCTGGCCCCCCCACGGGTTTGCAAATCAAACATATGACCCCCCCACGCGTTTGTAAATCAAACATATGACCCCCCCACGGGTTCGCAAATCGAACATATGACCCCCCCAACATTGAAATATATGCCTGAAATATGAACTTCCGACCCCCCCACTTTAGTATATCTTACCTAGCATATGACACCCCCATTTCCACATGCCCTGTGTATGTATTAGCATAGCATTGTACTGTCATATCTGCTGTACAAATTTGCAAAAAATATTTAGCTATATGAATGAAACTATGAATGAATGAAACTAGTTTTTCCCCAGTTTATTAAATGCAATAAACAAAATGTAATACAAACTGTATATATTAACTTGTCATGATATAAATGGACTGATGCTATTTAATTGATTTTAGAGAAAGCGATTTAATCTTCAATCTGTTATTTTGAGAAAAAAAGTAAAGAATTTATATTGCATTTTCCGAAAATAAAAGTTAGTGGTTAGTCGAAAGACAATTAAACATAATATAATTCAATCTTGATAAAGGGTTTCATATTCCATTTCATAAGTTGCTTGCAGTGGCTCAGATAATTGCTCTAATATAAGAGCCGATGAGGTATTATCAAAAACACTAAATTCAATTAATAACACCAGTCCTTTCATATCAGGACAAGTTAACTTTGATATATTTTTAAGCAGTACAAATTCTTTGGAAAGGCATACTTAAAGAAATGTTTTCCATCCAATCACTAAAATCCTCTGTCAAAAGCATTTTGGCAAATATGAGCAATACAATTGCATGTGTTGAGTAGACATATTAAACTAGGTACGAAATTACAAGATATTTTATACAACCAAATGATTGATCACATACCAAAGAAAAAGATCAGGACATTCTACCAACATTTATTAAGAAATATAAACGCTTGCCACCGCCCCTTTCAGTAAATTTACAAAATTTGGACATTTGACCCCCCCAGTAACATTTCAAGAATCAGAATATTTGACCCCCCCATATTCTTCCATTTTAAACTTCAGACCCCCCCCCCCCACAACTTCCATTTTGAAACTTCTGACCCCCCCACAACATTCAAATTCAAACTTCTGACCCCCCACAACATTCAAATTCAAACATCTGACCCCCCCAGTTTTTTTCCGACCCCCCCACGGCTTAAATAATGACCCGGCCCTTAATGCCTAAAAATCATTAACTCTATTATGTGTAATTTTAGAATTTTGAATAATGTTAGCTATTATGTATATACTGTATACATAATTTTATTTTATGGATTGTAAAATTGTAAAATTTTACATAGCTGAAATAAATGTATCGTTATCGTTATCGTTTTATCGTTATTGTGGTCATTGTGGTCATTAGTGTTTGTTCAAGTTCACACCAAACTTTTTCATCACTTCAAATGCACTAAATCCTGCTATTGCCTGAGGCCGGGACTAATTGATGTGCATTTTACTTACAGTCAGAGGCTCCGACCACTAATGCAATTGTTGCCAGGATCGCTATTGGGTTTTTTTCTTTGCTATTTCGTTTTAAAACTATTTTTAAAAATGCAAAAATGATTATTGGAGTTTTGAATTGAAAAGGAGATTATCCAAATGTAAATGGGGTGATTTATAGTCATGATCGAAGTCTTGCTCTCAACACTTTGTATTTTACATCAGGTCATTGGCACATGTATTGATCATCAATTGATCATTTCTCACACACTTGCATCGGCAGCACATTCAGCACACAATGCTAATAACTCACACCATCATTCAGTCTTTCAACCCAATCACCTGTACCTATTCAATGTGTAGGTGTCAAGGAGTAGTGTACAACTGCTTAGGGATGAGTTTGCTTAATACCCACTACCAGACCCGACCGGTAATCGAACCCACGACCTTCTGGTCACGAGTCCAACTCCCCATCCACTCGGCAACAGAAACACATCATTATCTCACATTGTAAGTTTGTCATTCCCGGCTGCGATTGTTGATGTCTAATAACATAATGCAGCTCTGTGACCACAGACTTTAAATCATTGATAACTTTCGAAGATGCACTTTAATCTACAGGAGTTTTCACCACAATCGACATCTCAAATTCAAGCATCACATTTTAGTTATTGGTGATCACCATTTTACTGCCGACACCTGCTGTCTTGTGAAAGGCCACAGGTAGTCAATCTGCTGACTAAGTGTATCATTTCTTAGGGTATTCTAACTATTGTTGGGGAGATACGGCCCGTATATGACCATCAGACACCAAGCAGAATCTAACACAGGCTTTGTTCTAGTATGCAATTCATCATTTTCAGGTTCGCCAACCAACTTAATATTTCTCTGTGACATCACCATCAAAATGGTTGCTGTGAGTTGCGGGTAATTTAGACTAACTGTAAACACAACTTTAAATATTTAAAGGTCATTTTCAAGTATAATTTACCATATGCCATGTGTGGAAAGTACTCTCCTAATAGGCATTTGAGTGAGGATTATGAATCTGTAATTGGATGTTAGTTAGCTTGAAAATTGACGAAGTTGTGGGCAAAAGACCGTCTTAATCAAATTTGCAGACGGCCCGTGATTGGAACAAAGTTGAAAACTTCACTATTATGAAGAATGCACACCTCAAATAGATGTATTTACTTCATTATCCATCGTTTATCAGCGTAACAGCCATCAATGTTATGTGCTATACACATTTTGTATGAAATGGCATTAAATGCAATTGTAAATGGCCTTATAACATACAGCGGAAGTAACGATGAACATTTGTGACTTAGAAGTAAAAAAAGACAAATGTGCAGCTTTATTGCACAACTTGGAAGTGAAGAATAGTGAAGAACAGTAAACTAAACAGGCACCAATGAGTGGGTTAATGCACATACAGCACCAATGAGAGGGTTAATGTACAGACGCCACCAGGTGCATTATCGTGTTATTACGTGTAACACATTATCACCTTGTTACCTGAACCGGCCATTATCATTCATTATCCGAGTTACAAGTTTATGGCCACGGGCGTCTATGAACCAATGGAATGTCACTAAAAAAACACTGGCTACTTACAAGGACAACGAGTTATTTCTAAGAATATATCAATACTGTATGATTTAGTTTACAAAGCCAGTCACTAGATTACGTATCCATGTATTGAATACACTGGTTTTTAGCAAACTTTGGACCTGGTTGTTTTAGCTAATTATTGCAGCTGTGAAATGCAGATCTACTACATTCAAACTGTCACATTGACGCCTCCAAGTCACTTCTCAACAACATACATTATTGTTTGTACATGTACATATTGTGTTAATGTGTTTATTTACTATTAACACTGATTTATCTGACATAGGGAGATCCAGAAAGGGGGCGTGCAAAGGGCCCTTTTTAACCAAAATACTTCATTTTCATGAGGTTTTTTAGACGTCGGCCATCGAACGACCGTACAAAACCCATGAGATGCCTGAAGTGTGCCGCCCTTTCCCAAAAACCTGGATCTGCCCGTGTGTGATCTCATGTTGTCAGAAACAATCGCTGAATTATTGCCGGGAGCAAAATTGAGCATGCGGGTAAAATCACTGCTGAAATACTGGTAACAAAATCAGCAGCCGATATACAGGTTAATGGGTTATTATGGTGTAAAAAATGCCCATACCCAATAAACACTGAACCTTGCCCACCTCCCAAGTAGGGACCCACATGGTCTCCACGCCACCGGTTTGTATTGGGACTGAGAAAATAAGATGGTTTCTAACTTGCTATGGCCATTATTGGTGACTAATCAGAAACCTACGCGGCTAGCTAGAGATAGGTGGGGATCTTGCAATGCAAGTGTATATGTGAATATGTAATAGTGTGTAGTAACGTAACCGGTTAGGGACCATTCAGTATTTATGACAGGGTGGGGTAGGAGGGTTTTCAAAAAATGCCATGAAAAAAATGATAGCCCCACCTCAAATTTCTGAAAAAATGGTAATCCACCCTCAATTTCCTGTGATAGAAATTAATGACCCCCCCCACCCACCCACTAACAGTTTACGCTATCATTGTCAGAGTTAACCCAAACCCGATTTGATGGATATCCAATCCATAATATAAAAAACAGGAAATTTTAGTACAGAATCTATACAATAGGGGTAAATTTTCTGTGAAAAAATTGATAGCTCCCTCAAAACATTGTGACAAAAGTTCATGGCCTGCCCTAAAATCCTCCTACTCCACCCTGATAAATTACTAAATGGTCCCTTAGAAGGCAGCTCTCACTGCCTGCTCCCTGGGGAGTGGAGACCATGATCTGGTGTAAATGCTGTAACGTCACCTGAGCAGACTGAGCAGCCCACTATAAAAACTCACACATCTACCGTATTTGCCCGAATACCCACACAGTGCGCTTACAAAAAACAAATTTCAACCCAAAACAAAAATACAAGAGTTGTCTAATAAACGTACGCCAAAACCACTCCTTCGAACGATAAAAGTTCAAATGCATGAAGCGCGATTATTGTTTCACAACACACCCAGCGTGGTTATGTGGTTATCCGAATAATACCGGTGTGTTTGTCTTACAATATGGCATCAGGTAGGAGAAATCTTTGCAAAAAAAAGCAAGATTTGTTAAATTTAATCTGTTAATAGAGCTCTTATCAGAACGCGTATGGTGCATTGATATTTCCACGTACCGTAGGAAGTAAGCGAGAACAGCAACAAAGACTAGACACAGCAGCTCGAGGATGAAGATGAAGAGGATGAAGATGTTGACGCGGCGCGGCGGTTGCCGTGGTAACGCCGCGTCCATGGCAACGCTGCCGTCGTCGTCGAGGATGGACTTACTGCCGAGGGACGCGAGATCGAGGCTGCTGAAAACGTGGCGATTATTCGTCTCTTTTTATTTCCATACATTTTCAACGGTATACAATGATAACATTGGAAAAAATTATACATATACAATGTATAAATATCTGTGCAGAGTATATATTTACTATCAAAAAAGTTAGAAACCCAAGATACGATAAAGCAACTGTCAATGTGAATTTGAATGTGGTGAATTATAGAAGTTATTCATGGCTTGCTCTCACAATTTTACATTTTACACCACGTCATTGGCAGTTACATGTACCTTTGGTGTGAAGTATCTTTATCACAGTGTTCAATCAAGCTCTAGTTTTTGTGAGTTATAAGCGTGAGTGGAAATAAATTGCATCAGTATGTGCCAGAAGTATTCTTACAGTGCATGGACGACAAACATTGTGCTCAGAAATGGTTTTTAGCCCGTTTACAGTGGAAAATCCCAACCGCCGATTTCAAAAGTAAACATTTTCCTCACAAAAGCTCTTGATTTCCTCACAAAATCTGCTTATAACTCACAAAAACTGGAGATTGATTGAACACCATGTTTATGAATCTCTTTCAATCCACAATTTATGCAAAATATCAGTCAATGAGCAAGCTTGACATTTTTACATTTCATGACTGAAAAATGTACTTTGCAGAATGACAATACACACCCACATAGAAACAAAACAGACACAAGGCTTTCACTTGAGCCGAAGCGACGCAATGTGACTTTTGTCAGCCCAAAAAATCCTTTTTAGTGTCCCTTTCTATAATTGCATAGTACAACAATGTCCTTATCGTTTTCATTTTATAATTCTGCCGACATATACTGTACAATTACACACCTCGCATTTCTCTGAACATCCCAGCACGCATTACGTGAAGTTTTGTATTCACCTTGAGTTATACTTTTGAATCATGAATCATATTATTTGCTTGGTGAGCCTTACATACCGAATATTAAGTAACTTTTGAACCAATATTTTGAAGCTACCTGAAGCTTTCGGCCATCTTCACATGGCCTTTTTCCCACAGTGCACTAGTCATCACGAGATCGTGGTGCGATGACCTTGACCACCAGGATGTTGCCATAGATGAAGTTTTGTATGGCATTTCTAGTTATCAGTTCCGTTCAGAAAATAGGGAGATAAACTGACCTATCAGAATCGAGAATGAACAGGGAGAATATAAGGGTAATGGTTTGTTTTAGTGTGGAGATAGCGGTAGCTTGCACGAGTGCTGTCAACGCCTGCTCGAGTGAGCGTTAGCGTTATTAGCTAAAACAGACCATTGCCTTTTATATCCCCAGTTTAACCAAATTATCTAACTTGATGGTGTTTACACAGTAGGGAGATAACCTGATCTCCTACGGCTCTTAACCAATCAGAATGGAGAATGAGCGGGGAGAACTACCTGTCTGGGTACGGCATTACGTGAAGTTTTGTATGGCATTTCTAGTTATCAGTTCCATTCAGAAAATAGGGAGATAAACTGACCTATCAATACTATGGCTCTGATCCAATCAGAATCGAGAATGAACTACACAAGACAGGTACATAGAAAAACCACACAAACACAAATGAAACACTGCATAGTTGGAAGTCGCACACAAATCGTTCTTAACCTTTTATGAACGCTCTGCCCAGCAAGGCAGATCATGAAATGATTTATGATTTGTTGGACTTGGGAGTATATCATTATATGTAGGTCATTAGATTATGACTCCAAGTCAGGTTAGGCAGAGTGGACTAGTGAGATTTGGTTCCATAGGGTCGTGGTTTCGAATCCCACCACAGACTATGTGACCTAACCTGACTTGGAGTTATTACATATAAAGAGAGATCATTGCCTTGTTTAAAACCTAATGATAATGATATTTGGTTAAGTCTTGTTCTGTAGTGTTTTAGAGATAATTCACCTGTCTGTGTACGGCGAGCCTGGCCGTTGTCTACTGCGGTTCCCAAACACCGTGCCACTCATTGTCGACACGACGCGGCGGCGGGCGAGGCTGCAACACGCAAAAAACACGAGGCTGGTAGATAAATGCTACGTGATTAATGACTAGGTTTGGATGCAAATATATGAACAACTGTATCATGTTCGTTCTTATTAGCGCACCTGCCCCATTAAGCGCACCCCCGTGTTTATGCAGATTAAATATTATACAAATCTTGCTTTTTTTGGCAAAAAATTCACCAACAATGCCATATTGTAGACTATAACACGCCTGCATTCGGATCACCACATAACCATCCGGGCGCATTGTGTTATCATGTTCTGTGGGATCAAGGGGGTTGGCTTATCAATTTTTCGTTTTCTTGCTGAAATTTGTTTTTGTATGCGCACACTGCGCTTATTAGAACAAATAATGTATATATATTTTTCTAAAGTTTGCTTGTGAATTCAATTCTACTCTCACTGTTCTGGCAAGCAAGCTCCTACCAGTGTATTGACATAGCTGAAGTCGTAGCTTCCATTTGACTAAATCAGGGCCACTTGATATAGTCAAATGGAAAGCTAGGTCTTCAGCTATGTCTGTTTGGTTGGCATAACAGTGAGATTAGAATTGAATCAGATGCAAATTTAATACCGTGATTTAATCATGGAACGTGAAAAGTGGTCTTATTATAGAAGTGATCTTGTTATAGAGGTGTCTCAATAGATTTAATAACATGATTTTTTATAGTATAAAATTTGATTCTAAGCCTAATCATTTGTAATTCATTCATCGCAGCAAGTCTGGTGCTCTTAGTTCCTGATAGCATTGAAAACACACATTAGCATGATTAGATTATAGCAGCATCAGAGGTACGAAAAATAGAGGTACAAAAACCGTATCTATAACAGTTTTGTTTTTTTCTTAATTTCTATATTTCTACTTGAAGCATTCCAAAGAGCACAAGACAGGTTTAAAGAAGAAAAACAAAACAACACTTTTGCAAAACTGTGTAGCTTTTGATTGAAGTCTCAAGGCACGAAACATTCTAAAACTTGATGAACGTTCTGCCCAACAAGACGACCTGGAATGATTTATGATTTATTGGACTTGTTGGGAGTATATCAATATATGTAATTAGGTCATTAGACTCAAGCAGAGTGGACTAGTGAGATTGCCTGAAGCGTTAGGCGATTTGGTGCCATAGGGTCGTGGGTTTGAATCTCACCAGAGAGTATGTAAGCTACCCTGACTTGGAGTCACAAGTGACGTCATTACATATAAAGACAGATCATTGCCTTATTTAGAACTATGATGCCTAATGATTATCATGACCTTTGGTTTAGTCTGATTCTGTAGTGTTTTAGAGACTAATTTACTTTAGAATCCCCAAAATGAAGAATAATTTAGAGTAATTTGAAAGTTTATTATTTTTATTCAAAACAATATTATATCCAATGTTTCAACACACAAATGTCCTCTTCAGGGAAATATCATAGTAAATTCAGAATAATAAAATAAATAGATTTTGTTTTTAGACTAAACCAGATATCAAAATAAGACCATCTGTAATATCCAAAACAAAACAGCTTGCATATGCCTGATTATTATGTTCTGATCTATAACTTGTTACCATATTACACATTATCCCTGCTTCTCTCTCTCCCAGGGTAACTTTGTCAGGTGAAAAGTGAACTTTGCCAGGTCGTGTATCAGACGGTGAATCTCACTACCAAATTGAGTATCCTCGTGTCCATCAATAGTGAAATTACTCAGTATTTGAAACCAATGAACTGAAATTAGTCAACTCCATCCAGGTTTATAGGATTTTTCAACTGCTACAACAACAACAGTGGCTGCGGCGGCCGTTTCAGCGTATATTGATTATCCTCTCGCCACTCGACTTTTGCCTTATTCCGTGCGTGCTGAATTATAACCAATCAGTATTCCACTTGAACCATTTGAACTGATCGGGATAAAATACATGTACATGGGATAAAAATCAATTTAGAGCTTTTCCATGTAAACAAACATTTCGGTCTACGATCTAGTATGTACAAGTGTCTGTCAGCTGCTGTCATATGCTGTGGTAGGTTAATCCAATCCTTTAGGATAAAATGAATTAATCCATATCCACAACAGACAGACAAATCACAATACAAAACACATGACAGAAATTATACAACAGCACGTGCTATTCCTTCACAATCCACGGTTTCACTCAAACTGGAAATTCTAGTCACCTTTTCGCACTTCAATCCCTAGTGAAATGTCACTATGAACGACGATCATTGAAAGGTGCGTTTTATGACAACTCTCTTATCCATTGGAAGCATTAGGAACAACGTTGATTTTGGAAGATTAATCCAACTGCCCATTGCGCGCTGAACGTTAACACTACAGTGACCACACCGCGGTCATCTCTACTTGTCAACTTGTCACAACGAAAAACAACAAAAACAAACAAACCCATGTTTGAAGTCACAAGTGTGTTGTTGTTTCACCACAGCACATTGTGTGTTGTGTAACAGTCTAAGTGCAGCAGCGAGGTGCAGGTGCGAGCACCTACACCTTGCACCTGCCAGGTGGCGACGACGTAAACCGAGAGACGCGTAACGCGCTAATTGTAGACCAGTGACAGTACAACCTCCAACGTGTACCTCTCTATTGAGACCGCCCCTCTATTGAGACCACCTCTCTATTGAGACCGCCTCTCTATTGAGACGTGTACCTCTCTATTGAAACCACCTCTAGAAAGAAAAAGAAAAACACTTGTCAAGGTCCAAAACCTTTATAAAGCTACCAAAGGTAACCTCTGTATAGAGACCACTTCTTTATAGAGGCCACCTCCATAATAAAACCATTTTTCACGGTCCTAAAACCTCCATAAAGCTACCAAACAGAACCTCTGTACAGAGACCATCTCTTTATTGAGTACAGTAAAACCTCCAATTAAGACCACCTCTCTATTGAGACCACCTCTATGATAAGACCACTTGTCACGGTCCCATCACTTCATAAAGCTACCAAAAGGAACCTCTCTATAGAGACCACCTCCATTGAGACCACCTGACACTGGTCCCAAAGATGGTCCTAATAGAGAGGTTCTATCATAATTGGTGAGAGTGGTCAGGTTGCTGGTTTGGTGGTCAGAACGACTGTTACCATATGGTCACTCTTGTAGTCATGGTTTTCTATTAGTCTATTTCAGTGGTTGCAAATCGCGTTTACACATTTCGTCATTAGACATTTTGCAGCATCTAACACACTTATAGACCGAGGTCGTTTAGAAAGCACATAAATAAGATAGGAAATTATAGTGGAGACGAATCTATTATGATATATTATGCACAAATATACAGTTTATTACTTTAACCAAGGATATTAACAGCTAAAAACTTAGACCTTCATCAGACTGTCAATATAACAAACGTACAAGTCTGAATAATACCACAGGATTAACAAGTCCCCGCCCTCCCTCAATAATACCACAGGATTAACAAGCCCCCGCCCTCCCTCAATAATACCACAGGATTAACAAGCCCCCGCCCTCCCTCAATAATACCACAGGATTAACAAGTCCCCGCCCCCTCCCTTAATAATACCACAGGATTAACAAGCCCCCCCCCTCCCTCAATAATACCACAGGATTAACAAGCCCCCGCCCTCCCTCAATAATACCACAGGATTAACAAGCCCCCGCCCTCCCTCAATAATACCACAGGATTAACAAGTCCCCGCCCTCCCTCAATAATACCACAGGATTAACAAGTCCCCGCCCTCCCTCAATAATACCACAGGATTTACAAGCTGTTGTTTGCACATTGAGAAGATTCTTTGAAATTAAAGACGGGGGGTATATACTATGTAGCCCTGATGAAAATCCATTCACCAACATTTTTTTTTCTAAATCACCAGTCACCAATACATTTCATTGTCTGTCACCATTCACCAGGAATTGTAACTGAATAGGTAGCATCACATTTTCGTCACATTTCACACACTTAAATACACGCAATTCACAATTCACGTTCAAGATTAGGACAAATCACCAATCACATTTTTGCTATATGCACCCCCAAATTAAGATAGGAGAAAGTTTGCTATGTGAGCCACTGAGCCGTGACACCGGACTTGGTTGAGTTGCCGTGGTGATTACAAACCGTGTATCGGTCGGTAACACACTCGCTTTTTCGATCACACAATGTCATAAAGTCAGTCACGCTGGGTTTTTACACATGCAACAATCTGGCTTGTTCTATTTGTTCTGCGACACGAGCCAAATCATCAGACAAAGCGGCCACCTGACTGCCTGCTGTCTTTGTGTTTCATAGAACCTCTGTATGGGGAAGTGCTCGGATCTGTCTGGATCGCACCCTTGTGCCTGTTTGTGGACATTGTCTTAACGAGTTACTGATCAATCACTCTGGGTCAGTGTCTGTGGTCATTGTCTTAACGAGTTTATAATTAATTACTCTGGGTCAGTAGTGTCTACAGTGGTACCTTCTGTAAGTGACTTGTCAATAGGTTAATATGTACATGTAAGACCCAAACACGAAGATCATGCTATGTCTTGGGGCAGGACAAAAGTATCTTTACTTGTTGGTCTACTACATGAAAATAAATGAAGTTAATTGCATTTGTTTACAAAAACTCTATTTAGACATATTTTGCCAAATAAGATTAAAATTTTGTGGATATTGTTACCACTATGTCAGCTCAAATCATTGTAATGTCCAATCCATAGCATTTTCTGCATAAAATCTGTACAATGAGCTGAAATAATCGTTTGCCTGATATTTCACGTGAGTCTTTATTCTTTGACATTCCCAGTAAAGTGTTGTAAATAGAAATACAATGATTTATATCTTATAGGAATAGAAAAGAACATGTTCTATTAGACAAAATACCACTTGGAGCAGAAAAACGTGATTCTGGGCTAGGGCAAAGGTATAATTTCACTTGTTTGCCTATTGTATGGGCATCAATAGAGGTAACTGTATTTTTGTTTTTGTTTGTTGAAGGTAACTCTATTTAAACACTTTTTGCCACATAAAATTGAAATTGAATCATTAGTTTTAAAATTATGCTTTTCCAAAAAAAATGCTCATTTCAAATCTAAAGCGATTTCTGTTTAAAAATCTGTACAAAAAGCTGATTCCATCATTTATCTGAGAGTTTGAGTTTGAGTTTTACTCACGTGTTGTCAATAGACAGGAACAATCATGTTCATTTCATACAATCAAAAACATGTTCTATTCGACAAAATACGATTTTAACATTTTTTCGGACATTGACTCATAAAAAAAATGCATAAATCGCCTGGTACTAACAAACGCCCCCGGACCTGCAACTAACATCCTAAACTCGACTTGTGACAGGCAGCTAGGAAGCCGAAAATCAGCATGAACTTTTTTCACCAGTCGCGTCATCCAGAATACAACCTGCTACCGCAAAACAACAGGCTGATGCAAAATCACGACGTAATCTGGTCAATCACTCGGTTGTCAGCGATTACACGATTACGTAGTCGCCTCGGAGCAGAAGACGCCTTCAGTCAGCAGTAGTGATTAGTGGTAACAGAACAACTTCTATCGGGTCAAGTGCTCGCAATAGGACAGCAAGATGGTGGCATATTACAGAGGCCTCAAGGTTTTCTCGTGTCTCGGGCGGTCTGTGTTTCTACAGGTGCACAGTAGAACCTCTCTATTAGGACCAGTGTTAGGTGGTCTCAATAGAGAGGTTGTCTATATACAGAGGTTCATTTGTTCTGGTAGCTTTGTGAAAGTTTGGGACCATGAAAAGTGGTCTTATTATAGAGGTGGTCTCAAAAGAGAGGTGGTCTCAATAGAGAGGTGGTCTCATTTGGAGGTTTCACTGTACTTTCTGTGCCGCCTCGAGGTCGCGGGGTCGTCATTATGACACCTGCTGATCACCGTCGCCATGGTAACTCATGATGGCCGCTGATCGGATCACCACGGACTTGGTGGTGGAGAGACTCATCAGTCAAATCATCAAATTTTCTATTTATTTGGACAGGGCCTAATTATTCGTCAACTTGAGGGTGTGACCTGGCTGCCCAGTCTATTTCTCAACCATCCCCTCCAAGCCTCTACGTCATTAGGATCTATCAGACTCATGCCTGGAGAAGTTTAATCTTTCTGCACAACTGCATCCCAAGTCTGCTTGGGTCTTCCCTGCCTGTCTCTCTGTAATTCTCGAGCTTTGTGTTCATTATTCCTCAATATGAGGTGTGGCCTGGCTGCCCAGTCTGTTTCTCAACCGTCCCATCCACGCCTTTCTATTCATTAGGGTCTGTTTGACGTGATACATCTTTCTGCACGCCTGTGTCTAAGGTCTGTTTTGGCCTTTCTCTCTCCGAGTCTCTAGCTTTCTGACAATGCAGCAGGACCTAATCATTCCTCCACTGACCTACATACAAATTGAATTGCAACGCAGTTCACAATTTTCAAGCAGACTAGAGGGAGAGGCAGAGAATCGCACCGTACGGTCTCATTTGTTCATAGCCTGAAGCAGAGTTTGCTGCGGCTGACCACTTTTTATAACGCATTAAAACAGTAAAATAAGAATAGCCGCCGACTGACTGCAGTAGAACCTCCAATTAACACCACCTCTATTGAGACCACCTCTATACTAAGCCCACTTTTCACAGTCCAAAACCTTTCATAAACCTTTCATAAACCTTTCATAAAGCTACCAAAATCAACCTCTGTACAGAGACCACCTCTCTATTGAGACCACGTGACACTGGTCCCAAAGGTGGTGCTAATGGAGGTTTTCCTGTATTTGGCCTCCAGGCGTGACCACGTATTGGTGATTGGCTGCTATAGTGACCCGTGAAACACTCCTTCTGCAGGGTGCCAAAAGGACCGTTTGTTTGACTGTTGAATGACCTTTGACCCCTGGTTGTGTGAGGATGGACGCTAACTGAAGGTTGGTCATCTATCCACGTCTTAAATACTTAAGAACAAGTTAAACCCTCTTTTCTCTGGATGATTTGTTGAAAACCAATATCACGCTTTCGCCCATGCTAGGGGCTTCTTCAGGATGTGAGGTGATAACAACATAACAGGGAAGTTTGTCGGTGTCTATGACAAATGCAGCATGTTCTATACAGCTGATTGGATCCACCCACAATAGTGGCAGATCCGGGATTTCCCGCATCCAGTGGTCATGGGTTCAATTCCTGGTCAGGTCTGACGGTGGGTGTTGAGCAAATTCATACTCATGATTAGTTGCACACTGCTCCGTGGCACCTACACGTTAATTAGGTACAGGTCAAGCAAGCGAACGCTAATGTGAGTGATAAATACGTCTGCGCTATGGTAGCAGCAATGTGCTGTACGCTCCCCAGGGAGTTGAGAAAGATACAGTGTGACAATGACCTGGTGTAGATGTGAAGTCGCTGGAGCACGACAAACTGTGAATTGGGACTCTAAAAAAGCACATTTACATTCCATATTTACCCCCACCCCCTTCAATACATCTGGTCTGGGAAATACTTAAAATGATGGGTGTCACGCTGCTATCGATATGTCAAAAGAGCAAAGACTTGTGTTTCATTGGTTTATACATGTCATGTTGTTCTCATTTTCACCTGTAGAGGACGCATCGATGATAACAATTTGTGATAATGACATTTTGTACTTTTTTTAAACTTATTAAGTCTTGTGTTTTTGATGGGTGAATCCACTTCCCTAGATCTGACATAAGGCCCACAGCAGATATTGACACTATCGTCCGAATTCAACCATCAAGAAATGCAGGAACTTGACAAAACCCTCAATTTGATAACAATTTGCCATCCGAGCTGAACTTCTAATTTCTATAGAAGTGACAATAGACACAAATGATCATTTTCCAGTCATTAGTATGGGTTTTTACATCCCCAGTTTTACCTCATCCTGCTTTACAATGCTATACATCAAAATTACTCTCGCTGTTCTTGCAAGCAAGCTCCTACCAGTGTATTGATATAGTTTGAGTCCCGTCAGGGCCACTTGATATAGTAAAATGGAAGACGTGTCTTCAGCTATATCAATACAGTGGTAGGAGCTTGCTTGGCAGAACAATGAGAGCAAAATTGAATTCACAAGCAAACTTGGGGAAAATATATATACAGTTGTTCCTACATTCCCATCAGATTGTGTGGTTTATGGACCAGTATTACCTGGGAGTTCATGTTTCCTGCTATCCACAAGTTCTCGTGTAGATTCATCGTGAGTCACAAACCCCCCACTATCCTCACACAACACTCCCCATTGATAAGCCAATCACTGATCCTAGTCGTTTCTACTGTATCGTATATAACAAGTAAACACACATATCGTACGCAATCTGATAGTAAAAGTTGCCCCCAGCGATGTAATACACAGGGTTCATTTTCATGCTGTGCCTTGCACCATAGTCCTACTCATTTTGTAAATGTCCCATTGTTCCCAAGGCCACTGCGTCAATGTGGTGCAAACATAAATTGACCTCATCTCACCAACAGCGATATATAGATAAGCTCTCAGGACAGAGCTGTGTTTACGCTATCACAGCCGCCACTGCATGCAGCAATTACCTTCCCAGACAAGCTAGCACATATGTCTTCTTGTGCAAATACACAGTAGCTTGCAGATGAAAGATGCAGTGGCTAGTTTGTTTGCAGGGACTCATTGACTCAGTGAGTTTGTGTGGGTAAGTTTACAGCAATGTAGCTGAAGTGATGGGTTGTGTCAATCGACTGATGTTTTGAAAGTAAACGTCCCATACACATATTCACACAGACATAACATGCGGGTCTAGGCCATTCATGAATTTACCATTGATAGATACACAACTATCATTCAAATAAAATTCAAATATTTTTTTCATGAACTTTTACAGCTGAAAAAGTTATTGTGATGAGAAGTACCTAATATTAATTGGATTAAAGAAAAGTGTCAATATTAAAATAATCAAACTGACTCGAGTCATTGGATACGATGTATTGTTTTGAAGTTTGCAAGAGATTTTGCATATTTGATTAGTAATATGCCTCCCAAAAAGAAACTAAAATTATCAGCCGGCCAATATACCATGAAATCATTTATGAGAGAGGTAAGCTAAATAGAGTTCATTCACGACATGTTTATTTCTGCATCTAACTTCTTAATTTGTAAAATGATTTTTATTTTATTTTTTCCAGTTCAAATTATAAGCTATTAATTGCCAGTAGTATTTTTATCATACCATCATATGATACGACATGTCCCATTGGTTTGAAAAATGTCCCATTGTATTTGATCACAGTGGGACATTCGTCCCATTGACAAATTTGACGAAAATGAACCCTGAATACAGAGCAACCTCTAGAAAACCACCACTTGTCGCTGCTTCGTAAAGAGACAACTACAGCTAAGGCATCTTTCTAACAACAAGGTATCTCAATCATTTAGTTTACACTATGATATATATATATATATGAATATATATGAACCCTGAACTAGGGAAGATGCAGCTAAGGCCACTATGGGTTTTTTCTCTGTTTTAGACCACCGCCCTCATAAGTTTTACCAAGGGCATAACAGAAAAAAAAAATGTTTTTTTTTAGACCATCGCCCTCATTAGTTTTACGTAGCGTATAACAAAAAAACAAACAAAAAAATGTGTTGAGCCACTCTGCCAAATTATATTGTTATCTTGTTATATATGTCTAATTTAATAAATGATTTGATTGAGTTGATTTGAAATGCCCATAAAATTGTCATCAACAGCATGTCAGCACGCATCTAGTCTAAAGCAGCTAGCGGTGTTGCTGGTCTGTGAGTCCCAGATTAGATATGTTTTTCAAAATAAATAATGGATACCAATAGAAACCATTGTTAATACCATTTTGGCGAGACTTTCGTTGTTTTCGCAACAACTTCTTTGGGCCGAATCAAAATCTCAGAAGATCACATGACCAACAACGAAAGTCTCGCCAAAATGGTATTAACAATGGTTTCTATTGGTATCCATTAAATTCTTTGAATCATGAATAAAGAAACCCCGGATGAATCAAACATACATTCAGTTAGATTTGTTTTTGTTTTTTAATCACCCTCATTAGATTTTTCAGATAGCCCAAAAAGCATGTTTTCACTTAAATGTGGTTTGTTTTTTACCTCCCTCCCTTATTAGATTTGGAATAATTTCTGATCTAAAATAGAGAAAAAAACATAGTGGCCTAACCTCCATAAACAGTCGACCTCCCTACTGAGACGTCTTGATGTCGCCAGACCGCAGAATGTCTAGATAGATAGGTTCTGCTGTAAGACCGCAGCCTGTCGAGATAGAGAGGTTCTACTGTACACAGCGTAAGTAGAGTTTATTTTTCACGACACCATCAGGTGGCGATTACATCAGCGGTCTCTGGTAGTGACCAGCAGAATGGTCATAAAGGCTTCACAGGGACGTTAACTCACTGCGTGTAAGTTGCAGAAGCTCGCATTATATGTGTAATTGTCTCTCCTGATCTGTGGTATTTTAATTTTGGCAAAGGAAAGATCATTTAAGAAATTTGTAAGATTATAAAATTGAGAAGGTCTCTGATGAGACGAAAAGCTTATCGAAATAAAATCATGTAAAAAACAAAGAGAAGTTTGTATTGTGAATGAAAATTAGAAACAGTTAGAAAAGACAATTATACGTAAAACCCGTACTGATACATAGCCACCTGTTTGCTGTGACCAGTCGAGGGCAGTGCTGTTGGTTCAATTACTATTAATAATAACTGCTTTTCTTCCAAAAAACAATTTTCAAGTACAAATCTAAGTATTAATCGATTTCAAACCTTTCAGGTTCCTTTTAAAAATCCCTTTGAGATTCTGAAGATGGACATAGTCATTTGTCCGAAACTGTAAATAAGAAGGTAAAAATCAGTGTTGCGATTGAAGAAAAATGTAGATCTATTGATACATGATGAACTCATTAAGTGTAAGTTCCACTGTATATAATTATATGCTCTATTATTTCTGTTTCCTCACATCACTGAGGGATTAAGTTTGTGTTTTATTTTCCATTATAAACACAACTCTGCTATCTCAAAATTGAATTGTAACTTCCTATATCACGTTTTCACTGTATGGGTCAATGTCCAAATCGACATTCACCTAACTTATTCTATATTTCATAACTTGTATTCATTATACGTGATGGAAGAAAATAGATATTATTTACCACCATACACTGTAGATACGAACATGATCATTGTGAGGATAAAACTGGGTCTTACGGATTCTGTGCACGTGGATAATCAGGACTCAGCAGCCTGTAAATAACCTTTCTAAAGCCCATGATATTTATCATTTCGTTTAAACTTTAAACATTCGTATATAGTTTCCTTCATATCAAAACGCCCACACAGAACACAACTCTGTTCACATGCATGTGCATATCTTAGACTGACTCTAATAGACTGATGTTTAAATATGACAAGAATACCATCTCGCTAAGCTGAGACATTTAGACTGGTGCTGTTTCTGAGTGCAATGATCACAAATTTCAATCATCTTTTTAAATATTCTTTGCCTTGAGAAAGTTGTAAAGTGTGGAGCACAAAGTGCTCTGTACCATCCTATATCACCACGAACCTGATGACTGCGTTTGTCGCACAATTAGCGGCTGCGGTAATCGGGGTGTAGCAGACTTAATTACGTGTGCTGAGGTCAGCAAAGGGGGGGGGGTCTAATAATCAATAATGTCTTAATTTGCACCTTTGTTGATTCTAGTCATTATTTCAATGCTTCACTTTTTACATATTGGGCAATCAATTTATTTACAAAAGATATGTGATCAGAATCTTGGCTCATTGGCCTAAATTGCAAATAGTGTCTATTTCTATTCACTTTACTATGCTGTATATTTTACCGACATAAATACTTACTTACTATTGAAAAGTGTGAAGTTAGAAATAACGCCCCAAACTCAATATCTACTATGGCAGAGGGGGGGAACAAAATGTCAGTGATCGATGCTCATATTAGTTGAACGAAAACATGTCTTCAGCAAACCATTGAAACTATAAAGTTGGAAATATAGAAGTTTGTGAACTTGAAAAAAAAAGTGCTTACATTTCAGATGATTTGACATCATTCGTACCGTTTAAACTTTATAATCTGCCCTGTTTTAATATGATATGGTACGAGCTGCTCCAAGAACTTTTTATACCAGGATTTGACACCAGGTTAACCCTCCCCCACCTGACCGCCCCCACGACAACTCTAACGTTTGTGTTTTGGCTGCCAAATACGACGATTCATGTCTCAAATTCACACTCACAAATGTCAGCGTTAAACATAAACACTCAAAACGCAGACTTCCAATTCAAAAACATAGAACCCGTTTAACGTACATATTTGGTACTGACCTGTGACACTGTTAATTCTTTTTAACGTCAACTTAAAACATTTTTATTTAAAGAGGCATTTTACTTGTAATGTTAATATAATGGTTTGTTTAAGTACATATTGATATTGTATTAATTTAATTGTCTTTTTAACTGTTGTTTTAGGACTGCATCATTGTTTTCATGTTCATATATTGTTTAAGCGCTTTAGAACATTTTATGGATAGAATGCTCTACAAATATAATTATTATTATTATTATTTTACTATGCTACGATATGTATAGACTTTATGAAATTGCTAATATGTTTAACGTACCATATTGGCGATCACCATTCTGTACCTCCCAGGATTCTAGTGTTATCCGTGTCATTTACATGTTAGTCACATATCCAGAGTCGTGACGAATCCATTTGGTGACCACTTTATCGTTTTGATGTTTAGATTTCTTTTATATGCCTGTATTCCAAATAGTCTAAACAGTAAAATGCTATAAACCTTAACAATGTGTATCTAAAGTTCTTAGATGATCAATAAGTCCACAGAAATCAACAGACCAACAACTACAGTGTATTCCTGCTGCTGTTTGTTGCGGACTTCACCTCCGTACAAACTCACCGAGTGCGACAGCAGATTCATACTAATATTGTACCATTCTCCTGTTTAAATGTGTGAAACATGACATTTTGCCACGGTAAGCTGCGACCTCTCCCTGTTTGATGCTTCACACAGCTGTTCAAAAATCAATATCCACATGTGCGCGTGTTTTGTATCGATCGTATTGAACCTTCCCAGCATGCACGGCGTTCATGCAAACATGTGTGCATGAGCAAAAAACTACTACATACACATCTGGTGACAGCATTTTGTAAATGCTTTAAGAACATGAATACTAGAATTGTGTGCACGGAATAAATGTATAAGGATGAACAGAATTACAGTAGAACCTCTCTATCAGGACGACCTTTGGGATGACCAGTGTCAGGTGGTCTCAATAGAGAGGGGGTCTCAATAGAGAGGTGGTCTCAATAGAGGGGTGGTTTCAATAGAGAGGTGGTCTCAATAGAGAGATGGTCTCAATAGAGAGGTGGTCTCAATAGAGAGGTGGTCTCAATAGAGAGGTGGTCTCTATATATAGAGGTTCCTTTTGGTAGCTTTAAGAAGGTTTTCTTAATTGGAGGTTCTACTGTAACTGTACTAATTTACTTAGCAACAATCCAACTGACATGACAGTATGAAATAAAAACCACCTTCAATATAATATAGCGATTTTGGAAGGTGAACAAATGATGATCTTGTCACATAGAAGTAAGACCGTCGGAGTCTGTTGTATTTTGTGACAGCAGGAAGTAGTTGACTGGTTTATAGCACAGTGAGAGCAGAATCGTCAATAAGTTCCCAACACCGTCAATACTTCAATGCCGCTGCGTTATTAATATCCTCAGGGTGTGCAGCAATTGGTGACAATCGTAGTCAAACATTAGCGTCGTATCAAGCGTGTTTATGAATAGAAATATCACTGCCAACTTTTCATCACCTTATTCCTATGTTTGTTGCATTTGATGAATTATTGTTTCTAAATGTGATCTCTCACATTGTGTGTGACAAAACAGTAACTTTTGACAGATCTTCCTAAACACAATAACTTTTTTTTTGCTGGAGTGAATAACAAAAATCTTCTATTATAGAGTAGACTAATCTATCCTGGTATATAATGAACAAATATACAGTTTATTACTAAAATATTTAAAATTAAAAAAAAAAGTTTTTACTTTAAACCAATGTACCGGTATATCTATTTACAGAAAATTTGTCAGCTTTCAAGTCTTCTGTATATTGATTCAAAGTAATGAACAGTATATTTGTGTAAAATAAATTACGTCAAAATCTCAAGCCTGTAGTTAGTTTTCTTTAGATCAGGTAATTCCCCCTGAGAGCGTGGTCTACACTCCCTCCTGCCGGGTATTGGCAGGTAAACGTTTGAGCACCACTAGCACTTGTGTAATCACAGGTCATAATTTATTACTGCTACAATAACAGATCTAAACTTGTAATCAATTCGTCCGCTTCGCCTCTCATCCAATCAGAATCGAGTATTTTCAGCTCACAACGGAGAAATATTTTAGATTGCCGTGTCTATTTTCAAAAGATTGTTTTCATTATAAAGTGTCAATCAATTTGCCCACTCCACATCTCATCCAATCAGAATCGAGTATTTTCAGCTAATATAGGAGAAATACAAAAGAGCCTGCAATGAAACCACTTCTCTATTGAGACCACCTCTATAATAAGACCACTTTTCACATCCCAAACATTCATAAAGCTACCAAAATGAACCTCTGTATAGAGACCACCTCTCTATGAGACCACCTCTTTATTGAGACCACCTAACATCAGTCCCAAAGGTGGTCCTAATAGAGAGGTACTGTATATTGTTACGGTTTTTATATAGCATATGCCAGATTGTGTTTAGATTTCTTGTATATGCTTGTAGTCCAAATTCGAAAACGTTCAAATAAAGTCAGAATATAATTTAGACTATTTGGAATACAAGCATGTGAAAGAAATCTAAACACCACGAGATTGTTTTATACTATAGATTTTAATTATCCACTTTTGTGGCTTACAACTGCTTCTAACCAAAACGGAGTCACACCAATCAAGGGTAAATAAAAATCCATGGCAAAATAACTCAAGTGTTGCGTCATACGTATATTAAGGACGTATCTCACTTACGTACTGGTAAGATTTTCTAGAGGGGTCAAAGTGCAAAGTGTCATATATCATGTATGTTTTGACCCACAGGGTACAAGTTCGCATGTTCTTGAAAACTGCTATTTTCATGGTGTAATTAATAAACAGAGTCATCCGGTTATTGATCCCTCGTGAGCAGCAGGTGAAATCACAGCTCAGAAATATCAACAGCGCAAAACGTCAATACTCAAGAATTCCATGAACATGCGATACTCAATAAATTGCCCACGTGTTGAAACATTAATTTCAAAATCAGAGTTAACAGCCGATGGTTCAATATTGATTGAAAAAAGGTTTGACTTCAGCCAACATAGGTAACTTAATGGACCTATCTTAATGCTAAAAAAATGCTCAAGAAGTCATTTAATGCTGTTATAAATTTTCAATGTGTTTGAAAACACAAAAAGTTCTGGGTAATACAATTTAAGGGGAAATGATACATCATAAAAATAGAGATCTTTACCTCCTTTATACAATTAAATACAAACAGAACATGCTTACGTTGAACTTGGAAGGAGAAAAAGAAAAATTCGAGCTACACGAAATTTCAAGGTATCAAAGGTTTGTTGAGAAATATAATAATTATCATGATGCGTTATCCATAGATTGATATTATCAGAGTAAAACTTGAGTGATAATTTTGCACTCACCTATTATATAGTAATAATCAGGTGCTAAATACATACAATTAACACCACCAGTCTAAGGAGACCACCTCTATAATAAAACCACTTTTCATAGGTCACAAATCTTCATAAAGCTACCAAACTGAACTTCTGTACAGAGACCACCTCTATATTGAGACCACCTGACACTATAGTCTACTAGTCCCAATGGTGGTCCTAATAGAGAGGTTATTCTGTAATTACGACAGACTACAATGGTGATAATTTTGGACTCACCTGTTCAGCACGGTAGTGATCCCTGGGGCATTCCTGTGTATCCAACAAAACTCCACAGTCAACCTATAGTTTGTGTCTATTGTAAACTATGATTCGTATTAATTAACACACGTCACAACTTGACAACACAACGAAATTGATTATTCCACGACTGAGTCACGATGCAAACTTCCTCGTTCTCCCAACACAACAGCCTCCTTACACAGACACTGCTCCTGAGCTCATCAAACTTTCTCATTTTTTCCCGACTTTTACATGTATCTGTAGGTGTTCACTAAGCTCCTCACCATAGTAATGATATCACAACAATCACACAATCGCCCCACACGTTATCCTTAGCTCATCCAAACTTTGATGTTATTTTCTGACATTTACGTGTATCAATAAGTGTGGGTGTTCACCATAGCAATAAGCGGGCAGCAGTGACTCATCAATAATTCAGTGAGGCGAATCCCCCGCTCACTTGCGGCTGTTGCTCAGGTGAGTCGATCCAGTGAGCGCTCAATCCCCGGAGCTCACCCTCCGAGTCAGGGATTGACCGGCTTTCTGACAGTGTTCAAATTCAATGCGCCTGGGTTCAACAATAATAGTGTGACAAGGATGCTGCCAATGACCTGGTGTAGATGTGAAGTCACTGGAGCACGACAAACTGTGAATTGAGTGGATGATTCACCACCGCTTTTGTCAGGGTTCAACAATAAGCGTTTGGTTTTTCCACTTTGACAATGATAACATGCATGTGATTATCACAAAGTATATTCTTACTGAAAAAAAAAGTGTGGCAAGATTCTGTGTCACTTTTTTAATATGATATCCATTGATGTGGAGTTCCTTGACTCCGATCTTGTCGTGCTTCAGCGGACGCAGTGCGAAACCAGTGACGGTGGTGTGTTGTCGTATAATAAGTGACGACGGTTGAAGTTTGAGGCGAGTTACACCCTCATCAGCCTCTCCTGTTGCGCTCCACCGCACACAGAAGCCGTCACGCAACTCACCACAGCTGGGACTCGAACCCTGGCCTCCGTTTCACGTGTATGTGAGCAGTGACCAGCGTCCACTGCCAGCCAGTGTGTGTACAATCAATCGTGGTGATCAATCAATCAGTGAGGTTGGGTCAGCTTCGGGTCAGTGTCATCATTTGGTCATAAACGCGGCGATTATTGTCAGCCCCAGGCGTTGTCGTGGTAACCACGTGATTGACAGGTGCAACTCTCTAGCGCTATCTCAAAATCATCTACATTTAATTATGAATACAGGAAGACACGTGCTGTATAAGTTTACATTTAATTGATACTATGATATATTTATCACGTACATCAGCTTTAACACACTCGATATGTGTTTCGTGAACGCATGATTTGAAATTAGGATCATGATCCAATTATGCTGTGGGGGAACCTCATATTCACAGGAGAACCGTCTCTCTTTTTCTCCTCACATGATTGGCACCATGAGCTGCAACTTCATATTCATTTACAATTTTAATGTGTACCAAATTGGTGTATTTTGTGTTTGGGCATTTGCTTATTTCCCATGGAAGAAGACATTTTGACTGCTGCCTGCAAAGTGTTTATAAGTTTGGTTTGATATATCACAAAGCCACGGCTGGTAACTATTGTCCAAAACTCTTTTACAAGTGTATAACAAATAAATATGTTCAAACCAAGAAAGGCCTCTTGATGTTACTGGTTATATGTAACTACTTCCATACTCTTTGCATTGGTTTCACCATTCGATTGCATGTCATCATATTGCTCTTATTGCCATGATTCCTAATTTGGCTGAATCCAAACACCCAGGTGAAACGCAGTGTCCTTTTTCATACAGGTTTTCTCAGTTTGCCATCCATGGGTATCTACTAAATAATCCTATTAACAATAACAGCTAAATCACCAGTACTGATTAAATTCACAACACTGTAATAATACGATCAACTAACTCTACAAATCATTGAGGTATATGGCGTCACAATAGTAACAGTCCCATCACTTTATTCAGTCAACAACAATAACTTCAATCAACAGTTTTTCTTCCACTTTTTTCAATCAATAACAACATCATAGATTATCGGGGAAAATCCATTTGATTCTCATCACAGTAAAACAGTCCAATGTCAAACAATCAGCACCAAAAACATCTATGATTCTGTCCAACTCACGATTTTCATGAATTTCTTGCATTGCGATTGCATAAATCAACTAAAATTATAGTCATTATCTTCTTCTTCTTTTCACTCACACACACACATATATTTTTTTTTCTTTTTAACTTTTTTTTTCAAATTCAACTAATAACAGATGAGTTCACCTGAAAAAGAGACAAAATGAAAAAAACATAAATATTTGTGAAGCATTTTTTCTATCAAAAGTACAATTTAACTAAAGCTTCAAAGGAGCAATAAAGATTAGAAGATTTCCGAATTTGCAAGCAAGAGAATAATCAAGTAAAGTACCACCTGTAAAGCATTTGTAATAGATTGATTGAATAACATTACTAATAGATCATACATCGCTACATTTGTGAATGGCAATCAACAAATGCGATGTTCAATTGAGATGACACCCACTATCACGTGCACGGCTTGGCGATGATGGAAGGAAATCTATGCAAGTGACTTTCATAATAAACCACATGTAATGATGACATATACGTTCAGGAAAGGTACTTTTGATGAAATTACCGTGCCACAAAGTTTTTAGGCGTGTTGGTAGAAAGAGAAATTCAGTTCAGTTAAAGGCCCCTGGGCCCATACATGAACCTGAAGCCCATGCTCGATGTTAGACCCAGGGGCCTATATACGTGAATAGACGGTACCATGAAAGGATTTGTCTGCTCGACTATAGATAAATATGAGTTATCGGGAATCTCGGCACAAGATAAGCGGGGTCTACTGTAGAGTAAACTTTTACTGTGCATTAGTGTGATGACATAATGTAAACAGCAGTCGGACCCAGAGACACGATGCAAACAACAAAACAGTGCAAGTTAATGCATCACAAGTCCAGGGAAATAGTAGTATTGGAACTTCAACCACTGTTTTTTTATTCATGTACATGGAAAGAGTCATAACAACTTTGGAACAACTGTTTTTCTTGTTGTGGCTACCACCTACAACCAAATAATTAATCCTAGTAACTGTTGTTCGCATTAGGTTATATGATATTTCTACTTTCCTATGATGCAGAGAACAGATTTATTTGTATCGAAGCGGCCTTTCTTTCTTTTTTCTATGGTCTAAACTGCTATTATTGAAAATGGTCACGTGACTTGACAAAAATTTACAGGGGTGCTTTTTCTCGCCTCCAAAAACCTCGATAAAATGTGTTGTGAGATTGAAACCGACTCGCACATTGATCATTATATACTTTTACTAGAGGAAGACAGGGCATTTATTAGAAGATTACGGTATATTATGTGCTTGTCCACACAGAATCTGTTCTCTACATTACAAGTGTGTACCTAATGAACAACCCTCTTCAGATGTTGCAACTGATTGCCATCAGCATGATCAGAGAAGAGGATGCTAGCTTAAGCTCCCCTTAACTGCCTGGTCAATAGCCTATTGTATTGTCTTTAAGTTTGTAATCTTGGGCAAATAGTCTATTGTCTTGTCTTAAATGAACAGGATGTATCATTTGTTGACCATTTTAAATGTGACATAACATAACTAAATGGTCTTTTCCAATTGTTATGTAAGTGTGAGAATAAAGCAGATTTGTGAAGATACTCTAATGATAAAATGTCTGGAAAATTGTCTAATAGGGAAGTAAAATTTCGTATCATTTGCAAGGAAATATATGAATAAAACAGTGTACTTGAAGTTGTACTTGCAAGTACCAAGTACTTTTGGGTTGTACTTGAGTCCAAGTACAAGTACATTTGCTTTTTTTCAAATGTGCTTGAGTCCAAGTCCAAATCCAAGTACTGAACTTGCAAGTGCTGTACTTATGCACAACTCTGGTCTTAATGTGTTCCTTGCCCCACAATACCTGGATTTAGACACCAAGATCATCAACTTGCTAAGGATAGGGACATAGTTATGACCATTAATAGTTTGGCCGCCATCTTGGACGCGATCTTGAAAAACACACTTTTCTGACTGTCCTACTTTGGTAAACTTTTAGTATATTATAGAGTAAACTAATCCCTACTAGACTCGAATCAGTTGAGAAACCTTTTGTAGCAATTTTTGGGGGGTTAGGGGTAGTTTTAACATATATTGACTCAACTACCAAGAAAGTAATACATGATAAAAAAAGAGAGTAATGCATAATTAAAGAAAAGAGTAATAGACAGCCGAACGGAAATCCGTGAATGAACGTTAATTCCGATAATGTGCTTTTTAAACACTTTTATCATTCAAACAGCATCAAAATTTTTACATAATGTAATGTATTTGACGCCAACATCAAAATAAATTATCAATATATCTTCAGTGTATTGATGTGAAATGTTTCAAACCACATTATCGGAATAGCGTTCATTCACGGTTTTCCGTTCGGCGGTCTACATAATGAAAAAAAAAGAAGACTTAAGGAGACTTTCTGGAGATAAAAGCATTTGGAGGTAAAAAAATTCTTAAAATGTTCTTGTTTTTTATTTTAGTATAAAAGTACATTCATTTCCCTTTTTAAAAATGTATAACACTTTAAGGGTTTTGGGAATGGAATTTGGTTTATGGACCATACAAAAGATCATACAAAATACAATGAAAAATTCAGTCAATGTTAATTTTGACTGTACCGAAATTGTATACATGATCTTTTGTATGGTCCATAAACCAAAATATATTCCCGAAACCCCTAAAGTGTTATACATTTTTGAAAAGGGAAATGCTTGTACTTTTATACTAAAATAAAAAAACAAGCATATTTTAAGAATTTTTTTATCTCCAGAAAGTCTCATTAAGAACATAATTTAAACAAGGGTGCTATATGGCTCACCTGGGGCGTTATGTCAGCGGGGCTCCGTGAATGAACGTAAATTCTTACATAATGTAATGTATTTGACGGCAACATCAAAATAGATTATCAATATATCTTCAGTGTATTGATGTGAAATGTTTAAAACCACATTATCAGAATAGCGTTCTTTCACGGTTTTCCGTTCGGCAGTCTACATAATGAAAAAAAAGAAAACCCAACATAATTTAACCAAGAGGACCTTAAGGAGACTTTCTGGAGATAAAAGCATTTGGAGGTAAAAAAATTCTTAAAATGTTCTTGTTTTTTATTTTAGTATAAAAGTACATTCATTTCCCTTTTTAAAAATGTATAACACTTTAAGGGTTTTGGGAATGGAATTTGGTTTATGGACCATACAAAAGATCATACAAAATACAACGAAAAATTCAGTCAATGTTAATTTTGCCTGTACCGAAATTGTATACATGATCTTTTGTATGGTCCATAAACCAAAATCTATTCCCGAAACCCCTAAAGTGTTATACATTTTTAAAAAGGGAAATGAATGTACTTTTTATACTAAAATTTTAAAAAGCACATTTTGAGAAACTTTTTATCTCAGAAAGTCTCATTAAGGGTGCTATATGGCTGACCTGGGTGGTTTATGTGCGCGGCGCGGGGCTGACGGTGGCGTCGAGCTGGGGTTCGCCGCTCCTCGCGTCTCTCACGCTGACGCTGACGACGCCGCGGGTCGCCGCGGGAGACACGGTCACCATGGAGACGCCCGGCAGCAGCACCGGCCGGCGGAACCGCGCCGAGACAGAGACGGGCGGGGAGAGGCGAGCACGACCTGCCGGGAGAGAGGGGGGGAGATAGAGAGGTTTGTTTTGGCAGCTTTATGAAGGTTTGGGATGTGAAAAGTGGTCTTTTCATAAAGTTGGTCTCAATAGAGAGGTGGTCTCTGTACAGAGGTTTGTTTCGGTAGCTTTATTAAGGTTTGGAACAGTGAAAAGTGGTCTTACTATAGAGATGGTCTCAATAGAGAGGTTTATTTGGTTTATTTGAAGTTTTGGGATGTGAAAAGTGGCCTTATTATAGAGGCGGTCTCACTAGAGAAGTGGTTTGGGACCAGAACAGCCTCTATTATAGAGGTGGTCTCTGTACAGAGGTTCACTTTGGTAGCTTTATGAAGGTTTGTAATGTGAAAAATGGTCTTATTACAGAGGTGCACACGCAGTGGCTCTCTATTAGGCTGACACAACACAGCAGTCTCTATATTAGGCTTTGGTGGTCTCAATAGAGAGGTTCGTTCTGGTAGCTTTACGAAAGTTTGGGACCGTGAAAAGTGGTCTTATTATAGAGGTGGTCTCAATAGAGAGGTGGTCTCTATACAGAGGTTCCCTTTGGTAGCTTTATGAAGGTTTAGGATCGAGGAAATTGGTCATAATATAGAGGTGGTCTCTCTATGGAGGCGGTCTTAATTGAAGGATCTGCTGTAGCAGATTCCGATGCCAATTTTTCAACGCCACAGACAAAATCCATCGCGTTACTGGAGCCTGCAGCCAATCAGAGCAGCTCATTTGCATATCTGTGGCTGAATGTTTGTGTCTCTCCACCTCACTGACTGATCTAGTCATCATATCTACCAAAACCTTATCACTGGGCATAGAATGATCTGCAGATTATTGGCTGTAAAATATACTGGACATTTATCTTAGTTCAAAAAGATGAACCAATGCACAACCATCTATAGGTCGTCATCTAGATCTAGTTTTTTTGTGTGCGTATGTAAGTAATAGTCTATTACTCTGCAACCATCAATTTTGATGTTTATAGCAGAGGGAGGCCACGTGGTGTAGGTGCACGACCTCCAGAGGCAGGTTAGGTAACCTACTGAACCTCGGGGGCTCGGGGGAGGAGTATCACACTAGCAATTGTAATTTTAGTGCACACCAAACCTGTGCATCACGTATTCTATTCAATTCAGAGCTAGATCTAGTAATAATAGCTAATAGTAATAATAGTTTATTTTTAGAGTATCACATTCGTAAATTCACGCTCTTGATACTTAACAATGTGAATAGAAATACATAATAAAAAATACATTATTAGTTCAAATGGAACATATTACATCACAGCTTTAAAAGTTGACAAGACATTAAAAAGAGCTATAAAATAGAACAGAACTCTTAAGTACTGTAAATAGCTTAATTAAAACAATGACTTCAGATAAAAAGCAGAAGCTTATTTAATTTAATACAATGTATATAACACCTGAAAAGGCATAACAGTGAATTATAAGTGCTGTCAGATGACAACATTAAAAGCACCGCTGACCTTGACTCTCGACCTCGCTGACGGCGCGTGCGAGGGTCCACATGCCATGGGCGATGGGCCGGCTGTACCCCAGCAGGCGGGCCGACCAGCCCCACAGGTGGTGCGGGTTCCAGTCTCCTGACACGGCCGCGTAACGACGCCCCAGGTCGCCACGGTGACGCCACACACAGCCCGAGGCTGCAACACGCGCAGGATACGGCTTGGTTTGACATAAGGACTGGTAAGGCAGAAGACAACGGGTCTACCAAGTTTAAAAATCAGGTAGACCGACTCAAAATCAGGTAGCCCGGCACTCACTTGTTGTTAAAAAATGCATGTTTCCTTCTGTTGTCCTTTAAAGGGAAGTGCATAATTCAATACATTGACATAATATCATAATTCTTTGTGTTTGTTAAAATAAGGATGATGATTCAAACAATTGTTGGAAACCAGTATTTTGTTTTTTCTAATAATACATAATGGAACTGCCAAAACCGGGTAGACCACAGGTCTACCTACTGGCAAAGCTGGTAGACCGGCCAGTTTTCAGGTAGACCAGGGCTACAGGGCTACCACTTTTGTCGAACCCTGCACAGGATACTGCTTGGGGTTTCTTTTTCATTTCTTTTTGTTTCTAACTTACTGCTAATATGTCCAAGCATAAAGTATTGAAAGAAAGTTTTTTTTATTTGAATTTCGAGTACATATACTCCTTATCAAAAATCCAAATACAATACATGGAAAATCTTCATTTTATATTACACATCTCAACCATTAAACTTATCTTTTATACCAATACATCTATTCTAGCATTCCTTCCCACACTACCTGTAAAGCAGCCTCATTACTATGATCTCCTCAGCTGACACGTATACTCTCTGTCCAGGCTACAACATAGCACACGCAGGATACTGCTTGTTTCTACGTTTGTTTCAAAATGGTTTTAAAGTATGGCATTATCAATTATTTAGAATTTAGTATCGTTATTTTTAGTTTATTTTATTACATTTGTAATTTCTCGGAGGCTGCAAAACATGCAGACAAGGGGTGGTTTTTTCATGTTTTTCTTTCTTTTTATGATTTTACATGTTAAATTTACTACATATTGATTTTTTATTTTTATTTTTTACAATAAAAAAATTTGTAGAGTGGCTACTTCTTGTTTCTACGTTTGTTTGTTTGTTGCAGACAAAAGTTTGTGTGTTTTTTTCATGTTTTTCTTTCTTTTAATGATTTTACATGTTAACTTTCATACATACTGTATTCATTCTTATAAGCCCACCTGCCCCATTAAGCGCACCCCCTGTTTATGCAGATTAAATATACAAATCTTGCTTTTTTTTGGCAAAGATTTCACCTACTGTGCCATATTGTAAGACTATAACACGCCGGTATTATTGTGTATTCGGATTACCACATAACCATCCGTAAATCGTTGCAAATTCTATAGATCTTTCAAGTTTCAATCAATCAATGTCTCTCGGGAACAAAGTTCTAAAGCATGTGCATTTCTTAACCGGTGGGTCGCGCCTGGCGGTTTCTCCCACGTTTCTTACCATCGGTCGTGGCCACGTTTCTTAGGGCTCAGTTATTATTTAAGCCGTGGGGAGGTCGGAAAAAAACTGGGGCCGTCAGATGTTTGAATTTGAATGTTGTGGGACGGTCAGAAGTTTAAATTTGAATGGTGTGGGGGGTCGGAAGTTCATATTTCAGGCATATATTTCGATGTTGGGGGGGATCAGACATTATAAACACCGATGTCTAGAAAAACGACCCCCCCCCACTTCCTAAATAATGACTCAGCCCTTACCGTCGGTCGCGGCTGGGGTGTCACTCCAAGTTTCAATCAATGTCTCTCAGGAACAAAGATCTAAAGCACGTGCCGGTTTCTCCCTACGTTTCTTACCGTCTGTCGCGGCTGGGCTGTCTGTCGCGGCTGGGCTGTCTGTGGCGGCTGGGCTGTCTGTGGCGGCTGGGCTGTCTGTGGCGGCTGGCTGGCTGGTCGCGGCTGGGCTGTCTGTCGCGGCTGGCTGGCTGGTCGCGGCCGGTCGCTCCCTCCGCCCGGCCCGTCTGCGCGTGTCGGCGTCTGACCGTGACAGCAGCGTGGCGACTCCGTCCCATACACACATCTCACGCCGGTCGTACACCTACACCAGCAAACACGTCGCGCTATATACAATACAATACATATAGCGTAAATTCCACTAAATGTTCATGTACGCTTGTAGGCCTCCTTCAACAAATGGTGCTTTAGTTGGGATTTAAAGGATGCAAGAGATTTGGACTGTCGAATGGACAGTGGAAGTTTATTCCATAGTTTAGGTGCGGCTGTTTTAAATGCTCTATCACCACAAGACTTGGTTCTTGATCTAAATTCTTTAAGCAATCGATTATTTGATGACCGCAGTAATCTAGGTGGTGAGTATGGTTGTAAGAGTTCAGACAGGTAATATGGTGCAAGTCCAGTGAGGCATTTGAAAGTAAGTGTTAGAATCTTGAAAATTATGAATTGCTTGACATAGACTCGAACCCTGGACCACTGTGTGTTTATGTATTGGCATTGGAGTATTCTTTCTCCAGTCTATAGAGCTATATCACATAGCCTCTGCCGGGACTCGAACCCTGTGACACCTAGTGACCTAGTACTTAAGGCAGGCGCTGTAGACCACTCGACCATCCTGACACAACTGAAAGTTGTGTCATTCCAACGGAGGGTGTTAATGATCCTGTCTTATAGAACATGTAGCAGTGTTCACTGAAGTGTATCACACACATCTTGACTATTGGTCCCATATCAATACTTGAAACCCAGTCAGTTCATTTCCTATATATCTATGTCTAATCACAAATTTCTGCACCAACATGTGTTGACTTTTCAAGACACTTGAAGCGTTATGGTCGGTACTTATTCACCTCAACAACGAAAGCTTCTCTAAAGTAGGAGCTTGATTGCCATAGAAACAAGAGAGAGACGAATAAAACAAAAGCTTCATTTCCCTCTTATAAAGATTTATGGTAATGATCCTGATAGTAAAGGACTGTCAGTTTATTCTAGATGTATTGAGCGGAACAATAGTTAATCCAGCACAAATCGATCCACACTGAAATGGATTCGCAAAGTCCAATTGACTTTTGTTTATTAACAATTGTTGGTTATGTTGGTCTTACTCTCGGTCTGAAGACTGAATTTGGAATTTAAGCTTTAAAACAACTATTTGATTTGTGATCTATTTTAAGATTTTTCCAACGTTTCAACGAATAAGTGTCTAGCTCAGGGAAATACGCATTTGTTCAATTAATCAAGACGTAGGCAATCATTAATCCTGTCATCTTTAGCAAAATGGCATAGATCACACGTGTTTTTTTTCTATATTGTCCTGCCCATGCAGCTCAAAGACAGGTATTGCTTGATGGTCTCATCAGAAAGAGACCCATGGCTACTCAAACACACATAGAAAATTATCACAACAATAAAAATATCAAATCCTTCATTAATATAATAATAAATGGAACAAAAAATAAGGACGATGACAAAATTATGTTCAGACATATATTCAACTTCATCAATGATACCCAAAGGTTTTAAGGAATCTAATTTTAAACAACTAACATTCATCTCACAACCATCACAATGCGTGTCATTTCGTGAGCTTTCGAGTCAAGAACACCTCGTATTTTTAATGTGTGTAATTGACGTTAAATAAATTCTATTAAATAAATTAACCCCATCACATTCATGGCGATGTCGGTAAGTGGTAGTGTTACAAAATCAAAACCCTAAAGTTCTTGCTCAGTCAGTTGAATATATACATTTCTATCTATGTGCAGTGTTCCATTTCTTCATAATTGATCATTTTATACCTAAACTGGCTTCATGAAATGTACCCAAAAATCACGTTTGTATATTTTGTAAACATTGACTTTTTATCAGCCTTAGAGCATGATCAATGCTCGGCCATGCACACACAATCCGTGAGTTTACGTATGACGTAAGCTACCACTATACAGACGTCACCAAATTTCATGTCAGACGCAGTGATAAAATTTGGCACTGTCCCATCGGCCCGAGGCTAGTACAACCTTAGAAGGGCCAGTAATGTTTCTCAGATGATGGCCCGGCTGGCAAACATAAAATTTGGTGGAATCTTGCATTGGATTTTTACAGAACCCCCACTCCCATGTATCAAAGACCTTGAGTTAGTCTACCTTCACTATGCCAACAGGTTTTGGTGACAGTTGACAGTTGTATAAATCTTTTGAATAAATTCAATAAGTTTCTGGAGGGGGGAGGGGGATGCCCGCAGACACCCTAGCGATGCTTTGCATCTTCGGCGCTCCCAAGGTCAGTAATGTATCAGAAGGGCCAGTGAAGATTTCAAAACATTGGCCCTTCTCCCCAATTTTTGTCACAGCAGACGTAAAATTCGCGGTTTATGTGAATGGCGGGTTTTAGCGCTTGTCACCTTCATGGCGATGTCGACCTCGATGCCCCGGCTGGTCTCACGGTACTCGCGGACCGTGACCTCCAGGTCGCACGGCTCCCGCAGCAGGTGCCCCAGCACGGCATGCTGGGTAATCTCCTGCGCCACGTGGATCAAACCTGCAGCAGTCACAATCGCAAATTCAGGTTATTTAGGTCAGTAATTTTGTGCTCCTTCTGTTTGTCTTACCATGCAAAAATACAAATGGTCCAAAATATAGTCCAAAAAGGGATCCAGATTTTTTTATTTTGCTAACAGTTTTCGAACCCACAGGTTCCTTTTCAAACAACTTTTTGGACCATTTTTTACTTGCATGGTAAGACAAACTGAACGAACATCAGACCACATGCTATATACCTCAAAAATTCTATTTTCAGTAATTATTAATTTCATGGTTTTTACAAACTGATGATGTGAGTAAACACGAAAACAGATAGTGTTCTTGTCGTTGATTCCACTTATAAAAGGATCGTAAATTCTGGTTATATAGTTTATACAGATTGCTGTGCCCATGCTTTTCTTGTTAATATTGATTGCATTATGATTTCATGTATATTGATTGCATTATTAATTGAATGGACAGCACTGTAGTCAGAATCGTAAATTCAGGTTACTGTATTCATTCTTATAAGCGCCCCTACGCCATTAAGCGCACCCCCCCCCCCTGTTTACACAGATTAAATTGATAAAATTTTGCTTTTTCCCCACAAAGATTTCATTCTCACCATAGTGTAAGCTTAACACGCCGGTATGCGCCGGGCGCGTTGTGAAAAAGTCTAACACGCCAGTCGCGTTGAGCGATAAAAATAATGCAAGAACCGCGAAAAATTGTCGGTGTGCACATATTACTAATATTCAACATTTGTTTTTGTTTGAAATTTGTTTATTGTAAGCGCACTGTGCGCTTATTAGAACGAATACGGTATACATTTTATACAGTATTGTGCCCATATTTTTCTTGTTAATATTGATTGCATTATGATTTCATGTATATCGATTGCAGGTAACAGGACGATCCGCCGGTGAGACAATACGCCGCCACCGGCAAATCGTCCTACATAAGTACCGGCGGAACGTCTTTTCCCCGGCGGATCGTCCAGCCTCTCATCGGCGAACCGTCCAAATAGCTTTAACAATGCCTAGCATTAATTGCAGTGGACGGTCTGCCGATGGGACGTTTCGCCGATACCAAGTTTCTGCCGATCCTACCCATATTACGATTATATCATTCCAATAATGCAAACATGCTTACTCTCATTAATCCAGCAGTAATTTACCTAAAGGGGGATGTCATGTCATTCAGTTACTGGTAGAGGCAGACGTTAAACTGTTGAACGATCTCATCATTGCAATATACAATATTGGTCATTGAGGATACATATTTGCTTATATTGCTCCTTAATTACTCCAGAATAAACAAGATCAGTTGATTCCATTTTGATGCAAACAATGAGTTACAAGAACGAAAAGTGTATAATATTAACCTGTTGAAAGAAACATTTGGAGATGGTTTGTGCAATGAGTTTCTCTTTGTGCATACCTATTCAGAATGTGTTTCTATTTCAAGAATCTTTGGCACTGGAAAAAGGTAAAGAAATTTGTGAAATCTGATCCTGTCACGAAAATGGCCGATGCACTTCGGTTCACCGTAATCTCTTGGTATTAAACTTCTATACTTAAAGCCGTCTTTAAAGTCCAAAATAGATCAGCAAAGGTGAGGTAAAAGGGTGTGAGATATCAATTTATTTCTATTGTCAATTATACCAGCATGGTCCTTCACACTACACATAAGGTGTTTGTTTACAGAGACACGTATACGTTAACCTCGTCCATCTGAGAATGTATATAAAATGATTTGAGCACAAAATGAATGCTATGTTATTATGTTTCTTGTTAGATTTTATATACATCACACACCGGCGAATCGTCTTATCGGCATATGGTCCAAACAACTGCTAACACCGGCGGATCGTCTCACCAGTAAATAGTCCAAACCACCGGCAGATCGTCTTACTGTCTGTCGGCGAATAGTCCCGTCGGCGGAACGTCCTGCATTCTCGATTGCATTACTGATTGAATGGACAGCACTGTAGTTTACCGGTAGATCTACAGTTATTTCTAGAAGGTTCTGACCGGTGGAAACAGTTTGGTAAGAAATTTATTCAATTTACCCTTGAAATGAATTGAATGTCCGTAGATTACACATAGTTGATAATTGCAGGTCACCTTGTTCTTGCCCACTTTATTTTACAATATGACGAATTTAAATCATAACATTAAAATGTGAATTCTGCTGTGTATCTTTTTCATGCCACATTTAAATTGTAAATAGCGGAATTCTGGTACGTAAAGTTTTAAAGCGCATCAAAAAATCTTAGACCCACAAAAAAGTGGAATACAGGGCTTGACACTAACTGACGAGCCAAATCCAGTTGCCCTGATATAATCTTTGGATGAAACGCAAAAGGTGATTTTTTCCAAATCATATTGTAAATATTATAAAAATATTGTTTAGATTCTACATTGTTTATTGATAAATTTCTTATTAGCTATCAGATCAGACATGAAAAACTTGTATATATATTATAAGTTTCACCATGGAGATACCAACATTTGGGGCAGAATATGGCACGAACTGGTATTTTTGATGCGTGCCCACCGAGAATCACAAACCTGCGATGTGCCCTGGCTTAGATTTTATGCGCCCCGGACACAAGGGCACTAGCTACTGTCAAGTAGTATGTGGACGGTTAACCCGCTACGGTCGATTTTCTAAGCCGATTTTCTAAGCATAACCGGTCCCTACATTGACAAACCGGTTATTGATTTTGATGATTATTTTCATGCCCAAGCTATACATATATATCCATATATTTCATTAATTTTGTGCGATTGAACATTTTTGGCAGTTCAAATTGCCTTGCTGGTGAACGTAAAAGACGAAATGCACAAACCGCGATTTTTTTTTCAAACGCTAATTGATACAGGGTGTCCAATCAATATATCCAGTCGCAGTATCGTACTAAAAACTAGGTGTTACGTATCTAGATCTACAGTACTACGGTTAATCGGTTACGGTTCGGTTACATAGAGCCGATTAACCGGTCACAATTTTCTCGAACCGTCCACACACTCGTGTCAAGCCCTGGAATATCAGAAACTTGACCGACCCCCTCCTGAGAAGAGTGCGACAAAATGTACGTCATCCAACGAGTGACGTGTTCCTTATCAACAGTGAGTGAAGATAATGCCCAGTCAAAACAATATTTGTTCGGTAAAAATCAATATAAATTCACAGCAATTCATAGCAATTGCCAGGAAAATAAGATTTATATTATTCATAGATAACATTTTCCTGTCTTGTTTATGAAACATGAGGGCATAGCAAGTTACAAAATCTAATGAATTTCGCCAGACATACCGTCAAGCGTACTGTGTTGTTTCAACTGGACATATTTAACATTGTTGAGGTAGGGAACATTTTACATGCATCGTAAAATTAACATCTGACAAAAATAATTCGGTATACATTTCGCACCTTCACCTATTTTGATTTGCTCTAGATATTCTACACAACGAACTAAATGTTATTTCCACCGACACCACACCACATACAGTCAGTCACGAGACCAAATATGGAACCGAACAAAACAAATACTCTATTTGTGAGTCACAAATTTGCATTTTCGCTTTCCCAATTCTTCAAAAGTTATGCCATTTGAAATGCTACTATTCATCACCACGGGACCAATATCAGTAATTACAAGCACCAACGTTATCGTGGATGTGTGTCCAGTCCAGTAGGAAGGGCCAAGGCTGTCAGGCGATTGCCTGACCAATAATTTGTGCCTGGGGAAAAATAATGCAATAATTTAATTATGGCCTGACCAATCATTTGTGACAAAAATAAAAATCCATGATAATAGACCAAAACATGTAAATGGCCTTACCAATCTCATTTTGCTTCCTATGGGCCTGGTGTCTATCGGACATGTTACTGCTATTACAATTTCACTCAGAAATTCCAAACATAAACGACGCAAATCATAGCTCCAATCAGCAGTTTTATAAACGGACTGATCACAGAACGACAAGTATCACTAATTTTGCGATAAATTCATAAAATCTTACTATAAGTGTCTGAATATTTTCGGACATTTTCAATGTCCATCGTCTGAGACTTTTCTGTCACCAGGTGGCAGCACGTGACAGAAAAGTCTCAGACGATGGACATTGAAAATGTCCGAAAATTTTCAGACACTTATAGTAAGTTTTTATGGATTTATCGCAAAATTAGTGATACTTGTTGATATGAAAAAGAAATCCAATGAATCTCTTTACAAATCTGTGATCACAGAAGCTGACCACGACGTACCGAGTGGACTGAGCCTGAAGGCGTCGGCGGTGACGACCGACAGCAGCAGCGGCAGGAAGCAGCACTCGAGGTAGCACGGGGGCACCGTGTCGCCACGGTGACCCACCAGCCCCGCGTACTGACGCACACACGCCGCCGACAGTCTGAAAACACAGCACAGCATCTACATTAGCATCCTCTCTTGAGTAAAATACATACAAAAGGAAAGTTTTAATGATGTACAATGTTTGTTCAGTGATAATTCAAGTTGTCATAGAAAGTGAAGAACATAATATGTCTGTTATTGTCTTGTAGTCTGATATCGGCAGATGCACGACAAATCTATAAGCAAACATCGACAGAAACATCGCATGATTCTAGCCTGATCACAGATAGAAATGGACAGGAAAAGTAATCAATAAAATTCAATATCTTTTACAACAGCACTGGCTCAGATTCTGACTTTTGTCTCCATATAAGCAGCATGGAAAATGGCTGCCTGCCCAGTGGCCCTAGGCTGGAAAGTTTACTATTAGGCCTGCAGGTATTCAGACTTACCTGCCCAGTTGTCTGGCACCTTTATGACCTATATTTTAACATACTTTTGTCATCATATCAAATATAATCTCAAAGTCAGCCAAACGGCTCATTTTTTAAATATAAATAAAAAAAATCCGGACCCCCCTTGGCACTCATTCCCAGGGCTGGTAAGATTTCAATAGCCTAATAGGGCCGGTAAGTTTTTCAACTTGCCAGCTCTGGTGTCTAGTTAGTAGTACTTTGCCTACATCTGTTTTGGAAGTTTCCCACACTCGCAAAGTGGTGAAAAAACAATCATAAGTAATTCATCAATATGCGCAAATAGAAGATCCTCTATGTGCATATTCATGTAAAATGTGAATTAGCTTTCACTCTCACCTGCAATCTCTGGCTATGATGGTAAAGTCGTTCCGTTTGACCGTGCCGGGTCCATTATAAACACCCTGCTTTTTCTTGAGTCCGACACATAAAGCCCTTAAATACAGAATTGGCAGGAAAGGACGTTCGTCATAGTAAAATTCACTAGGTAGTTGAATGGAAACACTGTAAGCTACCAGCACGAGAATTAGGAACACAACTGTGCAAAGGGTAAATAGTGTCAAAGAAGTCCATGATCCAGTAATAATGTCAAACACGGAAGCCATTTTGAGCCACTAAGCATAACATTTACTCGGTTTGACTGACCTGCTCCATTCACTATGCACCAGTTATGTTTTTACTTGCACCGGTCTGTGAACTGAAACATCGATTCCAGTAGGCCACTACCTATTGTACATTTCAACTGTGCTGATAATTTATACGTTTTACAACTAATTTCTTTTTAAAGTGTCGTTCAGTACAAAATTATTACACTATTATTATTACATTTTTATATATTCATACTCGTTCATTTAATATGCAGACATCTATATTTATACAAATATTTATACGCATGCAGTTTGAAAAGACAGGTGAATTGCATATACAGCTAGTATCCAACTTTTATGCCACATAAAATAGTACTACTTGCTCAGTCAGTTGAATATATACATTTTTATCTATGTGCATAAGGGACCATTCAGTATTAATGGCAGGGTGGGGTAGGAGGATTTTCCAAAAATGCTGTGAAACAATTAATAGCCCCCCCCCCTCAAATCTCTGTGAAAAAATTGGTAACCCCCCTCAATTTCATATGCTAAAAATTGACGACCCCCCCCCACACACACACCAACAGTTAACCCAATCATTGTCAACTAACTCAAATTCTATTTGACGTATATCCATAATATTGTAACAGGTTTCTTTATATCAGGCGATGTGTGTATTTCAATAAGTACAACCAGTGTCAATAGAGGGTTAAGATTCTTTATTCAACATATCCTACAATATTATATATATACATTATACATATAAGAACAGTCTGTTGCTGTGACATCCATACAGCCCGTTGCCTGGCAGCCCGGTCGGGTCACTGGTCAAAGCGAGGCGAGGTCAGATCAGAGATAAATAGTCAGTCAGCTATGGTCAGTGGTGGTGTTTGCTGCCGGCTTTTATAGCGCCGGCTAAGGGTGGTGTACGCTAAGTAGACATGGGTCAGGGTGAACCTTAGCAAGGTCAGCTAGGGGCTGGTCAACGTGACTTCACACTGAAGGTGAAGGACATTGATCACTTCCGTGCACATGTAAATATTTATATGTGGGGACATTGGAAAGGTCAATTCTGTCACAATATAAAAAACAGTAAAGTTTAGTACAATCTCTCAAAAATAGGAATAAATTTTCTGTGAAAAAATTGACAGCCCCCCCCCCCACACACACACACACCCCAAAGGTGTGTGAAAAAATTGATAGCCCCCCTCCAAACATTGTAGCAAAACTTCATGGCTCGGCCTAAAATCCTCATACCCCACCCTGTCATAAATACTGATTGGTCCCTAATTGATCATTTATCTAAACTGGCTTCATGAAATGTACCCGAAAATAATGTTTGTAAATTTTGAAAACATTGACTTTTTATCAGCCTTACAGCATGATCCATGCTCGGCCATGCACACAATGCGTGAGTTTACGTATGACGTGACATGTCAGACGTAAAGTTCACAGTTTATGTGAATGGCCGGTTTTCACGATTGGTGATCTAATAAATATTTCTGACATGCTAATTTTGGCTTTCGGCGCATGAGTGATAGAGGCTGCAAGTCGATCGAGGGCTCTTTTTTCCAGGGGAGATATGGTGACAATCAATATGGCAGTTATGGGGGAGGGGTCACTATGATTGGATCTGGGTGGGTATTTATGCTCTCCCCAAGGATCAAAATAGGGTCCAGGGGTCTTCACTTATTTGTATCCACAAAATAAACTAGGGTACAAAGACTCATTAATAATGAAATCTAAATGTTAAATCTACAACTCATGGGCTGCTATTAACTTGAAAATAAAGTTTGGTAGGTGAAAAAGCACGTCTTTGGTGAGTTGGTGAAAATTGGGGGTCGTAAAATGATGAATTGCTGAAATAAAAAAATTAAAAAGGGGATCTTAACTGGCTATCTACTAAAAAGTAAGGGGTCTTAGATAATAATTTGCTCAGAAAAAGTGGGTATCTGAGGGGAGCATACCCACCCACGGCTTGATCACTCACACTGCCTTTTCAAGTCCTTGTTCATACCAACCCATGGGCCCAGTTATATCTTTTATGTAAAATCATAAGTTATTAGTAGCAACATGTCAAGTTTATCAAAAACAAAATTATGAATTCAATCTAAGTAGACATATGCAATGCATGTCCCTTTAACGTTATCATTTCTTTTTGAAAAAAAAAACATTATAGACCCCACAATATATACATAGTCCTGTATGCACAGTAAATGTATAGCTTTCACAAAACTATAATGTTTACATGAAGCGCTTTAGTTCCGACATCTCCAACAGCACCTCAAATCAATTGAATGTTGTACATAATGTGCTCTGTGAGTGGGACATTATTGCAAAGCGTCTGATTCCTGTAAAATATAGTACACATCTGATAAAACTTTTGTATAGGGTCATTTTAAGGGTCAGTACCAGCCTCAGAGTCATTAGGCATTTCTGAATAGCCACTGAAATTTTAATACGCATCAATGTGTCATAAAATATGCATGTAAAAATTATTCAAAAAATCTGTATATTTATTCATCTCTCATTTTAGAATATTAACAATTTTACATGCCATCAATAATTATTCTTAAACAAAAGCGTTAAAACGTTCACTTGAAAACAAGTTTGTTTTAAGCCATATTCCTGATTTAGAAAAAATATAACATTTATCAATTTTACAATTGAATATCTCTGTAAATAAATAAAACCAACAGTTAATAGTAAAACTGTAATGGAAAAGTGTATTACATAGTGTAAGATAATAAAACATACTATAATGAGTCTTGATACTCAATAATCAATATTAAACGAAACATAAAAACTGCACATCACAATATCAAGTACATCACAATTAGTAAAATATCAATAATATATCAATATCATATAATCCACAACAGCACATCACAATGTGAACAAGACCAACATTTACGCAGCTTCCGTGCCAACAACTTTAATTTTCACTTGCCAAGGTACACAAGTCCTTGTCTAAGAATTTTCAAGAAATCTACCGTGATATTTGTTGTTCATTATGTCAGAAGAGTTCTGATCAAGATAGACCCTTTATAATGGCATTCTGCTGTTTGGGATGTTAATTTGTTTTCTAATTTTTTGCTTCAATTAACAGACAACATTTCTGACTGTCCTGCTGAATGTGTTATCCTCCATCGACCTGTTTTGTTTGGTGACCACGATACAATGCTGTTTATTAGAGGCTATTAGAACACAAATCGCTCAATACTACGACAATTACGTAGGATTTTCATGTCAAAATCTCAAGGACAAGATATGTTTACTATCTGAACTGGGTGAAAGACTTGTATTCACATTAATGTAGCCGTGGTTAATAGTGTGGTGAAATAAAAATGTCTAAAACACAGCTGAGTCGTGTGTGTGGCTGAATTGTGCGATTTGTATTCTAACAGAAACAGTAGAGTTGTAATCAGTTAAAAAGTGCAGAATCAATATTTTTCCTACGTTAGGTCTCAGGCAATGATCATCTTCAATAAGCTGTGGCAACAATGAGCTTTTCAAACATCAAAAGCACTTGAAATCTACAGGTGTTTTTGATATTACATCTTCTTAAAATTACAAGCAGAACATTTTTACATAAATAAAGGACACAATATAAATAATAAACATTGCTATGTCAAACTTAACAGCATCAGAATTGAAGATCAGTTACACCTAAAATTTCACACAATATTTTGACAAATGTCTGTAGTGAGAATTTTACTAAGAGGACTTTTTTTTCCTATGATCAGAGTTAGAGGATGTCAGTTATTTCAAAATGATTTTTAATTACAATATTCCATTGACATTATGGTGATAAATTATGTCTTTAAAGGTGAATTACCTGTCGTTTATGTACAATTGTAGTCATCTTATTCTAAACAAGCTTTAATTTTGTTAAAAATTATTTCACTAATCACCAATTGACTTTTTTAAAAAAAAAACAATGCATGTTTACATTGTGACCCAGCATTGCATCTGTTTACATTATGATACGATGGGGTTTAGGATCATTGAAAAATTGGAGATACAAGGGTTTTCAGTCAATCAAAAAATAACAAATGAACATTTCAGTTTGTTAAAAAATAACGAATGAAAAACTACTGTAAATCATGGTTCAGCTTACAAATTTCAAGACATTTTACTACATTTAGCAATACTTATATTTATAAACACACTGAATGGCACACACTTCAAACCCAAATATTCTGCACTCAAATATTGACTAACATTAATATCACCAAACACTGGACAGCACATTATTTAATATTACAATAAATATTTAAAAGTGGGCAATATATAATTTAAATATTTGGATTCAATATGAATACAAAAATACATATTTTCCCACGAGTTTCAGCCCATGACTAACGCCCTCTCCATATTTTTCCCAGAACCTACGAATCGGCAGTGAACACATTGGCTCACTGGATGCAATTTTGCTGGCAAGATTCCAGAGGCAAAACTCAGAGACAAATGCACATTTAGGATGTGAATTGCAAAAAATACAATGTATCATGTCAAATAGCTAATAATTTTGTACGCAAAACATTGAAAATAATAACATTCATGGAAATTTAATTCATTATTCACTGTAGTAAATAAATAAATAAATAATCCGCATTTCTCCATCGTACTGATTGTTATAACACCTACAGAGATCCTTTGGTGACTAGATATTAATGCTGAGAAGAAGAAATCGATGGGGATGATTCTGTCAATTATTGTACATTACTCTCTAAAGTAGTTTTTACATTTCATCTCCCGAACCCTGCCCACAATGGCCATTTACACCATGAGTCTTGTCTGCATCACTTATCACTTGTGCGTGAGATCCATGAACATGATGATCTATGTAACAAAGTTATCTCACTTGCAATTATTACCATATTCTTCATATTAATTGCTTTTGTCTTACTCCACCTTATGAGATTGTTTTCCAACTGGTATTATTGATTAATCAGAATTTAGAATCTAATCAAAACTTAGATTTTCATTTATTTCAAATATTTTCACCATATTTATACTGAATATCCTGTGCATTTGGCTTTCAACACTAGGCCATTATTCATAGAGTATAGTTTTATTTATCAGCAGTATTCTAGATGAAATAAAATTTTGTTTTTAAAAACTTAAATTTGTATTTCATTTTTTTTTTTGTGTTTTAATTTGAAAAGGAGGCTTTAGGAGCTCAAAAACGTTTACATTAATAAAGTCAAACTTCAAGTTTTTAAAAACGAAATTTCACTATACACTATAAATAAATTCATCATCCGGCCATACACATAAATGCAATACAGATGATTAACAAAGTTTACAAAACTTACTCAAGTACTATCATCCATACTGCAATGTACGGTCATATTTATCATGTATATAAAGAGCCGAGGTTTAGTACATGAAATAATGATACTTATAATACAATTCTAGTTCTAGTTCTAGTGGTTACTGGCAGAGAGAGATGCTCATAGTTTTCCCGTACTGTAGGTAAAATTAGCAGTGTAGTTCGGACAGTAAAATGAATAACCAATAATACCAGTTAGAAAACAATTGTAAAAAGGTGGAACGAGACAGAAACAATGAACATTATAATCGCTGACACCAGATCAATGGCACTATTCTTTGCACTCCCTTGGGATCATCCATTCCTTTGACGCCAATAGATAATAAAACATTCTTTAAAATTCCCTCCTTAACGTCAAATTTCATCAAATGTCATTTACATCTTAGTGTACGCGAACAAAATCCTCTTGTTTACAAACATTCAGTAATTCAATTACTTTTCTAACCAGTTCAATCTTCTGTCGTATGCGTTCATTTTTTCATCCAAAATTTTACCCGCTGTCGTGCCTGTTTACGTCTGCTGTAGGTATCGGTGCAGCCACTGCACTATTTCCTCGACGGCCTCCGCCCGCCCACCGGGACTACTTTCCTCCACACACTCGGCCAGCGCGTCGTAAAGCGGCTCCGCGGAGGCAGACGGGGCGCCGAAAAGTAGTCCTGGTGAAACAACAAAAAAACACAGAGATTTTGACAGCTGAAAAGTAATGTAGTCGATGCGCTCGCCAACTATTTGGACAAAAAGCATGTAAAAGTCAAATAAACATCCAAAATTCTCATTGAAATATGAAGAAAAGTAATTGTATATGGCGACGAACTTCTTTTATAGATGTTACAGTAGAAAGAAACCAAATGAAAACGTCAAAGCTAATAAAATAAAACTTTAATCGCAAACTGTTGCTTACTTTTGCACTTATGATACACGCGCCAATTGCCGGACACTTTTGTTTTTCGCAAGTGGCGTTTTTAAAGCTGTGGGTTGTTCACAGGATTATAGCATACAGCTTTAAATTTGAAAACGTCCTTCACCTTCTGTCATTTCGAGCTTTTGTTACGTTCTATCAAGGATCCTTGGTTCTATCGACGTCCGAATAATTACCGCCCGTCCGGCAATTGGCGCACGCATCTACAGGTAAAGTTCTGACGTGACCACCTGAGACGTTTCGTTCGCTGTTGAGAAAACCGCGAAATCCTCGTTGTGGAACACAACAATGGTTACAATAGGCATCTTAAATCATTCTCTAGTAATACAAGCGCTCCTCAAGACTTCGGAATTCTTTGGTGACAACTTGATATTTCTTTATTAGACTAACGGCTGCACCTGGTTTTATTGTAAACTTTTTCCACCTGCTGACGTCGCTTGATTCAATAAAAAAAAAACGTGCCCATCTTGGCACAAAGCATCGTTACACTCAAAACAAGATTTTTTTAATCAGAATTTAAATCTAACACTCATGCGAGTCTACCTTTAAACAGCCTTCGTCGTCGCTTGTTCCCGCTTGGGGCGTCGGTGGGAGCGAGGATATCGCGACACAGCAGCCAATACATGGCCATGGAGGTGTAGTGAGGTGCCTGCAAGTGGTGGGGAACCAGGATAAAGTCGGTGCAGATGGTAGATCCTCTATGTACATATACCGCATTCGTTCTTTTAAGCCCACAGTTCGTTTACAAAAAACAAATTTCAAACAAAAACAAATGTCGACGATTAGCAATAAGCGCACGCCGATGATTTTTCTCGGTTCTTGCATTTTTTCTCTTATTGCTGACCGCAAACATGGTTTCACAATGCTACCGCCGTGTTTTTTACAACGCGACCAGCGCATACCGGTGTGTTAGTCTTATGATATGGCGAGATAGACATGTAATCTTTTTTGGGAAAAAAGCAAAATGTGATTAATTTAATCCGTGTAAACAAGGGGGGTCAGCTTAATGGGACAGGTGCGCTTCAAAGAACGAATATGGTACATGTACATGTAAAAAATGTGAATTAGCTTTAACTCTAACCCGCAATCTCTGTGTACTGAAGGATTTGACCAAGAGATTGGAGTGTTAATTGTGAAATTGAGCATGCTGACGTTTGATTTACCCAAACGAAGTGACAATCGAGTGGTCAAATACCATTCTATCATGACTAAAATCCACACTAAACGAGTGTCTGATTCGTTTTTAGTTTAAAATAAATCACACCATAACGGTCTCATTGCCAGTTCAGGGAATGTGACTCCTTCAGTAGAACACTCGCCTTCTGTGGCGAGTGACTCTCAATTTTACACTCGCCATGTTCAATCCAAACTAGCATCCTAAGTTATTAAAGTGTTGGAATCAAGTAATCATACTCGCCGACTGTGGCGAGTGACGTTGAATTTACAGTCGCCAACAGAAATTTACACCAGCCAGGGGCGAGTGGCGAATCAACACCAATAATCAATATCATACCGGTCTCAATGCCAGTTTGACCATGCCACGTCAGCGGCTGTATATAAAAATATAAATAATGAGACATTACTAGTTTACTTTACACTGTGGTCTCCGCGCGTGCAGTCAATCGTACAATTGAGCACGCTGCTCGACCAATCAGAGTGGGTTATTGGCGGTGATTTTTGCACGGAATGATAGAGTGGGTGTTTGACTAACCTGCATACAGAACTGGGGGTGGTAGGGCGACTGTGGTTGGTGCAGTCCCTCGGCGAACTGCTGGAAGCAGTCGGCGTTACAGATGCCGGAACTGTAGTCTGGGAAGCCACCTGCGGCACAAACTCTCCGATTAGGGACCATTCAGTATTTGTTACAGGGTGGGGTAGGAGGATTTTCCAAACTCAGTGAGTGAAAAAAAAATTGGTACCCCCCCCACCCCCCCTCAATTTCATGTGACTAAAATAAATGAATTTATAGAAATATTGCAAATTCATCAAAGAATTACAAAATGGCATCCAAGATGGCGGCCAAAATTGTGCGTTTTTCGCATATTTTTTACATTTCTGTTTGACTATTTGATATCATAAATAGATATACATATATCGTAAGATATCTAAATATCAACCAAAAATATTGCAAACACATTAGAGCAAGCAAAAGAATCCATTATTCATTGTCAATTTAAACAATATGGCTTCAAACTTTTAAAAATGACACATTGAAGACATTATGAAAATTTCAATGATGTTTTAACTGATAAATGTTTATAAACATGTTCACCAAATTTGCGTTCATTTTGAAAGACCTTTTGCAATATTTCGCCTTTTCATATCTTACAATATTTCACTGCAGCTTGTTCATGTGATGTGAATACGCAGATGGATCGAGTCTCGCGTCCAAATACAAGACTTTCAATTGTGAAACTAAACTGATACGTTTAAGAACCTGTCATTTCCTCTCGCGTCGAGACTTTAGCTCATTTCTCAAGAGCTTCGTCAGACCGGATGAAAAATGCTGTCAGTTGGTCACATGACCACCATGGTGATCATGTGACAACAGGGACGAGTTGACCTGACGAAGCTCTTGAGAATTGAAAGTCTCGCCAAAACATAAAGGACGCGTTTTTAAGAGCATCTATTCAGCTTATCATGAATACGGACAACGGAACCCAACACAAACATGCATTCGAATTTCAATTGTGTTAACTGTATATAGCCTTGATACAATGACTAATATCTGCAGAACTTGACCTCAAAATCCAACCAATCACAAGCCCCGAAATGTTCGGCCAAGATATCAAACATCAGACGAACGATCTTACATTGCCAGGTAAAAAAAAACGAGCACTGATTTTGTTTTTAACGTAAGTTTACCACACATAAAAGCTACAACTGGACGCACGGGTTGAAATGAACAATGACTTGTAAAGGATCAAGCCGTGAAACCGACGACGTGTTTTTAAAAAAGCCTCAAAATTGGCGCCATCCCAGTCACAAGTCTCACGTGGGTCGTCGTCAAGGAGACGTTTGTCGAGGACGGCAACATCTCCCATCTCCATGGCAACGAGGTCACCGTCCGGGGTCACCGCGAAGCTCTCCGGACGCATCTCGCCCAACACCACGAGCCAATCACGCAGGCCGTGCTGGAACAGACAAATCACAGCACAGGTAACAGGGGAAGAGCACTTCTCATACCCCAACGTTTAATTCAATCTGATCTAAGTACTTTTTCCAATCGAAAAATCAATTGAAACTGTGGTACGGAAAGACGACTGGACATGAAATGTCATTGCGAGCTTGACATAAAGTGTGTGTCTGATATCCCGATAGAGCGGGCAATGTATTTTTCCGTATTCGGATCACCACATAACCATCTGGGCGTGTTGTGTTATCATGTTCTATGGGGTCAAGGTGGTGCTCTTATTAATTTTTGTTTCTTTGCTGAAATTTGTTTTTGTAAGCGCACTGTTCGCTTATTAGAACAAATACGGTGTCTTATACATTATTTATTTAGTTCATCTATACACAACACAAAACAAAATTTACTGTTGACAGTTTCGGCAACTCCTGTCACCATTTTTTTCTCTAAAGCATGTCAAACTCAATCCACGACTTCCGATGAAACCATTTATATTAATTTCGGGTTTGGCCCCAAGATTTCGTCTCGGTTCATGACCTGCTTCTGATTATCTTTATCGCTTTCCTGATGGTTCTTGTTCTCCAATCCCCCCTCCTATGAACCAGGTCAGAAGCAGGTCATGAAAGTCCCTTAGGCAGTGCCAACCTTTCAACGAAGGCCGATTTTCGGCATCGGAAGTCGTGCTGAGTGACCTTGACATGCACAGAGACGTTTAGAAAATGGTGACAGGAGTTGCCGAAACTGTCAACAGTAAATTTTGTTTTGTGTTGTGTATAGATGAACTAAATAAATAATGTATATATGTGTATTCCAACACGATGAACTCGTTCAAGGAAATACGGTGTCTGATGCCCCGATAGAGTGGGCAATGTAGCAGGAAGTGTTGCTGATCATAGCCAGGATTGCAAAACAGAGGAGGCAAAGAAGTTTGGCGAGGGTGCAGGCATTTGCCGTAGCCTCGCAGTTGTTTTAGAATCGATTTGGGGCACCCCCACCCCAATATATTTTTTTCTATTAATTAGCCTCTGAGGCTCAGAAATAAAACACAGTTATTGATCATTAAGAAAGCAAAAATTACATATGTTAAAAATAAAAGAGTATGTTTGTCAAGTATGAATACAGATGCTTTTCAAATTTGTATCCAGTTTGATTTACGTGACACAATTATATAATTTTTGGATCATACAAAACAAATACTCTCAGTTTCATGCAGGGTTTGAGAAAAAAACCCTGCCCGATAGAGTGGGCAAAGTAGCAGGAAGCGTTGCTGATGCTCTATCATGTTCTGTGGGGTCAAGGGGGTGCGATTATTATTTTTTTTTGTTTTTGCAAGCGCACTGTGCGCTTATTAGAACGAATACGGTATGTCTGATGTCCCGATAGAGTGGGCGATGTAGCAGGAAGTGTTACTGACTCACAGTGAGGCTGCGGACGGCGGTCAGCGCCTGTAGCGCGAGTTCCGCGCGCCGCCTGAAGGTGGCGCCGGCGGCGTAGGCGGGCAGTGGCGCCCCCGCGCGGCGGAACACGACAACGCGGCCGCACGCGCCCAGGTACCGCGGGAACGGGAAGCAGCCGCCCCCCGGCCACCACCGAGAAAAACTGACACAGACAAACGGGGAGGATGTGAGAGGAAGGGCAAGACAGATTATATAGTATAGCATATCCTCAGTGACTCTTGTATGAATCAAGTAAATAGACATCAAAAGACATTAAAATTACTAATCATTATTGCTTGCAATATAATAGTAATGCATATACATGTATTTAAGTTTGCAACTGTAACTGTAAAATTGTATTAGATATGTTTCTTGTAAAGTATCTCGAGCACTAAATGTCATTTATGATTGTGATTTGATACTGTAAAAATAAATTATTATTATTCATTATTATTATTTTATTGATGGAAGCTCATTTATCCTGGATCTGATAGACATATTGTTGTGATCAAGGCAATTTACGAAAGTTCAATAAGTAATTTGAACTTATTATCCTGTTTAAAATATAAACATATGTCTACCATTTTAGGATAGGCACAGAGTATGAAAAACTGCCACAAACCGGGGAGGATGTGAGCGGAAGGGTGAGACAGATTGGTATTATAGTGCTAACCGAACGCTATACAGAATAATAACCTCTCTGTTAGGACCACTTATGGGGGGACCAGGGTTAGGTGGTCTTAATAGAGAGGTGGTCTCTGTACGGAGGCTCGTTCTGGTAGCTTTATGAAGTTTAGGGACCGTGAAAAGTGGTCTCCTTAAAGAGGTGGTCTCTGTTCATTCTGAGGTTCATTTGGTAGCTTTATGAAGTCGAGGTGGCGTGAATATAAAGGTGGTGTGAGCGTTGGTGTCTCACCCGGGCGAGCGCGGCCTCCGGACTGACCACCATGGCCGTGTACAGCTGCGCGCCCTGGTGCTCGTTCAGTTCCCCGTCGCGGTCCGCGCCGTACGCCCGCGACAGCCCGCCCACCAGACGCCCGGACGCGCACATCGTGTAACTAGGGCAACAAGGAGTGACCGTGGCAACGAGGTGTCACCGTGGCAACGAGGTGTAACAGTGGCAACGAGGTGTTTATGGGAACGAGGTGTAACTATGGCAACAGTGTGTAACCATGGCAACAAGGAGTAAAGCATGGCAACAAGGTGTAATTGTAGCATCAAGGTGTAACCATGGTAACAACATGTAACTATGCCTATGGATGAAAATGAAGCAAGGTGGTGAAATCTGTCTTTTGAAGGTATAATCTGTATCAGTACTGGCGGCGAGTGTAACTATGGACGAAAGTGACGCAAATCTGTATTTTGCATGTACAATTCGGTGTATTTAGGTTGGTTCGAGTGCCCACCTGAGTCGGTCTGGGCGGTCGTGCGCGACCCGCCACGCGCCCCGCAGACTGTCCGTGCTGAAGCTGCGCGGGTCGACGGCCACGCTGCGCGGGTGGACGATCGCCGTGGCAACGTCACAGCCCACCGGCCGCGACTGGTTCGTGCAAACAAACGCGTCGAAGCGCTGCAAGGAAGCAACAGCTGCCAGATAAACCGGCTCAAGTCTGGTCTTCTCTCTCTCTGTTTTCTATGGCAAGCAAGCGCCTACCAATGTATTGACATAGCTGAAGACAGGTTTACAACCCTAAGCTTCCATTTGACTATATCAAGTGGCCCTGGCGGGACTTGAACTGACGACCCCAAGGTTGTGAGACCAGAATGATACCATCATCCCAAGCAGCGGGCTGTTAAAAGGTTACACGGACGAACCATTGTCTCTGTAACCCCCAGCCTACATACTTGGTCAATTATCATCTCAACCCACAGGTCGTGGGTTTGAATCCCACCTAAGGACGGAAATTTTGGGAGGTCTAATTTCTTTGCATTTTCCTGTAACAGGTTGGAAACCAACAGTTTGCAAGCCGTGCTTATTATGGTTTGTAAACGAGCTCTTGAAACGCAAACAGCTCCAATCTTTCAGCTTCTCAAATGTATCAATTAAAATGAAAATAATTGCACTTTTTTTTTCAAAACTCCATAAAATTTTGTCCAAGGACTTCAAACATTTCATACCTAAACATCAAAGATGTATATTATTTTATGTCAAAGATTTATTTCATGAACATATTTCATGTCACCCTCAGCATAAAAGAAACACCTGATCATCAAAGATTTATGGACCGTCTATGACTCTAGGCTGATGTTTATGATCATTGCATTGTATAATGTCAAAGCTTCTGTGAAATTTCATGGAAATTGTTTGAAAACAAATGTACAAAAATTGCATTCATTCACGAATTTGTGTTCACCTGTCTACCTATTTACTACTGATGTTTGAAGGATAAGGGCGGTCTTTGAATTAGGACAGCTTTTCCATCATTAGCAAACCATGTTTGCCAGGTTTAGGATTTGAGCTGCAGTAGGTCCTCTCATAATAACAGCAGTCGACACAAAACAGAGACACTTCTTTATACCTGCTTTATATGTTCCAAAATGGTCAAAAATATTCCAAAATGCTCCAAATAAATATCAGTTTAACATTTCAACAACTAATGTCCTCCTCAGAAACATTTTGGAACATTAAAGCAGGTATAAAGAAGTATCACTGTTGTGACTACTATTGAAAAGATATTACGAACCAGGTATTAACCATGCAAAAGTTTAGTTTGAAAATCTATTTACGTAAAATGAGGAAGAGAAATTTATGTAAAATTTTAATACTGTTTGACAGTTTTGAGAGTTTGTGAACTTTTGCCTTCACCGTGAAATAGCAGAGTAGTGAGATAACTAATGAAGCAACTCGGTTAATTCTACAAAACTTGGTGATGAAAAAAATTCGCTTGAAGTATGTGATTTTGACAGACAGTGTTAGTTTGAGATAGAAGCAGAAGGGTAAAGCAAAACCGGCCAAAACCAGAGAAAACCAGAAACTACCGGAACATTTCCTAGCCACAACATTATGGAGACTTCATTTCAAAAGCTTGCTGGGTTCATCTTATATATTTGCTGCATTAGACCAAATTGTTTATAAATCATAATATCTCAAAAGATTCAGTGTATACCGTATTTCCACGTTTTTTGTAGCCTCTGCCCAAATTGTAGTCTGCCCTCAAATACATGCCGAGTTAGACAAAACATGTATTTGTTCCTGATTTTAAGTCAAAGATTTATTGAATATACTTCGTGTCATGGACACATCCTCAGTATAAATGAGAAAAATTATTACATGTAATTAGTAAACCAATGGTAGTACTACAATGTAAAAATACATTTACATTTATAGTACAATTAAAACTGCTTTTATTATAGTCAGCGTACAATAATGCAAAAACAAAGATTACATATTACACAATATTCAATAAGAAGACTATAAAGAGATCATGCTCATATACAACTTTATGGTCAGTTCCCTGCTGCGGTTCTCATCCTTTGTATTTATCGCGGGTCTCACTTCCCTTATGTGCAAAGCTTCCAACGTCAATATACCATTCTATCATTCCGTGACAAAATCTCCGCCAATAACCCACGCTGATTGGTCGAGCAGGCGTGTCAATTGTACAATATGCACGCTGCTAAGGGCTGTAACGCGCATGCGCGGAAATTAGCACAGTAAACATTTACACATCTTCCGACTTCTAACTAATATTTGACAAACTTATAGTTGCTGGATTTGTTATTTCTTGGTGTCAAATCAATCGCATATTCGTCCTTTATCATTCACAAATGTTTTTATAGTGGATAATTTCGAAACTATGCTAAATATTCAAAGGTTTTAACTGAATAACAGCCGCTGAGTCAGATGGTCGAAATGGCAATGAGAACGTTATATGATTTATTTTAAAATAAAAACGAATCATACACTCATTTAGTGTGGATTTCAGTCATTTTAGTCATGATAGAATGGTATTTGAGCACTCGATTGGAGGGTCAATCGTAGAATTTTGCACGGTGATGTGTGATTGACACTCACTGCGTTCGTGTCAATCACAAACACATCACCGTGCAAAATTCTACGATTGACCCTCCAATCTCGTGCTCAAATCCTACAATAATTGGTTACTATATGTTATAGGAATCCCAGTTTTGTGTTAACGGACGCCTGCCTCATAAAACGCCTATACAAGACAGGATTTGAAAAGAATAAACACCTAGGCTACAAAACGCGGAAATACGGTACAAGTGGTTGGAGCCGGGACATTTGGAAATGTTCCGGTGAAAACCTACCAGTTTCATGTAGATAGGCGCACTGCTGTAAAATAAAGTCACGGTTTATACATGAACAAACCACGTCAGCTACAATTATTTGAACAGAAAACTCAGTGTCAGGATTTCTTCCATGATGCTTTTCTGTCACACAAGACACATGTTTACTTTCAAAAAGTTCATTTAGTGCACTGATTTGCTGACATCAAGTCCATGACAATTGGGGATTCGGTCCCATGATTAGAAGAGCAGTATTTTGATTTGCATACACATGGCTGG
>CM032660.1:54599449-54610351 GCA_019095985.1 Streblospio benedicti | reverse complement strand
CTTTATATTATTAAATCAACATATTTCTTCAATCACAACACTGAATTTACCTTATTATGTACAGTTTTGGACCATAGACTGTGTCCATCCTCAGAATAACACACTGCGCATGTCAGTCATACTGACAAAACTGTAGCAAAACTGGTCAAGTGAGTTAGGCCTCCAGTTCGCCCCAACTCATTGTAGCATGGTCGCAGAGTATAAATTGCCCCTTCCTATAAGTTACACTGGAGTAGTTTAAGTTTCCCTTGGCTGCACACACCTTGATAGGCTTAGTTGTTGTTCTATGGCCACTGTAGGATTAGAGAACTAGTACTCTGCTGCACTGATGCAGAGCCGAATAGCAGCAGTTCTCTCTTAGATTCTGGATGGGCAGCCAGTAGGGTTGTTGACCTATTCTTCGGAGTAGGCCTTCATTCACTTGTACCTTTGAGGCTAGCCTGTGGCTTTTCTCCCTCTCGTGGATATAGTCCCACGTGGCTGTGTGTAGGGTACGCCTGAAGCACTGCATGTCAGTACTGGTGCGAAGTCCTCGTACGGAGGTCTCTCTTGAAACCCAGGGGTGAACACCATCTCAGCAATGGGTCACCGGAAGCCAGGCCTTGATGTATGTGGAGAGCTACTGAACACAATAAGGAGCTGTCATAGAGAACTGCAAGACCGCCCAGGGGCCGTAGGTGGGCTGTGGCTTGCCATGTCACCCCAGGGACGAAGCTGTCAAGTGGCAGGTGGTGATCGGACAAGGCCAGGTAGTGGCTTAAACTGTCAATTTCTTCACAGTTGCAGCTAACTCACAGCCTCCATCACTGGACAACATATCACCTAAGTAACAAAACTCTCTCACAACCTCTAAACTTGTGTTCACCCACTGTGGACCTCCTTGATTAGCCTTACACCTTGGACATGTAGTCAGGATCAGGTTTGAGAACAACCCCAATTCCGCTGCACCATTTGTGTGCCCAGCATACACAACTCCCACAGTAAATGGAGCGTCTCGATACCCCTAGTCTTTCAAAAGACCTTATATCTAATAGTGTTTATTTCTATTATTACATAAACCACCCATGCCAACCATATATTAATACCGGGTAAGTTCAAAGAGGAAGAGCAAGTGTAAAAAAAGCTAACATAAGATACCCTGCTTTGTGCTTTTGTGATGGGGAGTGCAACTCTACTAACTGACTGAATATCTAGTTTTTGTTACCAATTACGTGTACCATTTATGGTTATGGGTACCATGATATATGATGTCCATCAATAAAACATCATTTAAATAATATTTTGTACTGTTTATGCTAATAAGTGACCTTAACAACATAGGAAAATATACCACATTGACATCATTATCTCTCTTAGATACAAAGATATTAGCAGAACTGTGTTCTATCGTAATGGTGGCAACAAAATGGCCACCAAAGCTATACGAGGCAAAAGCTGCGATGCCTCCACATCCAAATCTTAAAGATATATGTTTCTCCTCATCTGTGCCAAATTTCACGCTTTTAACACGAGTTGCCTAATTTTTTCACCGTTTGCTCAAGCAATGCCTGAATTCTCCCAGAAATACGTAGCGTTGCTGGGCGTATGCTTTCTGAATGTAACAATGGCCTTTACATCTTTCGTCTGTCACTGCTGACATTTCAGTAAGCTGGGGCTTATAATTTATGATGACTAAAGAGTTGCATGAAAAAAATGAAACAAGTGTGGCATTATTTTCAAGATCTCGCCCTAAATTAGTTTGAACAATTTACTTGCTCAACCACGGCACCCACATATCGCTATATATGTACACAATTCATCTAGTGACACAATATGAGTTTTGCTAGCCACACAATTTTTCAGTCCTTTGGAGCGTGATGAATTGCACACATCAAAACTGCTTGATGTATGTGATATTTCATGGCCAGTTTCAGTTTGTATTAGATACAGCTAGAGTATTCATGAAATGTAGTAGTACTGTAACATAATAAGTGCCATACTGATGAATGAAGACAGGCAATGTCCACTAGATCTGCAAGTGATACACGGATCCTGAAACAGATATACATCATCAATGTATTCAAATCAAATCAAATCATTTATTAAATCAGATATAAAATATGTACATATAACATATAAAAACAAACACACAGTATCAACATTCAGTTATAATAATCATTACAGTCAAATACACTTGAAATATATATTTAGAAAAGTATAAAAATATTCAAAATCATCTACCATTGCTTTCAGTATTGCTTTCAGTAATAATGTTTTTTTTTGTTGAAGAATGAAATCTACACATATTCGTCTATCTTTGCATATAGGTGGATTTTTTTATTGCTAAATATGGATATGGATTCAGATTCTTTTATTTGTTTCAAATGCCTCATTTGGGTCGGCAGAGACTCTCAGGGGGGGGGGGTATCTCAGGCTATAATTGGGTACGGGTATGCCATTTTGACTTCAGGACCGATGAATATAATAAGATTTGCAATAAGCATACCCAAAAATATAATACAATCCATTATATATAATGTATACCCATAACAATACTAAACCCAAAGTTAATCCATAACGCAGTTCTCACAGACTGGTGTATTTGGAATGTATAAGATACTCTTAAGCCATGATATTTCTATCTAATTATGATACTCAGTGCGATGATACATGAAAATACGCAATAATATGCAATATTGTATTGTAAATACCTTACGATATAATTATTTCTAGAGATAAGACCATAAAATATAATGTCGTAAAATCAAGACCCAATTTATATATAATTATGCAAAGAGGGGTGTGGCCATGTTTTATTTTTGAAATTCGCCTGCAATCACTTTCCTGGGGCGCTTTCACGCATTTTGAGTGTACCACTTTATTGGAAATTACCTTTTACAGGGTTATTTGTTCTCCGTGCGCTTGCTTTCATCAGTATTGATGAGAAAACTGCTTTATTACCATCACTGATTCATGTACATATAATTCTGATTCGTTTTTTACGACGCACTTCCGCCTTAGCTTCCGCCACCACATTGTTGCTGCATGCGTTATGTCTGTCTTTAAAATGTTAGTGAATGGATTTTCATCAAGGCTATATATACTCCCCTCAAAATTGTCTCCGTAGGAGACGGGGAAGCTAGTAGTATAATAATTTCTCAAAATATGGACCAAATGATACATCAAGAGGCCGCAAAATGTGACCTATAAAAATGGCTCATCCGTACTAACCAACTGTACTAACCCCCCCCGGGTAGAATAAAGGGTCGGACTTATTCATGAAGTCGACTTATAGGCGATCATATAAATCCATGCCTGCAAATGCTCCATCAGGATATGCTTAGTAATTGTTTGAATGTATTATCTTACAAGTTATATACATAAAAACCAGCTATAGATGCATTTCATTGAATTGGTACTGTTAGTCAACATTTGATCATGACATCAGTAGTACATGCACATGTACCTCTTTACCTCTTCACTATTTAACCATGGATATAAAAATCAAGAGGGAGTGGCAGAGTTACATGTTCCACCCACCCAACCCCCTCTCCCACCAGAAAACATTAATTTCATCATGTGTGTGTTTTTCTTCTCAGAGAAGTTTCACCTATACAAAATCTATGAAATCCACTGATTGTGCCACTTCCTTTTTTCTCTCCAAAAACTGTCTCGCTAGCTATGTCTGCTCTCACCTGTTTAGTGCAATTGAGTGTCGCCGTGTGAAGCATGGACGTCTTACACTGGCCTGCCACCTGCCCCACAGAGCGGCAGCACCGGTCCTCCAAACACTGCTGGTGACACGCCACGGCAGCCGCAGCAGCCGCAGAGTACTGACCACGGGCTGAATTGCAGCAGAGATCATATAGGCCTTGGATACCCAATTTAAAGACCATCTCAATGGTGATCGCTTTGGAGGGGACTCCCCACTAGTTTCAGTGCTACCATCAATGTTCAATGTTCAATGTTTTTTAAATTCCCCCTTTCTGAGTGGCACCCCTATCACTCTGCTAGGGTAGGCAGCTGCGTTGACGCGTCACGGCGTGTTGTAGTAGTAGTAGGCCGTATTGGTGTAGAGCGTAACATAACCTTCTTGTGGCTTCGTCCACTATATGTAAGTCACCCTGCTTTTGGACGAAATGAGACGGATCTAGGAGTAGCCTAATCCTATCATCGTCACTTAGACATCTTAATACAGGGGTCGATGCTGCTGCTTTGCTACTTATTGATAATGTGGAATCGCCATCCACCAGAGCACACTTTTACATAGGGTTGCTGGACTTTGGTATCTAGGTCTAGATAATCTATGGCAATACTGTGCTGGAAACTTGACACTGGTACAGTAGAACATCTGTAATCACACTTGCCTAAAGTGGCCTCAATAGACTGATGGTCTATTTATGGAGACATGGAACCAGGAAAATGGTCGTATTATAGAGGTGACCTTTTTATAGAGCTCGAACTGGTCTTAATTGGATGTTTTACTGTATGACCTTTTCCACGTGCTTTTCTATTGTTGACCAATGACCATCGTTATATATTTTGGGCTTATCTAGTTAATTCAAAAGTTGTTGAAAATATGTAGATATTGAAACAATGCTGATATTGAAAGTGATAAGGAAATTCCTATAAACCAACAATATATTTATAAATCTATATATCATACCTTTCAGATTGTTTAGGTGAATCAGGAAATCATTACAATGATGAAAGTAACGGCCAATAAATTAGTCTGTGTGACAACTAGCTATAATTCAAACGCAGTTTACCAATTTCACATTTGTATCTGTTATCGCACGTGAATTTGCTGACATCATCTTTCCCATCGACAAAGATGTCCTCTTGACACCCAAGACTGGCATCCATTTCTGCAAACACTATCTGCTCTAGTAATTTTATTGAAATTTATGATATTACCATAAAACTGGTATGTAAATCTAAGTTTCCGGGGTCCAAGAATCTGCATAGATATGCTCAAAGCTCTGATTACAATATTTCGCAGCCATAATTACAATTTTCCAATTAGGAAATATGATTCGATCATGGGGATGACAACATATTTTACGTCTAATTTCCCCAACTAAATGATAAGACGCTCATATACGACAATAGATCTCACCAAAGCCGTAGTAGTACCACAAGGGGGCCTCTGCGTCAGGCACGTAGACGGTGGCGGTGTAGTCGTCGGTTGGAGCCACAAGGACACAGTGTCCTCCGGGCCGAGAGTACAAGCCCACGCAGCCACGCGTCTGGATGCAGGCGAGGGAGCAAGCGAGGGCAGGTGTGGCGGGCAGGTAGCTGTGAGCGAGGAGGCTGTGGACGGGCAGCGGAGAGAGACCGACCTGAGCCATGTGCTGCAGCCGCTTGCCTGCATAACAACACGTCACAGACATACTAAATGATTGTACCAAAATGAGCCATGATATTGTCGTTGGTGTTTTAATATCTATATCGTATCGTCTAGTCACAGATGTTGTACTTGTCGGCAATTTCATATAGTTACTTTTTTTAATAGTACAGCTACTCATTGTGCAATGCCATCATATATAAATGTAGTTCAGAAGCTGCAATTCTAAGCTATTCAATAACATATGATAATATTTGCCGTTTGAGTAAGCCAATATTATCAAAATCTGTGTGTCTTGCTCATGGACTATAACATGTCAAAATATGTGAAAGAATAAAAGCAGAACAGTCCTTTGATTCCCTCGCATCTAAGGTTCAGAATATCCCATCCTACAACCCGCCGTTGCACCCCACACCCTGTCCTTGATAACACTGTGCCTAACCTTTGTCTCTGCTCTCTGTGCACGAGGCTCGAAAGCTACTGAGAGTGTACGTTGACCACGGTCGCCCTTGGCACAATTGGTCGCTGTAGCTCACATTACCGAAGATGGCCTCCACCTGTCATAATATTGTTTCATAGATATTATGAGAAGTAATAGTATATACATTGGATTTCTCTTTAAATATTATGAAACAAGTGTATTACATGTGGTCATAATTGCAGTAGCAGATCCAGGCTTTAGGGGTAAGGACAACTAGTGGTGTTCGTGGCATTGTTCAAACAAAAGCTAAATGACGTATAAAGAAAGAATTCAAAATGATACAGGGTTTCCAATATGCTATGAAGTTAGTATGAACCTTACTCAACAAATTTTTAAGTGCTCTTACACCGTAATTAGCACAATGCATTGATGCCTGCATGTGGATAAGAAACATAAAAAAGAGCATATTGCCGCTTGGAGCTATGCGTGCATAGGTCCTCTGCATACGCTGCGTTGCCACAGGCAGCTTCCACTGAATGCTCCCCTGTGAGTTGAGATAGAACATGAGCGTGCAAAAGGGAATCTGACGTAAAATGATGGAAATGTGGCTGAGCACCTGATAAGATATAAAACCAACGACAAAACGCAAACATTAACCTCACCGTCTATTTATTTTACTTGATGTTGGATGTGCAGCCAGCCTATAATTACATATCAGTAGTAGGGGTTTCCACTTTCCAGTTTTCCACATAGTTAACGGGAAACGGGTCATTAGTACAGGAATAATCTATGCATTTATGTAAAGCGGTATTTGTTGAATACAGGCTCATATGTCTAATATTTTTTCACCTCAAGGAAAAGAAAATAAACCTCTTTGTAGTTTGCACTTAAGAACAAGGCCCACGGCGTCGGTTTTTACACCAGAGATTCCCTGTTGTGTACGGGCTCATTAAACACTGTACATTGTCTCATGAAAAGCGCCCCTGGTGAGGGCAAAACCAGTGTTTAATACACTGGAATGTCACTGTCTATATATTGGCTGATTATTGATTTATAGCAGTATCATCTATTACCAAGAAGTGGATGCATTTTTTGGAGCCGATGTGTCTGGAGTTTGTGGTTATAGAATATTGATTTTAATGGTGCATTCAAATAGTAATAAGAATGTGATTCACTAGTAAAATGGACCTAATAATGGGCCCAAATGGGCCCAAATATGGACCGTTTGGGCCCATGTGAAATAAGGTTCTTGTGGTCACCATTTCCAACCGATATGCCAAATTTGAGCATCCTAGCTCAAACGATGCGACCTGTAGAGGGGTAACGAACCGGACGGATGGACGGGACGGACGGATGGACGGACGCAATTAATTGGTACAAGCCAGTGTATAAAAACACTGGAATAAAACTGTGCACTAAAAGGACAGTTATTACAAAAACACACAAAAACAAAAACCAACAGCGAGATGTGCAATGCAAGTCCAATTAGCTTCTTGAAAGCCGATAATTGCTTGAAACTCCACATTAGCTGTTATGTATAGTTGTGTGTGTAGTCATATAATAAGGTTCATTTAATTGATTTCTAAGATTATAGTAAAATCCATAGTACAGACGGTTTAAATCATTCACAATAAATGTTTGTATGTTTGTATGTATGTATGTATGTCTCTGGACAAGCTAGCGGGCGTACCGATGAACCGATTTCGTTCAAACTTTACACAACTATGAGGTTTGAGGCGACACCGAAGTGATTCGATTTTGGGCAATCTGCCAATTAAACTGTGCTCTCTAGAAGCCCATTCATGACATTCTTACTGATATTCAATGCAATTAAGCCACCAAGAAAAATCCATATTTCAACCAAGCAGCAAATATTGATTATTGGGTTTGAAACTGATATTGATTAGTCTCAGGCCTGTTATTCAAATAGTACTATTGTATGGCAACACAAATATCTTTTCCCAGGATATATTGATTCTCATTCATTCTGATGTTTTCTCCTCAAATTCATTTCTTGATTGTAAAGTATACATCATTTCAGTATATATCTTAATTGGCCATAAGTCAACGTCATTCTAGCGACGCAGTGTTCTTTGAACACTTTTCGATCTAGTTCGTCTTTGGAATGGTATATAATACACTTCATTAAGTTGTATAATAAGCACAAACTAGAGTAAACTCTTTCACTGTAACAACTGTATCACCAATCAACGCTTGAAACAACACTGAACAGCAATTCACTCATGTTTAGCTGTGAGTTTCGCGTTGCTATTATGGACCATTAGAAAGCTGAGATTCTGAGCATTTTGATGGTATATGAAATCTTTCCTGCCCTCTGATACCGCCAAATCTAAAAGCGGCCGTTGGCCCATGCACTACATTTTACACAGTGGTACCGTGTCCTACCTGTTTGATCCACATGTGAGCGCACAAACAGAGGTCAAGTGAAGTGTTGGCGACGGAAAGATCTCCGTTGTCGACACCATCTAGGAGGAAAGTTGAAACCTTTGAAGTAAGATTTCCCCCTAAATGAGACTAACTTTGTTGGTTTTTAAAAATAACATAAAAAAAGCTTTATTTGGGAAAAGGGTTAAAAAGGGGGGGGTTAAAGTTAAAAAAATTACCAGGGTTATAATCCCTATACCATGGTGTAATGCACTTTCTGGCAAAGCATGCTATTATAGTGGCAAGATGTGGCAAGCAATTAACGGTAATGATATGGACATTCAACGTATCTATAACATGTTTATTGCAATATATACCGAAGTACCTATTCTATAAAAAAGCAAGCTGGCGTAGTCAACAAAAGTAACTAGTTTTACGTACGTGGAAAGAGTAATCAGATCGAGGGAAATAAAGGTTTCATAAACCTGAAACTTGACGCTATAGTTTAATGAGGTGTACACAGACGCCGTGTAATCAGCCGCTATAGACATTTTTTTTTTCTTTCTAAATATGGAATATAACTTCTGTTCTTACACTATGTATCATTTTGAGTTCTTTCTTTATAAGATATGCCTAAATTCAGTATACAACAAAAAACATTTTGTATTCTGACTAAGGACAACAGTCGAAAACAGTTAAATAAATAATTTTTAGATATATGTAGTAATTATATGTTTTTAATTTTGGAATTTAGGCATATTTTTAAAGAAAGAATTCAAAATGAGTCATGGTTTCAATAATGCTATGAACCTTAATCAAGAAATTTCAAGTGTTCTTACTCCGTAATTAGCACAATGCATTGATGCCTGCATGTGGATAAGAAATATAAAAAAGAGCATATTTACCGCTTGGGCTCTGCGTGCATAGATCCCTCTGCATACGCTGCGTTGCCATAGGCAGCTTCAATGAATGCTCCCCTGTGAGGTTGAGACAGAACATGAGCGTGCAAAGGGAATCTGACGTAAAAATGATGGAAATGTGGCTGAGCACCTGATAAAATATAAAACCAACGACAAAACGCAAACATTAACCTTACCGTCTATTTCTTTTACTTGATGTTGGATGTGCAGCCAGCCCTAATATTACATATCAGTGGTAGGGGTTTCCACTTTCCACTTTTCCACATAGTTAATGGGGAAACGGGTCATTAGTACAGGAATAATCTATAAATTTATGTAAAGCAGGATTTGTTGAATACAGGCTCATATGTCTAATATTTTTTCACCTCAAGGAAAAGAAAATAAACCTCTTTGTAGTTTGCACTTAAGAACAAGGCCCACGGCGTCGGTTTTTACACCAGAGATTCCCTGTTGTGTACGGGCTCATTAAACACTGTACATTGTCTCATAAAACTGTGTCGCCTAAAAAGACAGTTATTACAAAATGCACACACACAAAACCAAAACCAACAGCGAGATGTGCAATGCAAGTCCAATTAGCTTCTTGAAGCCTATAATTGCTTGAAACTCCTCATTAGCTGTTATGTAGTCATATAATCGGGTTCATTTAATTGACTTCTAAGATCATAGCAAAATCCATAGTAAAGACGGTTTAAATCATTCACAATAAATGATTCTAATTTGTCTTTGGAATGGTATATAATACACGTCATTAAGTTGTATAAGAAGCACAAACTAGAGTAAACACTTTCACTGTAACAACTGTATTACCAATCAACGCTTGAAACAACACTGAAGAGCAATTCATAGTGTTTATCTTTGAGTGGATTTTACTCATGTTTAGCTGTGAGTTTCGCATTGCTATTATGGACCATTAGAAAGCTGAGATTCTGAGCATTTCGATGGTATATGAAATCTTTCTTGCCCTCTGACGTAATGGTACAAAAAAAAAAAATCCGGCCGTTGGCCCATGCACATTTTACACAGTGGTACCGTGTCCCTACCTGTTTGATCCACATGTGAGCGCACAAACAGAGGTCAAGTGAAGTGTTGGCGACGGAAAGACTCGCTGTCGACACCATCTAGGGAGGAAAGTTTGAAACCTTTGAAGTAGGATTTTCACCTAAATGAGACTAACATTTGTTATTCACGAAATTACATGCTGATTATAGATGACCTACACTATTTGACATACATGTATTTACACTTTGCACGCAGTCATAGCCCAGATATAAAAAAAGCAATTTAGCTACTAAAACCCCCTTCACAAAGCGCGTAGGCCCTCCACAGTCCTACGATTCTCGTGAGCGTGAGAAGCATAATAAAAATCATGCGATCGTCGTGACATAAAAAAAAACATCTTGCGTCGGACCCGTCACAAAATATATGTAGTGCCTACGATTGATTTATGCTCTTCAATTGCATAATCGGGGTAATGTCATATTCTAGACGTAGGACTCTCGTGTGCCATGCCTACGACGGCCTACGCGTGTGTTATGATTCGACATGCTCCAAACAGCCTACGACTGATCTATGATGCGCCCACGTCGGTTCTATGATGAGCGTACGTCAGTTCTATGACAGGCTTAAGATTGTCATACTAGGTACTTATGTTACTGTATGATGGTATAAAATTGCTGGCATATGTCGGTAATTTTGCTCATTCGTGTATCAACAACACAAACATGGCAGGAAAGAAAGGGGAAAAAAATTCTGAAAAGCCCCGAAAAAGGAGTGAGTTAAAGCCACCCCTTTAAATTTCGTTAACGTCCGGGCCAGAAAAAGGGGATTTGGAGGGTTTTTTCTAAAAA
>CM032660.1:54579799-54599349 GCA_019095985.1 Streblospio benedicti | reverse complement strand
TTTTTTCCCTATGTTTTTTGGGGCCAAAGTTCACAAAAATTTTGTTTTTATTAATTTTTGTTAAATGTAAATAAATATTTTTGTTAGTAATAGAATCTTTTTTAAGGTTAAAATGTTTGAACATGTACATGTATAAATGTCTAATGAGTATATCAGGCCTACCAAACACATTCTATGAATAGAGCACATGGATAATGAATAATGTATTAGTTTGGGCTGTGCATGGGTAACATTGCACATATTACAATTACCAGTTTTTAAAATGATGTCAGGCAGTGTATTGTGTTTAAGTAATTTACCTATGAGTATCGTGAACATGCATCACTGCACTCTATAATCTAGAGTCTTGTATAGTGATGAATATAAACGTTTATACCAGTCTTTAATGACAGAGGTTAGTATATTATTGCATAATTAATACATAAATAATTACTCTACGTGAAAACCTCCATGGAATGGGTTTTCCTGTTCCTTTTTTGCATTTTGACTTATATCTATTGGTGAAACGAAGTTACGTTAAATGCAAACACTATGTTGTTTTGATCTGAGGATTTGATACATGTGTGGCAAATTGAAAAAATAATAATTGCATTAAGAAGTAACGAAAAACATCGAGTAAGCTTAGCAGACGGTTTGGTAGGCCTGATATATGTATGTTTTAATATGAAAAACGTAATAGTCTCTAAATGGGTCAGCTTATGACCTTCCACTGATTATGTGCAATAATGTTATTAATGTTTTAACATGTAACAATGGTGTGGGACATAAATAAACACTTTCTTAGTCTTAGTCTTATCACGAGCATTTGAAACGAAGAACCCTTATATAGATATATATATATATATATATATATATATATATATGTTATATATATATATATATATATATATATATATATATATATATAGTAAGTATATATACGTAGTGTTTTGTATTTATATTTTAATATATATATATATATATATATATATATATATATATATATATATATTTAGGTTATTTTTCAAGCAAAATATATACTCAAACATTAATCAACAATAAGAATGCTCTTCTCCTGGTTTACTTGAAAGCATTACGGAGGCGTCAAACCAGTTATTCGTTGTTGTTGCATAACTTTCCATCCCCATCTCCTACAGCAATATAGCATTATACATATACACAGCAGGGATCCGGCATGGCCGTCCCCCTCCATCCCCTCCTCCTCATCATGCTGCCGCATGCTTTGCTGTGCTCGCCGTGCGACTACGCCAGTTACCCGGACAACACCACCGAACTGGCCCTGGACGAGTGCTACCTGGCCAGCGTTCCTCCGGTACCACCAAGACTTGCACAGGTCACTACGGTCAAGCTCCATATGAACATACTACCGAACTTCCCAGTAAGTACTAGCATGTACTGGTGGGTGGTGGCAGATGGTAATATTCAGCCATTTGTTGCTAAAACTGTTGTATTCTGACTTAATTATTTTTCTTCTGAAAATGCTTTTTCATGATTTGATTAATTCAAGAAATGTATGATTTGGCATACGTAGTCAGACTTTCTTTTCTGTAGAGAAAAACTACGTATACAATAGCCAATGTAATATTGTATATTATGGAAGTGATAAACAATGTGGGAATATTTACCCTATAAATGCTACAACATACTTGTGCTGCAGGATGTAAGCATGGTGGGACAGACCCTGACCCATCTTGACCTCTCGTCCAACCAGATAACTGCCGTAGATCATGAACTGCTCTTGAATCTTGAGGTGTTGGAGATTGTCAAATTGTCAGGTATGCCGTTGGTATATTGTTTATAGTATTAGAGTAGGATTCTTCATTACTATTGCAGCTGGTAAAGCTCATCATAGCATTACTCATGCAATATAGGTAACATGTGAAACTGCCGTATTATCCAAATGTGACAATTAAACACAATTGCTTATGTATTGTTTGTGGCTACATATACCGGGTTCCTTAAGGGCGACTTGTACCTGTGCACTGATGAAGGGTTTTTGTCTTAATGAATCCATTTGAGAGTACGAACGAGTGCAGAAACAGATACCGACCTGTGTATATCTATTTTGCCCCACAAAAAAAGCATTCATTCCAGTGTCCTTTTTACCACATTTAATGTTGAATGTGACCTGAAATCTATGACCAATACAACAATTTGCCACATATAAACTCAGGAGACACGCACCTCCTGCAGCTCTTGGCCAATGAGCTTCAAATTTAAGTGCCCAATTGGGATATAACTATTATACACAGTGTCTGTCAATGAGAGCCTTTTTAAAAATTCATGATAGTATTTGTTTACCTACCAAGCTGTGTTTGGGCAATTTTCAAAATCAACCCACCTGAAATGAGGAGAATAACATTTGCTTTCAGACAACTTCCTGCCAGCACCACCGAACATGACGTCTGTGGGCGGGTCCCTGACAGAGCTCTGGCTGGACAACAACGCCATTGGAGATTTGCCAGTTGAGATCACCTCACGCCTCCCGATGATCAGGACACTCGTGATGGACAACAATTGCCTTACATCATTTCCAAACTTGACCAGCTCAAAGGACACTCTTAGGTAACTGGGACATCATCCCATCATACTTGCAACCATATCAGTATACATACAGAGCTAAAACTAACAAAAAGAGGAACGAATTAATTTCTCATTAGCTAATTACTAGAATGTAAACAATCAATTAAACTAATATTGTAACCAACTATAAAGGAACTATATTGACTTAATCTATATGTATTTTGAATGTTACAATCTACACTCTCTACTTCAGAATTCTATCATTGGCTGGCAACCAAATATCACACGTCCCAGCGAACTTGCTCCAACAACTGATGAATTTGACAAGACTAAACATGGCAAAAAATCCACTGAAGTTGTTTCCTCAGATTCCAAGTAAGTCAGATAGTAATAAGCTAGAGGCCGTAACCATGCAAACACTTTGTTCAAATATTACAATACAGGCGTTGACTGTCACTGAATATTTCGTGTGCGCTTGTAGGGCTCCTCAATGGTGTTTAATTGGAATTTTAAAATGGTAAGAGTCTTTGGTTGTTTTATGGACACAGGAAGTTTATTCCATAATTTAGGTGTTGATGTCTTAATGCTCCATGAGCAATAGGTTATTTGATGTCCTCAGTAATCTAAGTTCGGAGTATAGTAGTAAGAGTCCAGACAGGTGACATGGCGAAAGTCCAATGACGCATTTGAAGGCCAGTGTTACAATCTTGTATATTATGCGTAGCTTGACGAGAAGATTTTTCACAACAGGAGTGATATGTTCTCTTCTGGTTAAAGCTAGGACCCGTGCAGCCGTATTATGGACACGCTGTAGACCTTGGATCTGACAGTCAGGTAAATCATAAAGAAGTGAATTATCCAGACGAGAACTGATGAAGCCATGAACAATTTTCTCAGAAGCTTCCATTGTAAGAAACGTTCCAATGTAATTAAGCTGCCAAATGCAAAATTTAACAAGGGCGGTTGTGAAGTGCCATGTTTTCATCAAACGTAGCCCCTAAATTACAAGCAGTGGATGTTTGTGTGATACCTCTGTCTCCAATTCTACCAGATTCTATGTCAACCTTATCCTTTTGTCTGGAGTGGTTTAGAGCCACTAGTTCAGTCTTTAGCTTATTCAGCTGAAGCTTGTTTTCTCGAAGCCATACTCTGACATCGGCTATGCAAGCATCCATCTTAAAGCTGGCTTCATGAGCTGAATGAGGTGAGAGGTCAAACTCAATATAGATCTTGGTGTGATTGGCATACATATACATTGTGTATAGTTTGTGTGCTGAGACCGTGTTTGGTAGCTATGCCATGAAGTGGACCTGTATACAGTATGAATTTAAATGGACCTAGTACAGAGCCATAGCCACTTAACCAGAAGGGAAGCCAACATACAACTGTCTATACGCATGGGAAGCACTTTGTTGATATTAATGGAGTCTTTGAAATGAAAACCAATGCTTTCGAGGGAATGTACGCTTGAACAGTCCTGGCGTTAAAGGAAAATGAAGGCAAAACTACAACACAAACTTTCAAACGTTCTTTCAATGAATATACAAAAGAGAGGATGCATTTTGTTGAAACTGAAAAGTATACTAAAAATAGCCTTGTGCTTTGTGGTGGGAAGGGGGGGTTGCTCAATAGTAATTAACACAAGCATTGCAGAGTACACGAAGTCATGTAAGTTTAATTTATTTCAGTGCTTCGAAAGCTACAGGAGTTGATACTTTCGGAAACGCTGGTTTTGGAAATGTCACCCATGTGGCCCCCGGTGAGTAGAGGCATGTCTTAATAAAGATGCTCTGCTGTAGTGTGTTAGTAGCTAAATTGCTTCTTTTTTTATATCTGGGATATGACTGCGTGCAAAGTGTAAATACATGTATGTCAAATAGTGTAGGTCATCTATGATCAGCATGTAATTTCGTGAATAACAAATGTTAGTCTCATTTAGGGGAAAATCTTACTTCAAAGGTTTCAACTTTCCTCCTAGATGGTGTCGACAGCGAGTCTTTCCGTCGCCAACACTTCACTTGACCTCTGTTTGTGCGCTCACATGTGGATCAAACAGGTAGGACTTTTTTAGATTTGGTACCATCAGAGGGCAAGAAAGATTTCATATACCATCGAAATGCTCAGAATCTCAGCTTTCTAATGGTCCATAATAGCAATGCGAAACTCACAGCTAAACATGAGTAAAATCCACTCAAAGATAAACACTATGAATTGCCGTTCGATGTTGTTTCAAGCGTTGATTGGTAATACAGTTGTTACAGTGAAAGTGTTTACTCTAGTTTGTGCTTCTTATACAACTTAATGACGTGTATTATATACCATTCCAAAGACAAATTAGAATCATTTATTGTGAATGATTTAAACCGTCTTTACTATGGATTTTGCTATGATCTTAGAAATCAATGAAATGAATAGGTACTAACTGTGTGAGTCATAGCAATATTCATGTTATCTAATTATACCGTAAACCAACAGACAGGGAATTACAGGGAATTAAATGTCCTTTAAACTGGTGCATGATAGTCTGTATATCTTTCTAAAAATAAGTATTGTATAGAGGTCTTTCTTTGATGTGCTTTGGGGTGTTTGGCATGTCATTTAGCTTTTGTTTGAACAATGCCCACGAGCACCACTAGTTGTCCTTACCCCTGAAAAAAGCCTGGATCTGCTACCGCAACTACGACCACCTGTAATACACCTGTTTCATAACATTTTAAAGAGAAATCCAATATATATACTATAATTTCTTTTAATATCTATGAAACAATATTATGACAGGTGGAGGCCATCTTCGGTAATGTGAGCTACAGCGACCAATTGTGCGAAGGGCGACCGTGGTCAACGTACACTCTCAGTAGCTTTCGAGCCTCGTGCACAGAGAGCAGAGACAAAGGTTAGGCACAGTGTTATCAAGGAGAGGGTGTGGGGTTCAACGGCGGGTTGTAGGATGGGATATTCTGAACTTGCAAGGATATTCATGTCTATTGTGGATGAAGATACAATGCAAGGAGATGCAGAAAGTAAACATAAATACGTGGGGATAATAAGAAACATGCTTCCACTTTTAAAAACGCGTTCTAATTAGTTGTAATTTTATTTTTGATGCTGAAAGGTTATGGTTCTAACCTTAGATGCGAGGGAAAATAAGAGCTGTTCTGCTTTTTATTCTTTCACATATTTTTGAAATGTTATAGTCCATGAGCATGACACACAGAATAGTGGCTTACTCAAACGGCAAATATTATCATATGTTATTAAATAGCTTAGAATTGCAGCTTCTGAACTACATGTATATATGACTGCATTGCATAATTAGTTGCTATACTATTTAAAAAAAAAGTAACTATATGAAATTGCCGACAAGTACAACATCTGTGACCAGACGATACGATAGATATCAAAACACCAACGACAATATCATGGCTCATTTTGGTACAAACATTTAGCATGTCTGTGACGTGTTGTCATGCAGGCAAGCGGCTGCAGCACATGGCTCAGGTCGGCCTCTCTACGCTGTCTGTCCACAGCCTCCTCGCTCACAGCTACCTGCCCGCCACACCTGCCCTCGCCTGCTCCCTCGCCTGCATCCAGAGGCGTGGCTGCGTGGGCTTGTACTCGGCCCGGAGGACACTGTGTCCTTGTGGCCCCAACAGACGACTACAGCGCCACAGTCTACGTTCCTGACGCAGAGGCCCCCTTGTGGTACTACTACGGCTTTGGTGAGATCTATTGTCGTGTATGAGCATCTTATCATTTAGGTGGGGGAAATTAGATGTAAAATATGTTGTCAACTCCATGATCGAATCCTATTTCCTATTTGGAAAATTGTAATTATGGCTGCTAATATTGTAATCAGAGCTTTGAAATAAATCGATGCAGATTCTTGGACCCTGGAAACTTAGATTTACATACCAGTTTTATGGTAATATCATAAATTTCAATAAAATTACCAGAGCAGATGGTGTTTTGTTTGCAGAAATGGATGCCACTCTTGGGTGTCAAGAGGACATCTTTGTCGATGAGAAAGATGATGTCAGCAAATTCACGTGCAATGACAGATACAAATGTGAAATTGGTAAACTGCTTTTGAATTATAGCTAGTTGTCTCACGGACTAATTTATTGGCCGTTACTTTCATCATTGTAATGATTTCTTGATTCACCTAAACAATCTGAAAGGTATGATATATAGATTTATAAATATATTGTTGGTTTATAGGAATTTCCTTATCACTTTCAATATCAGCATTGTTTCAATATCTACATATTTTTTAACAACTTTTGAATTAAATAATCAGCCCAAAATATATAACGATGGCCATTGGTCAACAATAAAAAAGCACGTGGACAAGATCATACAGTAGAACATCGCATTAATACCAGTTCGAGCTCTATAAAAAGGTCACCTCTATAATACGACCATTTTCCTGGTTCCATGTCTCCATAAATAGACCATCAGTCTATTGAGGCCACTTTAGGCAAGTGTTATTACAGATGTTCTACTGTACCAGTGTCAAGTTTCCAGCACAATGTTGCCATAGATTATCTAGACCTAGTTACCAAAGTCCAGCAACCCTATGTAAAAGTGTGCTCTGGTGGATGGCGATTCCACATTATCAATAAGTAGCAAAGCAGCATCATCGACCCCTGTATTAAGATGTCTAAGTTACGATGATAGGATTAGGCTATTATCAACATCAGCTCTTTTAAGTGACGATGATAGGATTAGGGCTATTCCTAGATCCGTCTTATTCCGTCCAAAACCAGGGTGACTTACATATAGTGGAAGAAGCCACAAGAAGGTTATGTTACGATCTACACAACCACCCCCCTACTACTACTACTACAACAACACGACGTGGCGTCAACGCAGCTGCCTACCCTAGCAGAGTGATAGGGGTGCCGCTCAGAAAGCGGGAATGTAAAAAAAAACATTGAACATTGAACATTGATGGTAGCACTGAAACTAGTGGGGAGTCGCCTCCAAACAGATCACCATTGAGATAGTCTTTAAATTGGGTATCCAAGGCCTATATGATCTCTGCTGCAATTCAGCCCGTGGTCAGTACTCTGCGGCTGCCGTGGCCGTGGCGTGTCACCAGCAGTGTGTGGAGGACCGGTGCTGCCGCTCTGTGGGGCTGGTGGCAGGCCAGTGTAAGACGTCCATGCTTCACACGGCCACACTCAATTGCACTAAACAGGTGAGACAGTTTTTGGAGAAAAAAGGAAGTGGCACACTCAGTGGATTTCATAGATTTTTGTATAGGTGAAAGTTCTTTGAGAGAATGATGAAATTGATGATATTTTATGACGTTCATTTGGTCCAGGAATATTTTTATGGGGGGGGAAATTAGTACGGATGAACCATTTTACTAGGTCTCTTTTCCGCCTCTTGATATATCATTTTGGTCCATATTTTGAGAAATTATACTATTGGGTCTTGATTTTACGACAACATTATATTGTATGGTCTTATCTCTAGAAATAACTATATCATAGGGTATTTACAATACAATATTGCATATTATTGCGTATTTTCATGTATCATCACACTGAGTATCATAATTAAACAGAAATGTCATAGCTCAAGAGTATCTTATACATTCCAAATACACCAGTCTGTGAGAAGTGCGTTATGGATGAACTTTGGGTTTAGTATTGTTATGGGTATACTTTTAATGAATTGTACTATATTTTTGGGTATGCATTTTTGCAACTCTTATTATATTCATCGGTCCTGAAGTCAAAATGGCATACCCTTACCCAATTATAGCCTGAGATATGCCCCCCCCGCCCCTGAGAGTCTGCCTACCCAAATGAGGCATTTGAAACAAATAAAAGAATCTGAATCCATATCCATATTTAGCAATAAGAAAATCCACCTATATGAAAAGATAGACGAATATATGTAGATTTCATTCTTCATAAAAAAAACATTATTACTGAAAGCAATACTGAAAGCAATGGTAGATGATTTTAAATATTTTTATACTTATCTAAATATATATTTCAAGTGTATTTAACTGTGATGATTATTATAACTGCATGTTGATATACTGTATGTACGTTTTTATTTGTTATATAGACATATTTTATATCTGATTTAATAAATGATTTGATTTGATTTGATTACATTGATGATGTATATCTGTTTTCAGGATCCGTGTATCGCTTGCAGATCTAGTGGACATTGCCTGTCTTCATTCATCAGTATGGCACTTTATATGTTACAGTACTCCATTTCATGAATACTATAGCCGTATCTAATACAAACTGACACTAGCCATGAAATATCACATGCATCAAACATTTTTGATGTGTGCAATTTATCACCCTCCAAGGGACTGAAAAATGGTGGCTAGCAAAACTCATATTGTGGCACTAGATGAATTATGTATATAAATAGCGATATATGGGGTGCCGTGGTTGGGCAAGTAAATTGTTCAAACTAATTTAGGGTGAGATCTTGAAAATAATGGCACACTTGTTTCATTTTTTTCATACAACCCTTTAGCCATCATAAATTATAAGCCCCAGCTAATTGAAATGTGAAACAGTGACAGATGAAAGATGTAACTTAGATTGTTCATACATAATAAATCATGGTCGGTTTTCACAGCTTGATCATTCCAACTGCCTTTTTTAATACAAGATCTTGTGCATACCAACCCGTGGGCCAAGTTATAGCTTTTATGTGAAAATAATAGTTTTGGGTTTAGACATGTCAATCCATGTTTTTTAGAAATGTATGCGTTTGTACTTAAGGAAAAGATTTTGGGGACGTCCACTTACGTATTTCATTAAAACCCATCGAAAATGAAGTATTTTGCTAATTGGGGGCGCCCTCTTGCCCCCCTCCGTCGACAAATCACATAATTTTATGGACATACGTCAAAGACAAAATCAAGCACTGGTTTCAGCTGTTAAATAGTGAGATCGTATATATTTGATATATAACCGTGAGATATGACGATGCATACATATATGTAAGTTTATTATTTATTATAGATTCTTCTTGTTACAACGTACAGCATCTCGCCTCCGTCGACAAATCACATAATTTTAATTTGCTCCCATCCGCTGCATTGGCCTGGTTCTCATCAGCAATGAGAGACCCCCGTCGAGTAAGCGTGGTTGTGACCGAGGCAATCAGTAACCCAAGTCTCTACTACGTCTCAGGGTAAGTACCCATCATTGACGGGCGCAACACTGTTGGGTTATTTTAAAATTTAATAACAGAGAAGATGCTGTTTCACTATCAGATGTTTTGTCTTTAAATGCATTGTGCGCAGATCAGTTTTATATTCTGTTCAATTTGGGGGATGCATCCTAAAATTTAACCATTTCTATTGTGGTGCGAAAATTTCCTATGCCAATGTGACAAAGCCAAAATTTAGTTCAACACATCTCCATGACATTGGATGCCAGTGGTTAAAATATATTAAGAATGTAGTTAAAATGGATATGGAAACTATTTAGCATACTTATCTGTTCGTGTATTTGTACGGGTACAGTCTGGGTATGGGTTTTTGAAACCACAATACGGTTGGGGTATGGGTTGAATGTTTGCAGATATGGGTTGGGTGTGACCACCAAAAGGTACTTTAGAAATTTACAGATTAGTACTTAGATTAGTCTTTATTGACGTCAGAAAGTAGTGCAATACTGAAATGGTGAGGTATTGCAAATACATTTAAATACTTTTTGTTTGAGTGACCAAATTCTTCGAACCACAAATCGGAGATTACCTATTGTGATTTGTTGGCCGAGTGGTTAGGAAGTTGGACTCGTGAACAGAACATTGTGAGTTCGATTTCCAGTTGGTTCTGGTGGTGGGTGTTGAGCAAACTCATCCCTTTAGCACCACTTGCACTTTGCTTCGTGGCACCTACACGTTGATTTAGGTACAGGTCATTGGGTTGAAAGAGTGAGTTAGTGATTGTGTGGGTGATTAGCATTGTGCGCTGAATGCAAGCTGTTGTTGCAAGCATGTGAGATCATATGAGTCATATGAGCAAAATAATCAATTGAAGAACAATAATTGGGCCAATGACCTGATGTAAATTGTAAAGTCGTGGGAGCAAAACTTGGATCGAGAGCATAAACCAACACATTTACACTTTTGTATTTACACATTGACTGTCATTTCATTGTGTGTTGCTGTTTGTTTAGCACCCACTGCTATCTACGATAGCATATCCAGGAGTTTAGAAAAAGAGAAGAAGAATGGAACTTGTGGATTTACTGGTTTTCGCCATAAACATACATGCCAATAAACGCTGCACTTTGTTTTTTGAATGTTCGAAAATCATAATCCCCCTTATTTTAAAGCAGATTAGGTGCACATGACGTAGTGCACATGACGTATATAATGAATATTGGGTAATTCACCAATGTCTACTTATCGATAACTGAATTCAAATGTAAATATGTGCCACTCTTTTCAGGTTTCAGTTTGATTATGGAGGTGACATTATTTTAAAAGCATCATTTGATAGGGTTAATGGAATCGTCCACCACTGCGATTTGGATGTTGGCGAATACATTCATACTGTCACCACCTATGAATCCATTGAAATTGGGTAAGTGTAAACAAAGGTTGAACAAACTAAGCATATGAAAGTAACCCAAAAAATTGACAGGTAGCAAAATACTAAAGAGATGCGTGTAACGGAGGGGGACAAAAAAGTTTGTTTGTTTGTTTGTTTGTTTTTTTTTGTTTTTTCTTATTTGTTTTTAAATAAAAGAGATTTATGCCAAAGAAACATGACCACAGCACAAGTTTCCAAAAAATTCACTATCTTCTCAAACTCACTGCAAACATTGAAACTGTTTTCCTGGTATTTCTCTCTTCTTCTCAAATCCTGCAAACAAAATCTTGTAACCTATTACCTTCAGTTACACCATCCAAGGAGGTCTGTTGCTGGAGACCAACAAGAAGCATTGTGGTCCGTATGGTACCGTCACCGCGACTGCCCATCAGGGCGGTGGCGGGAGGCTTATCTACATCTATGGCAGAATTGGTCAATGGGCCGCCGATGTGAGATATGTGTTCGACAGATGTGGTGTTAACTAGGATACTAGTTTTGTAAACCTAACAGACATATATAATCAATCCAATAAAGACACAACTCCAATATGATGCTCATTGAAAGTGACTTTTGGAATCCCAGAATAGAGATATATAACCTAATATCACTACAATGCTAGATTGATCTTGTTACAATAGGACTGTGTAGTTATTTCCATATATTTATGACCGTATTTTCTATTACAGTAAATACACAAAATACTCGTAATTATTAGAAGACATTTTCTGCATATCCGCATTTTTTAATTTTCCGGATTAAAACGCAAGAAAATCGCGAAATCAAACTGTGATTCAGTTTGTATGTACAGTATTTTGCGTATTTTATGAGTTTACGACTGTTTCTAGATGATAAAATGTAACCCACACTCAATAAAGAAATTCCGGTGTTTTCAGAATTTTCTTCAAACAAGTGTCACGCAAACTTTTTCAATATTACGTGTATTCGGTGAAAAACGACTGTTGTTTTACCTTTTACCCACCTCCCTGGCATGAAGCTTGAAAAGAACTGCTCATGCGTGTATTTCCATGAATAGTGTATTATTGGGTCTCCAAATTGAGCTTCTGTAAAGATTTATAATTCTATCAGTTGCTACTTCTTTTTAGTACATTCTGTCAAATTCTATAAATTTTGTAATTATTTTGAAGACTTTCCTATTACTATAGTAGTACATAGATAATGTTCAGATAAGGCTCATGAGTTCTTGCATGGTAATTAAAATAATATTTTTTATAGGAAAAATACTTTTCCATTTTAGAAAATTGACAAAATAGAATTAAATTAGATCAAATAAATGATAATCCTTTCTGTAAGACACAAGGCTTGTATTTTAGCCCCATATACAGCTTTAAGGTGCAATGGTTACACTATTACCGCTTTAGTTTTATGATATAGCTTCATTTTCAAGTTATTTCTAATGTCACTAGACTGAATTTCCCATCGTGAGCCCCATCATGACCATGCATATTTAATGTTCGCCGTCGTCGTGTGTGTATGTTCACTAAAATAGTACATCAGTTTATTATGGTTAAGTTACGATCGTTACAGATCTGTACCAGATATGTGTGTCTAATAAATATTGTGTATTTTCCCACATGACTATTTTCAATTGAGGCCAATTGAGCTTGTTGCTTAGCAAAGCTTACCATTTTCAAAATGCGTGTATGCATGAGTGCATGTATCCTAATGGACAAAAAGCACAAATGAAGCTATGGTGGGTGGTGTCTAATTGCATGAACACCATAACATTAAAATGTAGGATTTATACTTTGGCCTTTCCTTCAATTGAATGGAATCCTCAATTATGTCAATGAGCAGAATTTCTCATGTCAATACATTGTATGAGCATTTTTCTTGTCCACAATCAGTGTATCCTCCAACATATCGGACGAGTCCATTGTTGACTGAAATATGTTGTATTCCCTTTTGCGTTTGAATGGATAACACATATGATAGACTAGGTTTTAAGTGTAGTATGTAGTAGGACGGGTTTTGTGCCACGATGGCAGCAGGAGCTACTTAAAAGACAAAAATTATCAACTGTATGATTTGATAATCATTGTAATATATTACCTTCGCTGTCAGTTTTTAACGTTGTTCTTGTTTTTTGTTTTTTTTTTGTTTTTTTGTTTTTTTGCATATACAAAGTTAATGAATATATGTGTGTATATACTTAAGAATTTTAAATTTGTATCACAAGTAATTGTTACTTTTTCCCTACGTGCTTATGTCAAAGCTACTTGATATTGAAATATTTGGCAACATTTAACATTATTCATGCTACAAAAAACATTTGAAAACAATTTATCAACTGTACATATAGTAATGTTTTGAATTGTTTTGAATAAATTCACTGGATATTTTTCTACATACTTACTATCATTCAAGATAGTATCATGAGCATTTTAATGTACAGTTTTTTCTCCATCCTTCCAAGATAGTATCATGAGGCCAATGTGTCTTCTTGAAAACATTAGGAAAAAAATTTGGCTTTTAAAAAGAAAAAGTTTGGCTTTAAAAATTTAACTCAAAACATATAATAGTATGTGCATGATAACATTTGTAAATATGTGAGTTTTGCTGTCAATTGTTGTCATTGCTTCTTGTTATATTGCATATTAATTATTACAATTTAATACATACATGTGTGTAATACTACGTTTTTATTTGTGTCACAAGTACTAGTTACAATTCCCATTATTTATTCAATAAATACATGAAGCAAACCATATATCATAAAAATCTTGTGTTAAAGCTTGCATACACACAGCAAATATATGGTAATGGAAAAGCTTGCATACACACAGCATTCGTTTACAAATATATGGTCTTGGCAATGTAAAATTTTCTCAGACTGTATTTTCAAATAAGTCACATTGCTGAAAAAAATATTAACATATATTAAGCAACGAGTAGACTTTTGCTGCTGCAGCAATATTGCTCTAGCTTGTCTGGAAACAAACATACTGTAAAACTAGAATATTTTGTGACCATTTATTAATTTTGGTCCATCCTGACCTTTGCAATTTAATCTTTAAATTTAAGTTTGCGTTTTTGTGACCAACTTAAATCGTGATTAAATCGTGCGCAACCATTTCTAGTTTTATAGTACATACATACACTACAAATGTATGAAACACAAGGCTTTGCTTCAGCGACGCAATTAACATGAAACACGAAGCTGTATACCAATACTGTAAAATTAGAAATGTTTGTGCATAATTTAATTTGCAAATTTCATGGGTAGGTGCAAAAACACAAACTTAAGTAGTCAGCAAACTAAATTAATAGCCTATGTAAAGTAGCCCCAGGATTACCAAAAATTGCAAAATTAAATACTCACAAAATAATTTATAGCTGAAAATCGCAAAATTTGATAGCCAAGAAATATTCTAGTTATACAGTAACAAGGAGAATATATAGATATTACCAGTCCAAAAATTGACGATTGATAATTGATACAATGTAGCTGTGATTGAGGCTGATGTGAAATGTATGCTTTGGTGAAACTATTCATTAACAAAATATATGTAACAGCAAAACATTATTTTCAAACAAACAAGTATTAAAGAAAAAATGCAACAGCATGAGGGTTTCTACAATGCAAAATCTAGCTCAATATTTCAAAATTGTCAATACATTTCTTTTACTTAGCAGTAATATGGATCAGCACAGTTACTAGGGACAATTTCAGCTATAATGCTTCTAGTTATTTACACATTTCACTTTATACAGTGGTGTCTACATAGTGTTGCAAAATTAAATGGAATAAATTATATGTGCAATTATCTGTACATTTTAAGATATTATTTGCCAAGCCATTTTACATTTTTAATGCAATTAAGCAACAGTTATACACAATTACCATATTCCCACACATTTGTAGCCTGTTCAAATTCTAGCCTCCAGTCAAATAGAAATCAACAAACAACCTGTACAACATTATATGAATGCTGTCACAACAAGTCTGTATATCAATTTCAAAATTATAATGATCATGAAAACACAACAATAACAATTATTTTTGATGATATATGGCTTCAGTTTTTAAAGTGTCTATAATAATGTGTAACATAAAAAATATACATGAGACACCACACTCAAGTATAAGGCAGACGATCCTTTTACACTAACATCATACATTAAATGCACTATGCTATAGTGAGTGGGTGATATGTATACATATCCACTCAACAAGACCATCACAGAGTTGACCTAGATACAGACTTCATGGACCCCTGCATCGTTTAATGGTGTGTGTTTTGTATACTATATTTACTACAAATATACACCATTCTTACTTGGATATAGACAGAGTAACTAATCATGCTACAACAATGGGAGTCAGAGCATCCGTTTTAAGCAGGATTTATGCTTTATCACATTACACTATTGAAATAAGCTGACATAGTCCTATGCTATCACAATTTTAATATTTTCAGTAAATTACCATAACTTCATTTGTCCCGTATCTAATCAGGTAGTTTTTGATTGACTGGATTTGGTTACGTTTGCATTACAAGTATCTTTAAGAGTATGGTAGTATTTGTTTAGTATTTGTAAAGGTGACTGAAAAGACAGTATATTATCTCTTATCATGTTACTTATACTGTATAACATACTATGGCACAGAAGTAAAAGAAATTACAAAAAATCATAGTGCAAAGGTAACTAAATCCAGCCAATCAAAAGCAACTTCCTGATTAGATTACTGACAAATGAAGCTATAGCCATTGGATTGAAACATAACTTGTGATTGCATAGGACTGTGTCAGCCTTTTCCACTAGTTTGAAGTGATAAAGCATAAATCCAGGCTAAAGCTGATGCTCAGGTTCCCCTTCTTTTTATTTACCACTTATAAAATCAAGCATTATTAGTCTACTTGCTGCCATTATGGGTGTTCGTGATGTGCTTTTTCAGCCGATTTGGTACCATAAAGCCTTTCCCACACAGCTCACAGCAGTGAGGATAGTCGTGTGTGTGGCGTACGACGACGTGATGTTTGAGGTTACTGTCCTGATTAGTCCTGAAGTCACAGTATCCACACTGCAGCTGTTTCTCACCAGTGTGAGTGCTGATGTGGCGGGATAGATTAAACTTTTGTGAGAACACCTTGTCACAGAACTGGCAGTGGTACCCCGCCTCTTTGCTGTGGCTGCGCTCATGTTTCTTCAGATCCCCACTCTGATTGAAGCGTTTCCCGCACACGCTGCAGCCGTACGGTTTCTCCCCGGTGTGGATGCGCTGGTGGCGAGTGAGATGTCCCTTCGAGCTGAACTGTTTCCCACAGATGTCACAGGCGTGAGGTTTCTCGCCGCTGTGGGTCAGAAGGTGGTGGGTGTAATTGCCGTGTCGATCAGTGGTGTATTGACACTGGCCGCACTTGTACCTTTCTTTGCCCGACCTCTTCAGCTCTGGGTGCTGGTGTGCTCTGTGCTGCTGCATGAACGACTCAGTCGTGAAACAGACGCCACAAACATCACACGGGAAACCTGGTAACAGAGCATTATAAATGTTGTCAGTGTCATTACAAAATGAATGTTACTAGCATGAACGAAAGTTGTGTTACTTTGAGCTTATTTAATTACGCATAACCTCACAAGATTGCCAAACTGACACTATCAGAAATCTTAATTAGCATCTCAAAAAAGCTGTAAAATCTGAAAAGCGATGCGCCTAATAACCCACCTTTGGGCTGCGGCACTGGGAACATGGTCTGTACCGCGTGGACCAACTTGCCGTGGAGTTTGGAGTAAGGAACACGTTCATCCTGTTTGATTGGAACAGCAGCTTTCTCGTCCACTTCTGGCACCTCTTGTTTCTGGATACCAAAATAATTTCCTTGAATGTTTCGGTATAATATGAGTTATTTACAAAAGGTCAGACAATTGTGTTTGAATGATCAATGTCAGCAGAATGTGAACAATGCCAAAATAATAAATTTTTTTTTTAAGAAATTTTAGGGCCAAAATAATAATTTTTTTTTTATTTTGCAATAATTTTAATGTGTTAATACTTAAGTACATTATACTGAAGAATGAAGTCTGTAATCTCAAGAACTTTTGTATAATTAGATCATTGTATATTAATAAAAAAAAACAAAATCTTCTTGTAATAGCATTAGCACATGGCTTCTTGTGCTGTTTACAAATGATCTGATTTCTTGGGGAGAGACGCAGCATGTAGTTATTTTCTTGTGAAGTGTTTACAACTTTGCAGGATTTCAAAATAGAAAAATCATAAAAATGCACTTATTGTTAGTTAATAAGTTCTTAAATGTCTCATTGAAATGTATTGTTTTTAAATTGAACAGGAATTGGAAGCCATATTTTCCAAATAAGAGCCCTGTGCCACACCTCAGAAAGTCCCCGTACTGGCTGGGTTCATTATGTTCAAATAAAATATCATGAAATAACACTTCAACAATCACATTTCATAAAAGAAAAGAAAACGTAAGTTAGGAATAGTCTTTTGTATAATGAATTGGACTAAAATCCAAGATAATGACCAAAATGTATTCATTCAACTAGTATCTACATAGGATTAACAGATTTTTCTACCAAATTTATTGAATAAAGCGGGGCTTATTACCAGTAATTTGACAAAGTCTTATGGAATGATAACTGGGCTTTTCCTTCATTTCTATATTTTCAAATAGCAATTTTTTCTAATAAATTAATTATCAAATTTCACCATGGGTACGAAAAAGAAAATTATAAAAAGAAAGTCGGGTAACATAAAAGTTCAATTGAAGGACTTCAATTCTGGCCACTCATGGTATAGATCTGATAGTGTTACTATTCATAATGTTGATGAAAACAACATTGATGTACATGAAAAATTTGAATCTGATTCTGAGCCTGAAAGAGATATTTCAGCAAGTTCAAAAAAGATTAAACTTCAAGATAAAATAGATGAAAATGAAGCATCACATATAATTGTTGAACTTGAATGTTTGAAGAACGCAATAAAAAATGTTTCACCACTGTGCAGTACATGCCAAGTGGGATACTTGACAGTAAATTGTGATACGCATAGAGGATTAGCCTCGCAAAGTGTACATAATACAAGTACATGTAGTTGCTTGAAAATAAATTTTCAATTTTTGTGTATTCTTTTTTCATTGTTATTGCCATGGTCATCATCACCCATACCAAAATGGATATCTCTTGCATGTCAGCCAGTAATTAAGTCGAGACCCAGGGTCTAATTGTGTTAATGATTCACGCTCTCACAGAGCATGTTAGCGAAACGTACCTGACTGGCTCATAATGTGATTATGACTATTGGTGTTAAGTCAAGTTACATTGTACTTTATGTAGACTTGGAATTGAAAAATAAACAATACAATACAACTTATGTTTGTGACAGCTCCTTCTACCGATTTACTAATAATGGATAATATATAGAATATGACTAGTCAAAATGTATGATTCAAACAAAACTATTTTCTTTATTTCAAAATACACTCTGCGAATTGTTGCATAGTAATGCAATACGCGTCTTCTTTTATTTCACCTTTAATATCTAATGGAGCTAAACTCCGTATGAAGTTCAGCACAGGTGATGGAAAGGGATACTTGGCATCCTTTGGTCCAATATTAGCCTTTTTCAAACAGAGCCCAAATGCAATATTGTCTATATCTAATAGCTTTATCCACAATTCCTTTCCTTTTTCTTTGTTCTACAAATGTTTTAACGGATGCTATAAAGGTAGTCCCATCAACACTGTAATCAAAATAGGAATGTATTCAGCACTTTACTAGAAAGCAATATTTGTCAAATCAATGAATATTTATGCTCTAGAAATTTGTCTTTTACAATCATACTTGAGATATAATGCTACAAAAATGACATCTCAGTAAACAAGCAAGACCTAACGATGTCTGGACCTGCGTTGCGTGTAACAGTTCAAAGTTCAAAGAGTCATAACTACCAGAGATGGATAAATGCATATGTTAGCTACTCACTGCTATTATATTGAAATTAGAATTTATACATAATGTTCTCGTGTTCAACAGGACAGTCATTCAGGAAGCACATTTAGTGTTTAAAATAGAAGACCACCTCTCTTTAGTTGATAGCAGTATCATAGGCAGGAGGACGTTATGACCAAATTTTTTAATTATTTCTCAATGTTATTATGGGGAAGGTAAACCCCCAAACCCCGCGTTTTTTATTTCGAAAGGCTGAGGGGCTACCCACTGGACGTTCCCCGGACACCCTCAACTAAACCCAACTCCGGGGCAAAGCCCCCCAAACACCCCACCGGGAGTTACATGTTTATGTTGGGTCGCCCACGTTAGTAGTAGCAGAGACAAGCTTTTGGACAAGCTAATAGTATAAGATGCACACAATTTCTAATTTCAAAGAGGAAAAGTTCTTGTTTAAAACCAGTTTCAGCCATTTAGTGTTAAAAAGAAACAACCCCAAAATTGG
>CM032660.1:54539767-54565995 GCA_019095985.1 Streblospio benedicti | reverse complement strand
TATCTTGACATGGACCAGTTTGAATGCTAACGGTTGCAAAGAAATAGAACCCCAGATGTTTCTGAAATTTTGCCCATGTAGATAGGTATTTTCTAGCTTTTGGAGACACCCAGACATGTGTATGTAAAGTGTATACATCAGGTTTTCAGCACATAGCACACATGCATGCAATCAGTCAGTCTAGAGCAGTCTGCCCGTAGAAAAATGACTTTTTCTTTGTCAGTTATGTGTTACGAGGTTTGGGGTGGAGGGCGAAACAAGTTTGGTGTGGTGTACTGATGATCTAGTGTAACAGTATTATATGTAATAGGTCTAGTTATATGTTATGGTCTGGTTATGACCTGGCCTATATGAATATGGTAGTGTTCACCTGACATGTTTGGTATTTAATTAGGTCACTGACCTGATATTTAACCAGCCATCATTGGATTTTCACTGCATTTATGTATGAGAATTCAATGGTGTATGGTATGTTTGTAATAAAACTTTTTATTATACTATCAGGTTAGTGAAATTTATTTTATCTTTAAATAATTTTTTTTGTTAGGGTACTTTTTGATGCCATTTATGTATGAGAATTCAATGGTGTATGGTATGTTTGTAATAAAACTTTTTAATTATACTATCAGGTGTTATATTATAACCAGCCAACACCCAACACCCAACACCAGTCACAATTATCTGCTCTGGTCATTCAGTTGACAGTTTTTGAACTATAAGTCGACTGGCTACATATGCTACATATGGACATATACAGGCTACATATGGGGGCTTCGTCTGTAAATGAATCTTGGATGGGCGTCGATCGACCAGGTGTCTAAATGGCAGCTGAAAAAGAAGGTCTGGTAAAGTTGTTTATGAGGTGCTGAGTGCTGAAGTATTACAGCCGGCTTCAAGCTTCAAATCAGAGGTATACCTGCAAATCAAGTCAGTTTGCAAAGCTTTGGAATTGTGGAATTGGAACTAGCTAGTAGTGTGAAAAACCCGGGTTGTAAAAAGTTGTACATTTGCAAGGAATCACTCGACAGAAGTCTACTGACAAAAGTCATTTTTTGCTATTTTTTTTGGAATTTTTGAAGTGCATGTGTTTTTTCTGTGTGCATATAAAAATCAACACACAATCACTTAAAGTTGGAAAAACTACACATATTTATCATAAATTCTGTTTGAATCCAGTGGAAACGTGCCCTCATGTTCAATGTATTTCATACTTATAGGCGCAGGGTCAATTTACAGACAAAGATAAAACATCAGTGGTTACTCTAAGCCACATATGAGTGAGCTTGCTGTTCCTTCAGAGTTTCTAACCCAAGGCCTTTGAAGAGCGTGCTCCCTAACAGAGGCACTGTTGATCTCAGCGCATGCCATTCCTCACTTCCCTGTTTTGTCACTCTAGGTGTCACATCTTTGTTGATATCACAAGGTTCCTTAAGCTGTACCCAATTCTCCATCCAATAGAAGACCTCTAGAAAGAATTTCAGAGCAATAGTCTCCACATGGAAATCGGCCTCCCCTAGCATCTTCATGAAGGACATGAAATCGTTCAGCATGCCATATTGATATAGCTCTTCTATAAAAGCTGGCAACAGCTTCTCACCCTGCTTCCAAAATTCATGAATTTCACGGTGGTGAAGATCAAAAAGTCTCCGAGCAAACTGCTTTTGTTGTTGACCCACTTGGTTGCTTGGAGCACCAGGATCTCCAACAATCAACCTTTGTTCTGCTGGAGTAAATATTAGTTCACTGTGATTAGTATCATGGTGTGGTGTGTTAATGTCCTTTTGATGTGCTTGGCTGGTAGGTGATTTTTCTCCCAATTCTTTGGCAGAATCATAATCTTTGCTTTCATCCACAATTCTTTTCTTCTTGCGATTCAATGACAGATTATATTGTAGTCGTTTCTTGCGCTCCATACCTCGTTCATTATTGAAAGAAAAAGAGTTTAAAAATTATCTGTGAATGTTATACCTAGTTCATAACTGAAAGAAAAAGAGTTTAAAAATTACCTGTGAATATTATAATCCCAACAATTGGTAAATAAACACATTGTGTTCAGTTGTATGGCTAAGATACACATCACATGAAACTTAGAGTCACACGTCAAACTCAGGGTGCTTGAAAAGTGCATACACGCCAAACCTTGTTTTCAGGTAAAATAAAATTAAAATCAACTGTTAACTGATTGCATGCCGTGTGATGTGATGTAGATTCATATTTTTTGTGATAGCTAGCCATACTTCAAATATGATAGCTGTGGCAAAGCCTCCCCCCCCCGGTAGATATGGAATGTGGGGATTTTAAAATTAAAAATTAAAAATAACTAAAGAAAATGCAATGTTATATTTACGTGTACATCGAAGACAAAACAGCGTGTACACTGTTAAATTAGTCACACAAAAAGCATTCATTTTCTCGACATAGAGGTTCTTCCTAATTAGGAAATGATCATAAATAATGATACCGGGGGGGGGGGGGGTCGTCCAAAAAGGTGGGGGGGGGGGGGGGTCGTCCAACTTTTGAACAATACTAAACTCATCTATTGAGTACAATAATAACAATACTAGCATGTGTACAAACGACCGTAATAATGTATTTTCATTAAAAGGTGTATGAGTATATTGGCATGTCAGGCTTACTATAAATACTACATGCTCTCTGAGCACTTAAACAAACATCTTGGTATGGGTAGTCTATGTGTCACATAAAGTGAATCTGCTGAATAGTCAATATAAACCAAAAGCACATTGGCTGTAAGCCCATACCACCGCTGTATTACAATACCAACTCTTACTTTAGTACTTTCTTTTTAGCATAACAAGCCAAACATGAGTGATATCCCCTACTGGTTGTGGGGCAGGCGGTGCTGTTGTAGCCTGCGGGAACTGTGAGGGCACAGCCGGACCGTGGGCACGCTCCGGTCGTCTTGTTGCACACCTCAGTCTGGTCAGCGCAGCCACACGGCTTGGTGCAGTCAGGTCGCCGACAGTAGACACAGGCCACTAGGAAGCAACATCGGATAAATCATAACATAAGTCATTCATCAGAATGTGACCCACCGGATGGTTACGTTTTTCGCATATATGCTATTAGATTGGATGAAATGGATGTAATGTTGTTAATTTTTATATTAATCCGTATTTCTAAACTCAAGTTAACTTCAGCATTGAACAGGTGATTGCCATTGTGTGACGTTCAATGGAATTATGTCAGACTAACGCCGAGCAATGTTCAACATATTTGGTTCATCGAAGAATCGTCAAAGGGCCGCATTGAATCATCATCTGTTTCCCAATCTGCCCACCAATAAAGGCTCACACGGGAAGGTCTTGCTTCCTCCACTGGGCACTCCATTCGAAATGATGGCACACAGGGAGAAGTCAATATATATTTTGTTCTCAGACTTTCGGACGTTCCCCATATGAATAAAGGCCTAAACATAAAGAAAAAACATAAAACATAAAGAAAAAAGTCTTTATTTGTTCATTTTTAATTATTTTATATTGTTATGATTAGTACATGTATATGAATATAATGAACATTTAAATAAATTAAAATGGGGAATAATTACTTTCCTGTGATTAATACATTCTATGCAGTGGGCTCATACCTATCAATCGGGAGATATTTTCATTGTATTGTATTACCATGTGTCATATTGACTACTAAAATCAGATACTAACATAAATATGTTCCATCTGTTAACTGTATTCCCAAAGTATCAAGTGCTCTCCATTAGTCATTGTAATTCATTGTTTCATAGCTCTTTTTGGCTTATTTTGGTTAATGATTTGTGGCAGCCTTCTTTAAGCTAAAAGTGATCTTTGATTTTGTCAAAACACAGTTTTGAGATCATAAATGAATCCAGTATGTCAAATATAGTTAACAATAATTTTATATATGTTATTCGGCTATAATTTGAATGGTATATATAATAAACATATATCACAGAATGGCGGCCATCTTGGCAGCCATTTTTAATTGGCTTTCAGAAAAAGCATTTTAGGAAACCAAACTAATTTTTGTTCAAATCCCAAAAAATAAGAATCAGCAAAAATACTCTATAAGAACCACGATTCCTAGGTTGGAAACATTTCTACAGGACATATAACAAAATGCACAAGAAAGGAGTGTTCAGTTTTGTATCTCATCATGGAATTACCCATTAGATAGCTAAGATATATTACATCAATCGGCAACCCCATTGCTATCACTAACAATAACTATTTTACGAAAATATTAAACTCATAATTTGAAATGTGTATTAACTATGTCAAAATTTAAGTTTTCCCATAATTCAGTGACCTTTTGACACCTAGTGACCACATGACCTTTCCATCCAATCGACATGAATTTTCATTATAATTATAATGGGTACTATTCTAAAAACATTGGGGGGTCATTTAGCATTCTAGGCCTAGAACTTGTAAAGATATGATGTTTTACATTTACCCCACCCCTAGATTTTGGTCCTAAACTAGGACTCGCTGTCGTCACTTCAGACGTCATTTTCTCACTTATTGCTGGGTTACCAATCGACTACCTAATCTTTTTTTCACATTCTAGATGGTGCACTTCAAATATATGAAGAGAAACCCCGGCCCCCTCAGCACAAGGATTATTCATAAAAACGTTCCAAAGTGTACATGAAATATCAACACAACGCAATGGAAATCTCTGATGCAAACTTAGAAAATGTACTTGGTAAAATCATTTCTTACTGACATAACGATATTAAAAAAAAGTTCTTACCTTTCTGTAAGGTGAGTTTGGCTGGTGGAGCATTTTCTGTTTTCTTACAACCATCACCGTCTAGAGCGAAGAATTTTCCTTCAGAAGACATCTGTTCACGGGCACAGCGTATTGCTTCGTACGATATGTTTAAGCAAATAATGGTAAAAATGACTTTCATATCTGAAATTTGTAGAATAACAATAATATTCACAAATTGTACACATTAGAATGACAGAAGTTGAGTAGTGATCTGACAGATTATTATAATAAATGTTTGGTGTTGATTAACTTTCATCAGTCTAATGTGATGAGCAATTGTATCAAATCTCATAGCTCTGCTTTTTTGATGTAATCCTCCTCGAATAGACTGCACTGAGGCAATTTAAACAATAAATATCTAAATTATATATATAACCCTGCCCTACCCCAATCTCCCACACACCCGCAAAAAGAAAAAAAAGTAAATATACTTGAAGACATAGATGGAACGCTTGTTATAATTGAGTTAACCCAATTAAAAGGTGTGGCTAAGTGGCCAATAGGGATCAAAATATCCCACAAATCACTGTTTGGTCTTTTTTCCGCATCCTTTCTTTTTGTACGTTTTGCTCATGTCCCACTTTTTAGTCCTTTTTCTAAACAGATCGGCCATTAGATATTCAGCAGAGGTGCTTATTCTCTCAGCTGCAAAGAATCTTCTTTTTCAGCTTACCTACCACGTTAACATTTCTTTCACACTTTTATTGTAGACACCTATGTCTCCGCTTCTCTAGACATTTTTTTCAGACGCTGCCTCTGATAGAATTTATCAACAAAAAACAAAATAATGTTCCCTGACTGAATATCAATTGACCACGGTATTACTAGTGATTTTGATTCTCTCTACTTTTCCTTCCATCCCCTTTAATTTATTGCTGTCATTTTTTTTCAATACTTTTCATCCTCAATTTAGTCCTTTTCAGCCTCATCGCATTTCTTTCCAACATCCTCACCCTCACCCACTCACAGCAATAATTCCTGCAAAGTCAGTCCAGTGATACATCTAAGGGAGTTTCCATAATTTCTTGCACAGGGGGGTATATAAAGAAGAGAAAAATTATTAGAATGAGCGACACCCCCCTCCCCCGAGCATAAATGGAAGTTGAAAAACACCCCAATGGGGCTTCACTGAAAATTGAGTGACCTCCACGCTTTAGGTACAAGCTGGACCTTTTGGTACATACAAAATAGTTTAATAACATCAATGGCCAAATCACGTGGGGCGGGGTTAAAAGGAAGTGGGTGCGGAGAAGCATGATGTGACATTATTATTATGTCATATTTATAATATATTAGTAATACCAGAAACCCATAAGCTGATAAGAGCATGCTCTTATGGGTTGCTGGTAATACCATCTTAAAGGAAAAGGAAACGCTTGGCAAAAGTTAGGCTGTAATTGTAAACATTTGTATGAAACGTCATTCATCACACCCCAATTTTTTTAATTGTGTGTTAACAAAGTTATTAATAAATTAAGCATCTTCATGTAAGCTTCCATTTTAGAATATTTGGGGCTCCTCTGCACATTTTGGTGGGAACACACTCCTAGCATGGCCATTTACTAGCAGACGAATTCTGCTGTCTATTAGCCGTTGCCGTTAGCAACCACAGTGGCAGCAGCTAGCAAATTGTCCCATGCTAGCCTTTGTCAAGGCCAAGAATATCATTTAAGGTCTCAGACCACTAAACAAATGCTCAATTGTAAGATCTATTAACAATGTAATAACCAGCCCCCTCTACCCTGCTTAGCTTTGAGTGTTGGCCAATAATCTTATTTTTCTTCAACAGAGTATTTCATTTCCAGTTGCTGAGGAGAAAATTCACATGGGCATAACCACCTTCCCAGAGCTCTGGCAGCCATAGAAGAGACCTACCCCTTGAAATCCTCTGTAGTCTAGCACTATTCTATTTGATACATGGCCGTCTTATAACTGACCAATGTGCACTAACTAAAAAAAATACAGGCCGTAGCTACATATGAGGCAGGGGAGGCAACTGCCTCCTCTCCCTCTTAAAAAAGGGATAAATTAAAACGTTTTCTTGGGAGGGAGGGGAGGGTCAGAACCCCCATGCTTACGGTGCTTGTCTGACCAGCCTCGCCCAATATACTGTTTTGCAATCCTGGCTACGGCCCTGAAAATATTTAAATAAAATAACTGGTTTGACACCTATTGGGTATAAGCTTAATTATTTTACCATATCTATTATCAGTAAATAATCGGAACCACGCCTACTTTCTAGTTATAGCAACAAGCCACAGCACCCAAGTGTTCGACTGAATTTTTGCTATTTTGTATTGATTTGGTCGTCTGAGACCCAATGAGGGAAATGATGAATATTTTATTTTGCTTAAATATATACTTATGATGTCTGCAACATGTCCAAGTCATGTTATGCCACTTAGAATTTTTTTCTTTTGCATATTCATGCATTTAAAAGTTATAGGTTTACAAAAATACGCAATAAGTTCTATATCATGTCTTACGTTTGAACGCCTGGAAATCGCACTTTTTAGTAGTTTAATGCTTCAAAATGAGCATTAATGCTAGTTTAAATATATAAACTTTAGATAACATCACCAGAAAATGAAACAAAATTCATTCTAGTCCAACAGCAGCAGCTCTTTTAGAAAAAATATTATTTGAGTGTTTGTTTTTCTCCCAAACTGTACTTTCTAGGCCACTTGCAGCAAAGGTAAAAGTGTTGTTTGTAAAATATCCTTTAGCCTATTTCTTCATTGTTACAGACCGTATAAACATACAATTTGGGGTGGGAATATACCTAATATTGACTCCTCTAGAAGTCTACAAAGATCCATTTGAGGTCTTTTACACAGGGGTCCGGATTCATTGTCACGCCATTTTCGTCACATCATAGATTCACTTTTGATTGATGTAGGATGTTTTTTTCTTGAATTATGTAGTATGCATGGACACTGACAACAGACAGAAACATAAAAAATCAAACCAGCTGCTATAGTTATGCTACTCGTTGGCCATAAAAATGGCCCCGGGCAAAAAAATAATAAATTTTGTACAAAAAGCCAACACTGATTCACAATGAAAAAGAGTGTTTTTCAAGGACAATAGCACATATTGTGTTTGAGAATAACTTAATGTGACAAAATAACCAATTTACTGGACATGTCATACCACATATGAAGGCCTATAAAGATTATTGAAACCTGTGATCATAGCACTCAGAAACAGCCACAGTCTAAATGTCTCAGCTTAGCGAGATGATATTCTTGGCCTTTGCTAATCCCTAGCTGGTGACGTCACGCAGCCTTAGCTTGGCCACACCGGCTACGTCATAGCCTGTTGAATATTTACTAGCACATAACAAATACAGCCGTAATCAGCTCTCACGTATTTGGTCATGTATACATACTGGAGTGTGTTTCTGGCTATAGTTTTGTTTACATGCATATGCATACAATATCTCATGCTAGCAAATGTTTCTGGCAGTGTATGTATAGGCATGAGTGTTCTACTGTGACAGACAAGTCACTTATGCGATGCCATAGAGGTCAGTAGAGAAACAATAATCTCTCTGTCACCAACACCCAACAGCATGACAAACTAGGTTTATGCAAGCCTTGAATGTGGTTGATCTTATGGGATTTTAGATTTTGTATGTTTCTTATTCATGGCAAATGTTATATTTGTATACATGTACTTCAATTGGGGATTTCAAAGAATGTGTAATAACACGAATAATGATTCTATTGGGAAATGGAAATTTCATAGAAAGTAAACTGTACATCTCATTATCACACAAAAACATCTGATTATATCACTGATAGCATACACACATTATGGTGTATATAAATGAAATTAAGAAACACTAAGTTTTCTTATTTTTGCATACTACAAGAGTATATTTAGCAACTTAGTAAGGCATATTTATTAGGTCATTGTGAAATACTAAACATTAGTTACGTATGTATTTACTTTTGTAAACTATCAAAAATCAGCTGTCAAAAAATACATGCTATGCAACGTGAGTGCTACCAGTGAGTTACTATGGTTTTGTGTCAGGCGCAAAGCTGACAAAGACTGTATTCCTTAGAAAGCCGGCTGGGATTGATGCTAGGACTCTGACCGCATGTTTTTTGTTTACCACAGCATAAGCCAGCCTTCAGAAAAGGCTATGATATTTAAACACCAGTCTATTAGAGTCAGTCTAACATATGCACATTTATGTGAACAGAGTTGTGTTCTGTGTGGCTGTTTTCATATGAAGGAAACTATATATATTTAAACTAAATTATAAATATCATAGCCTTTAGAAAGGCTAGTCCCATGCGTGCCATATCTCTATGTTAATTGGCATGTACAAATGTAGCTTCTTTCGGGCTGTTCTTTATTACACATACCTATCATTGCCTATAGGCTTTATCTTTACTTTCCTAAATTTCAGTATCTTGCATGTTTTTTATACTTTTATTTCTTTATTAATATTTTTATCCTATTTTCCTTTACAAAAACCCAAATTCTATTCCTAATTTCAAACATATTAAAATGGCCTTCTCTTTCTGCTTTGTTTGCAACAAAATCCTCCATTGACACTATTAACAGCGTTTTAAAATGAAATTGTCAGATAATATATTGTGGTTACAGTGGTTAACCGAGCAGAGCGTCAATATTAAATCCTCCTCTTGTTTGCACACGTTTTTGAAACAGTATAATTAGTCATATCAATACAAGATCCAGACAACATGATCACACTTCAAATGTCTATGCGCATTTTTGTTGGACATTATCATATATGTCTTGAATCCTGCACCTTCAAATGCTTTTGTAGTATTTAATGTGTTTGGTGAAAGTTGACTATGGTAAACAGAATTAGATCCGGGTGTTTCCTAGTCGTGTTTAGTTAGTAGTACTAGTGCATATTATAGCTGCTCGGGAAAAAGAGTAGTGTTTTCTGGATTATTGTTTAAGTTTGAACATAAAAGCTCTTAATTACATATGGTGCTGTAGACTATCAAGCTACTCAACGATGGCTACGGGCTCTTCTTTACAAGCGCTGGATATCTTTAAAGAGCCAGCTTGTTTGATATTTACTGACCATACAAACAATCTCCGAGTAAATGGACAAGTTTTGGAACAGGTAAATGCATTATATAGTTCAGGCAAAGATATACGTTCTCTTGTGCACGAAAATCTATTTTTGATTCACTAATCTTATTGGGAAAATAGAGTACCTATGCGGACAATGCATATGGATCGCATTGTCAACATGTATCTGTTGGCCACTAAATCAAAGCCTTGTCATGGCTGGCTTCATAGCGCGGCTTGCTATCGATAATTCTTTTATGCTTTATATGATACTCTTATTTACCATGTACTTTAGTTTTTAATGTCTTTACATATCAATACCTTTGCAGTTTTTTATGTATTTTTGTCATTGTCCTTGTTGTTGTTTTTGTGTATGTTTCTTTCTGTTTGCTTTTTATTGGAAAAATAGGAACGAAACATGCGGCCAGTATAGACATTATAAATTCATGAAATTACTAATATATCTATGGTGGAACGTAGTGAATGTGGATATGACAATGAGTCAATCAATACGCCTATCAAATACGCCCACGTCAGAGAGCATTCATTCTAATCCTTAGAGCAAATCACATATCTCTGTGATATGTTAAATGAACAGAATCTGATGTGTGAATGTACCGCTGGTGAAGCAGGATGGAGAGCATTGAACTCACGCCTAATGCTCTGCTAAGTGTAGTGTCAATTTTGATGATATTTTATTTAGCAACATATACTGCGTAACCATAGACCAGTTTTCTTATCGCTGTCTCAATGAAATATTTATGTACTCTGTACGATCGTATTATCCACGGTGGTGTTTAATTATCAACGGTGAACAAAGTGTCTCAAAATAATTACTACAGACTACAATTTATACTACCACGTGGTGCAGCCTCGATCAACCAAAGCTCTGTGATGCTACAGCATGGCAAAAAGTAGTGATAAAGACTGATACTGTTTGTCTATTTTTCCCAGCATGCAATTATTTGTAGCCACCTGCTGGCTTTAGACAGGAACTATGATTAGAAAAAATGTATACCCAGCAAATATCCAGCATCAACACCCTTGGGGGCGGGGGCGCAGCCCCCCCCCCTCCCTTTTGCTTAAGTGCGCCCCCCCCCTTTTCCAAAAACACGGATCTGCCTATGACATTTCACACTTTAACATATCCTACTCACAATAATGCATTAAAAGACCATAAATATATGCAGACGTTGCATGTCAAACGTGAAAACAAAATAGTTGACGTCACACAATAATATACTAAGAAACAAAGAACATAGTTACAGAAATTGAACCTCAACTGAAAGCCCCCTAGAAAATAATGCCTCACCAAGTCCATAATATACCAACCAATAATTACAGAGAACACAACCAATAAGATAGAAACATACATAGGATTATTAGAAAACACTTTTAAAAGAAGATACACTCAATACAAAGCCCCATTCAACCATAGCAACTCAAGAAACACTATTAAATTCAGCCAACATATGCAATTTAGAAGACACTAAAATCATTCACAATAAAATGGAAAGCATTATCAAAATGCACCCAATACTCACCAACATCACAAATGCAATCTGTGTTTAAATAAAAAATATTACACCATCTGCCAACTATCCATATACATCATAAACAATAGAAATTAACTTCCCATAGAGTGAAGACACAGACAGTACTTAACATTTAGTGCAATATGAACATACAACTAACACATCAAACATCTATGGGATATTGGTATTATGCCCATTCCAATTTGGGTTCTATACTAGATAATGCAATGATACTTCTGTGTTAAACCATAGGCAAATCCAGGTTTTTGGAAAAGGGGGGGGGGACGCACTTATGAAAAATGAAATGCGCACTTTGGGGTTTCATGAGAAACCCTATGAAAATGAAGTATTTTGGTGGGAAAAGCGGGGGGGTGGGGGCGCCCGCACGCCCCCCCTGGATCTGCCTATAGTTAAACCCCCTCCCCCAACCACTCACACCACTTACACGTGTTGCAGGTGCGCCGCCTGCCGGGCGGTCTGGTGGTGGTGGGCGTGGCCGGCCTCTATCGCACCGGAAAGTCTTTTCTGCTCAACATGCTAGCCGCAAAAGCCACAGAAGGGGGGAAGACCGTGGGGATGTGGGGCGAGGACATTGGTAAGTGGGCAAGGTCCCGGGAGGCTAGGTACAGTAGAGCCAGTGTACAGTGTGCAGGAGAAACCACAATTAAGGCCATCTCTATAATAAGCCCACCTTGGTAAAAGGGCGAGGTACATTAGAACATTCCCATTTAGACCACCCAAGGTTAGTTTATTATATTATAAACATCATGTTAAAAAATGATTTACAGACCCCATGTAGGGTCGTATCTAGTTATCCTTACTTTTGCTGAATGGGCTTTGCTGTAGATAAGGATTGTAAAACTGTTTGCATTCATGAAATAGAAAATATTCAGTTTATAAAACTGCACCCAGATTATCTTATTTAGTTTTGTGGCACAAAACAGGGACAACGACAAAAATGAAAACAGAACTATTTTTAGTCTCTTTAGTTAAAATTGTGTATATCTCACTCGTGCTTTCTTCAGACCTCATCAGAAAAGCATCTAAAAGTTCAAAATATCGAAAGAACCAAAAGCTTTTATACAAATTCTTTTAGATTCCAGCTTCGTCCTCCGTTCAAAATTTGTAAAATGAATTTTATTATGTGCATAGATATTGTTTGATGAGAATACGTTTGTTAAAAATCACTTAATTAACACTTAATATTTACATTTTTATACATCTTCATTTACAAGTTATGCATTGATTTTCATTCTAAAGTTAGAATCACATAATTAAGTTTCATTTCATAAAGCTTTAATTTAGCATTATTAGCGTGTCTCAGTAGTGCACATCAGTCACCGGCAAACTAATTTCACCATCGGTGTACATGTATACTTAAATTTCATTTTTTCTTCTAGCCAACAGACATTTTGCATTGGGTTCTACTATCAGCCGCCAAACTGATGGCATCTGGATCTGGGCCAGAGCGCACCCTCATGATCCACACAAAGTGCTCCTGTTGCTGGACACAGAGGGACTGGGAGACGTGAAAAAGGTGGGCTGTATGCATGAGGACGACAATGGGACTTACGTGTAAACATTAAATAGTGGTCCAAAATTATTTCAAAATTCAAGGATTTAGAATAATATTTCTTGTATGACAAAGCCACAAAATAATGAGGGTTTCCTATCCAAGCCTAATTAGTTTTGTTTATCAACAAACAACTTCAATCAGTGCCCCCCACCCCAAGGGAAGGTAGTAATGGGGTAAAAAGTGTAAAATTGCTATATTTCTTTAAAAATCTTCTTCTCTACTCCCAGGCATTGATCAGACAAACCAAGTATGTAGTAATAATAACCAAGGAAGGGTCTACCAAAATTGTAAATTTCATGACCCCCTACCCCAAGGGAAGGTAGTAAAAGTGTAAAATTGCTGTATTTCTTTAAAAATCTTCTTCTCTACTCCCAGGCATGTAGTAATAATATCCAAGGAAGGGTCTACCAAAATTGTAAATTTCATGACCCCCCCCCCCAAGGGAAGGGTAAAAGGTGTTCAAGTGCTAAGGCATTGTGGCCATAATGAGTCATATAGTGAAAATGCATTATTTCATATATAGAAAGAAATTCCTCCTCCCAGGTATGGATCAGACAAACTGTGTATAAAGTAATGATGATCAAGGTAGTGTCCAATACCTTCCCTTGGGGTGTGGGGGTCATGAAATTTACAATTTCTTGTCTCCTTACCCTACAGATGCTACATACCAAAAAATTATAAATTTCATGACTCCCAGGGCATTATTGAGGAATCCCTGAAAAAACATCAAAAATGCTTATCTCGCTAATATTTGTTGATGCTCAGGTGACCGTTAAGGCCCATTGGCCTCTTGTTGTTAATCATTCTATTTTTGAAAATTGGCAAGCAATCTGACAAACTGATTCATTGACATCTGTGTAAATTTAATTAGATACATAACCTTTGTGAAGAACTTCAATTAAAAAGTATGTTTTTTTTTCTAACTATTATTTTCGGTAAAGAAACTTTTCTTTTAAAGATACATATCCTATTTATTAGTTTTTACTCAGGTTTAAGTTTTGTGTCTGATTACGTTTTATAGTATAATCATAGAATTTGCTAATAAATCAGTTTAGCAAATTTTGCCGTTGATATAATTTCTTGTAATGTTTCCTTTTTACAGGGAAGCTTTGACCATGACAACTGGATCTTCTCCCTCACTACACTTCTCTCTAGCGTTCTCGTTTACAACACAAGAAATGCACTCGATGATGATACTTTCCAAAGAATGCAGTATCCTTTTTGTAGAATAGTATTTAGTAAGTTATAATCACGACAATCTGATATGTTATTCCTCTCATGATATATAATAATCTTTATGTTAAAAAAAGAATTAAGAAGTGTATGTTAGAAATTTGAAATTTAAAATTGATAAAATATGTATTCATATGGTATTTGAAATAAAATAGGAGCAATTAGCAAACCATATTGAACATAACACATCAATTATGTTACACATTACTTTTTCTATTGGATAAACAAATTATGGGTAATTTGCACCAATTTGGTCATTGATAGGGCATCTGGCTCCACCTTATTGTCACCCCCAAAAATGTCATTTTCACGCATTTTTTTTAGCTCTGTGCATACGAAGCCCATGAATTCTGTGGGTATGGTCCCCTTTTTCCGAAAATCTTATGGGTGGGGTGCATAACATGTCAGGGCGGTAGTCACAAATGAGGCAGGGGAGGCAACTGCCTCCTATGTTTTAGCGGGATTTTCGTTTGTTAAACCCTGAATGAAACTTACTTTTAAGATTTTTATTTTTAAAGTTACTTCTCTGTCCGAAATAGCTTCAGAAGTATGAAAAGATGTCTAAAGTTTAAAATGTTCTTCAATGAGCATGCCCCCAACCTACTATAGAAAAACTGTGCACCTATAGGGTTTGTGTGAGTCGTAGCCCAACATAGTTTTCCTACATTTTGCAATCCTGGCTACGGACCTGCATGTTGATAGCTTTGCTCTAGTTCCTTCACCATACTGAGCTATATCACTGAATTGGCGGACCACGTACGTGCCAAGAGCGATCCTGAGTCAGAAGATGCTGACTTGGACTTGGTCTTACCGCACCTTGTGTTTGCTGTGCGGGATTTCTTTCTGGACCTGGAAATTGAGGGAGAAGCTATCACTGCGGACGAGTATCTAGAGGGGGCATTGAAATTAAATCTACATGTAAGCAGTTTTAGAAAATTAAAATCATACATGGTTTTCTTCAACAATATAACGAACATTCAGAAGCACCGTAGGTGTTACAATACAACTGTTGTCTTTGTAGTTATCCCCATTACTATATATTTAGACCATTTAATTTGTAGAATTGCCTAATTCAACATCCGAAGTGTATGTACAAAAACATGTGCATTTATTTGTTCAGTGTATTGGTGCATATAGCCTAGGAATACATATTTTGCAGCATGGTGATTCAAGGAGAACACAGGACTACAACCTGCCCAGAATGTGCATCAGACAATATTTTAAGCACAGACGATGTTTTGTGTTTGATTTCCCAGTTCACAAAAGACAGCTCATTCGAAACTTAAGTGAAATGCAGGAAGACATGATGTCTCCAGACTTTCTAGAGCAAGTGTCCAATTTTTGTGACTATATTTTTACAAAAGCGCCTGTCAAAATGTTAGTAAATGGGCAGCCCGTCACTGGAAATAGTAAGTTTTATTTATGTTTCAGCAAAATGATAATACCAGATATAGTAAAGATAAATGTATGTATTAAAGAAATTCTAGTTTTACTTCCATGCACAGAGTTGATAGTGGTCAATCTAATAGCTTGATAATAGCTTGACTTGTCTTATTTATTGATATATGTATGTATATAGATACATGTATAGAACGTCAAATCGACTTTAGCTTTACTTTATTTCAATGTTTTGAGTTATAGATACTGTTAAGATGCTTAGTTTAAATATGGCAATTTCTTCACTCTTTGTTAATATACCAAGTCTGCTTATTCAGTGCGCAATAGTTTTATTTCAGCAGAACCGCTTTTACTCTATTTTGGTTCTGTTATATCTAGGCATTACAATAAATTCACTCAAGATGAAGACTAAACAGAAATCAAATAATTAACTTACAAGATTTATAAATGCTATTGTGTATTTGGCTGATGCTTTTCGCTTTTCCTTACTGGGTAGACTTCAATCTTCTTTAAGATTGGATTAATTTGCAGCCAATTACATTACATTAATTCCTTGTACAATATTATCACCCAGAAAAGTTCTCATTCATTCATTATGATTTTATATTTGATTATGTGTTTATTATAAAACACTAATTCTAAATCCGTTTTCAAATATGATGTAGCTCAGCAACTAAAAAGTTTTATGTATGATGAAAGGTAATTTTTGACAGGCTGAAGTCTCTGATGGGAATATTTGACCCTATACTAAGTAACTGGCCTTATTATTGTGATTCGTTAGCGTTGTTCACCATATTGTATTCAATCGTGTACACTTTATCAGCATTCCAGCTGTAGTTCTATGTTGAGTTTCATTATTAATTATTATGTTGAATTGTCTTTCCTTCCCACTGGTTTTTCGAAACACAATATAAACTTCTTCTTTTTCATAATTTCATTTTAAACGCTTTTCATCTCGATAGAGACCTCAATTTTGATTTTTTACAAAATGATATTTCCCTTGCAATATAAAAATACAACTGATATTTTTAATTAAAATTAAAATTGAGAATGTCTCTATGGAGATGAAAAGAATACGTTTGTATTGTGTTTCTAAATAACAGTGGTCAAGAAACACAATTCATTACAATATGCAACCTACTGCCACTAACGTAATACATATGATATTGTCAATATAGTTTCTTTAATGAGGGTACACACAGAAGTCGCTTGCTAAAGTAATTTAGTATATAGCAGCAGGTATATACTAGTATTTTTTCCTCACATTCATGTTGCAAAATAGTGTTTTATTTGTAAACAAAATACAATGGTGCTAATATTCTTTGTTCTAGTGTTGGGTACATTGTTAAACATCTATGTGGACACTATAAGCCAAGGGAAAATTCCTGTTGTGGAGAATGCGGTTATGATGATGGCTACTATAGAAAACAGGAAAGCTGTTGATGATTGTGTGAAACTGTATGTGGAAATGATGGACTCGGGTTTAACACTACCTACAAAAGATTATGAGGTAACACCTTATGACCTCCTTACCCTCTTTATGACCTCTTAACCGTGTTTGAAGTTACTTACATGCACATTTCACCAATATGAATCATTACAGGGGATAAAATAAGGGAAAATGTAGGATTTTATTTCATAAAAGGATTGAAATATACACAAAGTTTTATATTACACAGCTTGATATAGCTACTATTGCAATTACGATCATTTAATTGTGTAAGTTTTAATTACAGATGTTATCCACTCATCATTTATTATGCTGGAAGAAGAGTGTGGAAGAATTTGTTGGAAGGGCTGTGTTTGATAAGTACAGTGATTTCCTGCAAGAATTTAAAGTAAGTTTGAAAATGATATTAAATTAGCAGCAAACTACTTTTCATTCAGCAGGTGTTTTTCATAATCAGTTTAATGCATATAATTTGGTTATTTTAGCGCAAAATAGTTAGATTAATTACATAGTCAGATCCTTTTTCCCACCAAAATACTTCATTTTGTAAGCGTTTTTGACATGTCCGCCATTTATCGCACGTACAAAACCCATGAAATCCCTTAAGTGTGCCCCCCCCTTTTCCAAAGACCTAAATCTGCCATTGAATTATCATAACAAATGAACAAAAACATAAAATAGATCACTTTAAAATCGCTGACAATATAACATTTTTTACAAATGAAGCTACAGACATGACATTATGATAAAAATCATCACATTAATAAGTCTAAGTAACTATGTTGATGATAATAAAAAATATGAATGGTGAAGACATTTTACTTTTCAGAAATATAGGAATATTGTTATGTAAGAAGCAATATTTGTATTACTATTTGCAGGACAAAATTTCACAAGAATATGAAAGGTATGGCACCAAAAATGAGGCAAAGTCCATGGAAGCTTGTAGGACAGCGCTCCAAGCTCGTCTAGAGCCTTTTAAGATAAAGCAATCAGAGGGAAGATATGCCTGTCCAGGAGGATATCAAATATATCATGCAGACATGCACTGGGTCCAAGAAGCTTACAATAACATCGATGGCTTGGGAGTTAAGGTTAGTCTGTGGTCTAGATAGTTTAATCACATCTATATTTCTGTTGTGACTGTACATTTTCGTATTTCACACATATTTCATGCATAGGCTGTATGAAAATATATATGGGTGCCATTCACGATTTCAATAATATTATAAGTATATAAAATCATAATAACAGCACAGTACAAAATGACATTTATTTCAATTTAAGAACATTAAGGTCACCACAAATGATAAAGAATTAAATCTAGGAGAGAAATAATGAAAGCTAACATTAAAACAAAAAATATGCTAGTTAGCATATACATATATGATACATGGGTACAGAAAATATTTATTCAAGAATTATTATATGTTATTATATAGCCAGAGCAAAGCATCCAAAAACTAACATGGAATGTGGCACCTATGATGACCGACAGGAATATAGAAGATTTGCCATTATGAAATTTACATCAATTAGCAGTGGCCATTTCATTTCATTCTCTTGAAATACATATGAAATACATGTCTTGATATTTAATTGTGACTAAAATGTAAATGTGGCCTTTTTCATGTTTTTATTGGAGCAGAAGGGCGATGTGCTCCTGGAGTTCCTACAGTGGGTAGCAGAAAACGGTGCAGCAGTTTTGGCTGCAGACAATCAAATGACAGAAGCAGAAAGGAAAACAGAAAGTAAAGCGAGCAATAAAGAAATTATTGTGTTATTTTTGCATGATAGCTTGTCAAGTGACTTGAGAAGGAATTTTTCCTGAGTGATGAAACTTAAAATAAGTCAAATGAAATTATTAAAGGTTAATAACTCTAAAAGAAGTATGAATTGTTATCTTATGAATAGCTTTAGCGAACATATTTAGTATAATTTTTAATGTACTATGTATATAATTCACTAGTGAATATGGATTTAAGTCCAAAATAAATGTATCCTTATCCCTATCCTTATCATTGTTTCTTAAAATTTCAAAATGTATTTCCATGCCTGTTTTAGATTGTATTTCACAATGAAAATGTACATTTGAGGGGTAAAAACAAAAATAGTAATGATGTGAATTTTTGTCTCACTAATTATTGTATCTATGTGGCAAACCTGAAAGGTGAGAAGGCTGCACGCCTTGAAGCAGAACGTTACAAGACGGAGGCTGAGAGGGCAAGGGCGAAAGCACAAAGAGTGGCAGCGGAGAGAGACAACATGGAAAACATCCGGATACTACAGGACAGAATGGAAGCCGCTTTGGCAGAGGAGAAACAACACCTTGAACAGGTATGTTATGATGAAGATGAATGGACTCAGCGTTCGAATATACTGAATGTGGATTGAGAACAAGTCCTCTTGTCAAACTCCTACTTGGACCTCTAAACCACACCTTTGAACAAACATGAGTCCCCACATGTCCATTTTCAACATCACATGATACAAATGATGTTGTAAAGTTTTCACGAATTTCAATGTGACACTTTTATTTGATAGTCTCAATGCAGGGATGTTGCTATTCACTTTGTAGGAGGTATTCAGTTGAATATGATTATTACAAACTAAATAGAGTTGTATTAACACTGAGTATGAAAATAGTATTTTCATAAATTATGTTTGATGTAAAATGACCATTCACTGTCTTAATTCCTTGATTTTTTAAGATAATGAAAAGCCGTTTGCAAGAACAGAGAAGATTACAAGAGGAAGGATTTGAGAAGGAGGCTGAACGTTTAAGACAACAGGTTGAAGAACTTCAGCACCTTATACAGGTACAGAAACCAAGTAACACAGCAAATATTTGTGGTGCCATCATAAATAAGATATTGATAAACCTACTGTGGGTTTCTGCTCATATGAAAACCTGTTCGTGTACCAAAAACTTCCATTTTCTTGTTGTTGTTTTTCATTTCTAAGAGCATTGACATGTATAAAATCCATGAATAAAATCCTTGGGCAGCATCCCCCTATGGTCTGGATAGTTTTATAACGTTTTTATTGGGCTGTAACTGTGCAATTTTGCATTTCACGCATAGGCCACAGTAAAATATATTGGTGCCATTAACATTTTCTATAATATATGAAATCATTATGTTCTAGAAACAAATCTTAATACATTTTTACACAGCAGAGAATAACTTCTTGTAATTCCACTCTCTAACCCAAGTGGTGAGGAGGTGGGGGGTGGATGTCTCTTTATTATTGAATGGTTTTATAATTTGAAGCAAAATATATTGTAAAATTCTGTTGGGAGGCCATCAATTCCAGGAGATTTATTCATTTTAAGATTAATTGACACTATCACATAGTTATGTAAATCTAGCATTCACAACCCAGCACCTTCCTACCTCAAAGGCCTTATTGGTCAGTACGAACCCAGTCACTCTCTCAGGTCTACATCATAAAAGCTTTTATCGGTACCTGCAACTCGGTTCAGGTCTTATGGGAACCGAGCATTTTCCAAGGCAGCACCATTGTTGTGGAACAATCTTCCTCTCCAAATAAGACAAATAAACAATTTGGATGAATTCAAATCCTGTTTAAAGACACATTTGTTCCTTTAGAGCTGAGGATTTTTACTCTGCATGCAGCACACTTGAACATTTACTGTCTGGAAAGTTGCGCTATATATCTATATGTATATATTATAATTATTATCTCTTGATGTAAGCTAAAAAAGTAGACCTGTTATACTGTCTTTAGGAGCAGCAGAAAGAAGGGACTGGTAGTTGGTTCCAACGTGCAAGATCTGGGTTAGCGAGTGCTGCTGCAGCAATAGGAGGTTCATCACTGGTGAGTAATGTGCTGTGAAATTCTTACACCATTATTGCTGTATTCTTAGAGACAGGTGGAAAAAGAGAGAGAGACACAGAGCACAAGTATGTGGGGTGAATGTACTGAATGTACTTAATATACTGAATGTGTGAGCATTAACGTCTTTTTTTATTCTCATATCCTTTCTCAACTACCTGTGGAGCATACAGCAGGAGTAGACTTAAACCTCGAGACCTAAACACTCACGGGAGTATTTTCCGATTACACACCTTGTAACAAAAATTAACATATGAGAAGACTGGTAGTATGAATGTATATATGTATAACCTCAATTGCTACCTAAAGGTGATCCCTGCCCAAGACCCATAGCAGTGCCAAAATTGTTTCGACACTGTTGAAGCAACAGTTTTTTCTGCAAATAGCTTGAAACAACTAATACCATGGTTGTGGGGAGAAAAAAGAGATCGATCCATCGAGGATACCACATATGAGAGGACTAATAATTATTGAACCAAGTAGCGAGAATACCAATAACATCTTAACCATCAGAATATCATGACATGTATAAGGCATTTATCTTGATCAGAAATCTCCTCCTGACATGATATATACCAAATGTCATTGCGAATTGGTTAAAGAGGTTTTGGCAAGGACTACTTCAATACATAGGAAAGACAAAAGTGTCTTAGTTTTATAAGTTCCTATATTCTAAGTATTGGTAAAAATAGACTCAAACTTTACGCATAGGCCTGCATAGCCCATTAATAGAAGAAGTTCTGCTAGCCGCATGTCCCTATAACATCTTTCACATATTCACATGTATATTTGTAGGGTGGATATATAGGTGGAGCTGCAACATCGATAGGCACAACACTTTTTGGAATAAAAGTAAATATTTATTTCATACAATGTATTAATGATTGAATGTACATTAACAAACTTATAGACAGACAAATAAAGTGCATATAGAACAATTCAAAATGTCAGAAAATTTATTTTGTGTGCTTTCCAAATATTGCATTCAGTATACATACATGTAGTGTACCTTTCACTGCAGGATGACCCAAGGCCTAAACCAAAAGAGACTAAAGACCTGGAAGACATGGACACATCAGTGAGTACATTATGAACAAATATCATTTACAATACAAAGAGCTAATGATCAGTAATAGTTTATTCAGCAGCATTGTAGGATTTCCTTATGTATAGGAGATTGATTCCTTTTTTCCTGAAACTCTGCAAATTTGTGATGAAATAGAAATAAGAATTACTAATAAATTCATGGCATTATATTAGACTTCTTAGTACCTCAGAATTATTTCGGTGTCTTAGTTAGTGAGTGACCCTGTGGGCCAAACTACTTTTTTAATACATTTGGTCACTCTTGGCCTATTTACAGGCCCTCGACGCTAAATCAAACTGACTGCCGTGCATAATGAAAGGGGTTCTCATTTGGTGTAGTCAGTCATTTTTAAATGCTAGTGAAGAGCACGAATATGATGTATTTTTTAAAACTTTCAATTCACTAACTACTCTAATTATAGTTATTATATTCAGAATATTTAACTTATTACCAGTTATTCAATGTCAATGACCTTTTCTTTGAGGAGAAGGATGATAAACCTCTGCAGGGTAGAGAAAATGCACCAGCTGCTGTTCCATCTGTGTCCACCATCAAGCAGCAACAGCTAAAGGAATCATCATTGAAAAGTGGCAATGTAGTGAGTAGAACTTTCACATGGGTAATGTGGAAGTTGAGTGAGTCATATTACTATAATCATTGTTAATGCGCACATTGTCTCAACACAGACATGTTTGTAAGATATAGAACATAGAATCATATTTCCTTCAATATCCTACACATGGTAAACATTTGGGAATTGACCCTTTTTTGCTGTGAGACCTGCTTTAGATAAAAAACCTAATGAAGGTTTATTACAGGAGGCAAATTATTACAGGGTGGTAAATTGCTTTTGATAGGTATTTAATACTGCGTTGTTTATGAATGATACCATACAATATAGATGTATATGTAGTAAGATAATAGATAAACTTACACCTATGAATGTTTAATTGAATGTATCTTATTTTTTCAGCCAAAATCATTAGATGTACCGGAATTCAAATCCTACTGTATTGGTTCTATGCAAGAGTCGGTCAGGGCTCAAATTGAAGATGAAATTATTCAACTTATAATGAAAAAGGAACCTGTCAGTCAGGAGGTTGCTTCATATATAGCAAGTGTAGTGGCCAGTGGAACTGAAGATGATGAATTTGAACTTAGCTACAATTTTACAAATGATAATACTGACCCTGATGGTGCATGTGTTGGATTGGATGGGGACAATTTGAACACAATGAATGGAGGTTTAAAGCTCATCAGATCAAAAGAACGAAAAGCATCAGTTTTGCTTTTACAACCAAGAAATCATAATCAACAGAACGGTTTACGAAGCCATTTTAACAAACTATATGAAAGCATACTGCTTAATGACAGCGACGTAAGACCCAATGAAGTCTCTTCGAGTGACAATTTCAAAATACCTGTGGATGCATTCATTGAATGTCAAGATTCACCTATGCATATCATAGGATTTTTTGGCAATGCCTGTTTGAACCAAGATGAGATTATTTGGGATGGCAATAGAGTTGGGAGAAGGTCATCACTTTTCACTGCTATAGTTGGCTATTTGAGGTCATTGTGTTCCAGATTCTCAAAAATAAATGAATTGCATCTGTTGTATGATAAATGCCATGGACATACCAATATTTACCCACATAATATTTCTGTATGTGTTTTTAAAGCAGTTAAGAATCCCCAGTTCCAGGAAGCCAGTCCACAGACAAGTGGTGAAAGTCAGAAGCCCAGGAAGTTTTTATTCTTCAATGCTCCTGTTGACGGTATCAACGATGTGCCCCTTTTGGATGATATTAGGCAACGAAATATGCAATGGCTGTCTTTTTATTCTGAAATCGTAGCCCAAAATAGTGCTATGAGTAATTCCAATCTTTATGAGAGGAAGGAAATATATGCTTGGGACCAAATGCAAGAGTCCATAAAATGCTCTATTCAGGCAAATCACAATGAAAACTATATATTAACAATAATATTTAATGGTCATGGTGACACCATACCCGAATTCAACACCAGTAGAGGTGTTTTGCTATTCAACAGAGGAAGCCGTCAAATTCTCCTGGACGATGTGATATCCTATATTGAGCAGTGTCTAAATGCCTGTACTTCTGTAACGTGTGAAGTAGAGCTAGTATTTGCGCAGTGTTTTGCTCATGTCTATACACCACTATCTCCGGACAGCAGAATCGCAGTGGTCCACTTCACAAGTTCGCGTAAGCCCAAGACATTAGACATCATCCGTCGGGACAAGAAGAGTAAAGAAGTAAAGGCAGTGCATCATGCAGAACTCAACCAATATGCTCGCAAAATAACTGGACGTCCACAAAGCTCTGTAGAAAGACACGTCAAAATAGAGTTCATTGATATTACTGGAGGTTGGACTTTTGGTGAGGGCTGATATAATGGCTTCATAAAGAATAATTTCATAGTTTGGTTTACAGAAGTAATGTAATTCCAATTAAGATTTGAAGGAATTAGATTACATATATATGCCTGTGTGATATTTGTCCTGAAAAAGATAATAGTGAAGACTATAAAAGTAAGTAAGGCCATCAAATTAGCATTTGCCCTAAGTCAATGTAATTCTTAGGACTTGACTAGTATAATATGATTCAAGTATTTTTAAATGGTATTTTGTAATGTGCATTTTAACATGTTGAAATATGAACAAATATTATCAAATCAAGTCATAGTTCATGGTAGTAAGTTATTGGGTGTTTTGTATTTATTATTGCAAGAGCTAATGTAAACAACATAGAAAACATTGTGATACAATTTGACTTACGTATAATATCAATTCATACTATGTATATTAGATATGTTATATATTTTATATTGTATGTATATTATATGGTTTATATATTATCTATACATTGCAGAGCTAAAGCATTATACATGGTCATTTTACAGAGAAAGTGCATAGTACATTATTTGTTCTTACGTATACATATATTTGATTATTGCTTTTCATCTATATTTGTTGAATACAATGTTCACCATCTAAATGTTTTACTGCTAAACAGCAAAACAGGTTTTATAAAAAGACTTAAGGTAGAATGTGCCTAAAAACTAGAATTTGACAACTCACGGTGATTACCCACGATTACCAACATGAGAGCTGTCAGTTCACCTTTGAAAAACGGAAGCTAGAACAAAAAAGAGTTTAAAAAATTATGTTATTACCCATGCAAACAAGTACGTTTTTTACAGTTTGAAGCCAGATAATAGCGCTGTTTTAATATTAATTTCTATAATAAAGTGTATTGCTAGACCCCTGATATTACTAAATAGTACTATTCATGGTATTTTGAGCCTGAAACTACAAAATATTGCTAGTTTGTTGCTATGATGACCAAGATCTAGATCTAGACTCTTTAGACTTTGAATCCATTATTGTCCACATGTCTAGCAAGTCATATTTTATTTCCTAATGAAGAGAGACTGAATAGTTTAGTAAGATGAGATTGTTTGCATAAATTAGGTATATTAATAATCAACAGCTCTGAGTAAATTAACTTCTAGACTTTTACATCCAACTGATGGACAGCCTTGAATTTCAAGAACTGCTTAATTATTCTAATTAAGATCCTATATGTAAATTGGGCACTGGAAAGCAACATTCACCGTGGATTGTTAGCTTAGGGAAAATTAATACAGTGTGAGTTGGGTTGGTTGGGTCTATATCTTTCTGCATTTTTTGAAACATTGAAAATCAAGGAACACTTAGAAGTCCGACGTACACCTCATGCATGTTCATTATTATCTTATATCTGCAGGGCTTTTTTTATAAATACAAACTGGAAATAGTATACAATGATATATATGCTCAAACTAGTTTATTTTTGTCATTTATTTATTGATATGAATGTTATATCATGACAAGGGTGTGTGATTGAACTGATATATATATATATATTTGTAAAACATGGTTTGTCACGATTGGTACCACTTTTTACATAGCTAAATATGGTTGATGAATAAAAGAAATATTCATTGTCAAATTCATTGATAACCTTTATTTGTAAATACAGTAGATTCCACAGGTAAATGAAAATGTGATTTTCAATCAGCTCTTCATCTAAAATGCGAGGTATAAAATATGTCATCAAACGTGCAACGAAATGGTAAAATCATGAAATTTTTTTCGAACATTACAGATGATGCATGTGAACATTTGTATAAAAGAATTGTGCAATGCAACGCTTCATATTCTTTTTAAATCCTGATTAGAAGAGAAATGTATAT
>CM032660.1:54502336-54532144 GCA_019095985.1 Streblospio benedicti | reverse complement strand
GGGCAGACGCTCTACCACTGAGCTATCCTCCCCAGACACTGTGGCAAGTGTCAATACTTGGCCACATTCAAATCCACCTACAGCTTGGGCACTACCACCGATGAAGACACACTTGCACGTTCTATTTCTGTCTTGATTACCTGCCTTTAGCCTTTATCCCCGAACATTTACTAACCATTAGGCGTGTGCATGACACGCGATAGAACTGTCCCCTGGGCCACTTCGTTTACAGTAAGAAGTCTCCCGCCTGCTCATATAATAGCCTATTAATCTTTGGTTGGTGAGGGTGTAGTGAAACAGTGCAAATTACTTACGATCCATGCTCTCCATGGAGCCCACTGCAGCCAACCTGCATGTCCCTCCTGCAGCTACATGTGCAAATAATAACACATCAAAAGATTACATTAAAAAACAGTTCTATTAACAAAGTCATTGTAACAATTGATGCGAATTGATGCCCTTTAAATGAAGTCGAAATTTTGTTGTTTGCGTCTCAAATCAACAGACTTTTATATGTAAAAAACATATGGAAGCTACAATCTACCTCAAGCTGCTGCTGTAGTTCTCGAACGGTTTGTTCGAGCTCTTCAATTTTGCTGTCTAGGCGGTGCTGTAGGCGCGCAATACCTTCCTCGGATAATTCTGGCTCTTCTGGCAAATTATTCTCCTTTTCCTTTTCAAATAGAGACGTGATATCATGAACATCAAACATAATAATCAACATAACAATGTATTAGCAGTTACTGAAGATTCTTAAGCAGATCTAGTGGACACGGGGGCGGGGACAAGCCTCCACATCATATCTTTAAGCCTCTAACCGCCCCCCCACCCCCACCCCAAAATGAAAAAAACAAACAAAAAAAAAACAGAAAAAATGAAGAAAAATAAAAAAGTTCTTCCCACTGTGGGTAATCTATAAATGCGAGACGAAATTTATGAGTATGATTACTTACCTCCACCCACTTTCCTTCCTTGCGGTGTGTCGCCGTCTCCTCCCCCTGATGTCTCACCACGTCGTCCCCAATCGTCCTCAGCTGCTGTTCCTCATTCCACAACCTCTCTGACTCACGTCGCGCAATCTTTGCACCTAGACACAATGTACAGTCATTGTATTTTTTATTCATTATTTTTCTTTAAGAATACTACCTTTCATTTGCAATTTTCCGCTATTTTCCAAGGAGCTTCAAAAATCTACTTAACGTTTCTCAAGTTTAGTAATAAGGATATTTCATTACTTACAAAATCGTGCCTTTTCATGGTTTTGTTTGCTTTTTGTTTTGCATGTTTGTGAGTTTTCGTGCAATTTAAACCCATAAGATGCAATGGTGGCATTGCCAGCCTTTAGAAAACAATGATCTACTAGTGCAATAAATATATCCATAAAAACATACGACAATCAAAATTAATGGTAGTGTCACTCACTCTCTGCTTTCCTCTCTGCCTCTGTTACTTGCTTCTCTGCCACCAGAACCGCTGCACTGTTGTCAGATACCCACTGTAGCAACTCTTGACGCACCTTGCCCTTCTGCTCCAATGAGAAAACATCTATACAGTATAACATAAACATACGGAGAACTCACTTATAGGCCGAGTTAACATTAACTAAAGGGGTACCCAAGACAAATTTCTCTAAGATTAGTACATTGATTTAATGTCAATTCACATTTCAGGCATTATAAAATGAGACAATAGTACTGTCCCCTGGATTTGTATTTCCTCGGAGATTGCAGCAACTCTCGTAGCGTGATGATAACATAAAAAACTGATGTAAAACTTAAATAGCACATTTAGAATAAGTCTAAAACTGATCTACCTTAACTCCCAAACCCTGAGTGGCATTGTAGGCTTCTTCCACTGTGTGCATATCGTCTTGATATAGTTGGTACCCTCCAGGACATCCATACGTTCCATCTGATATCTTCATCTTGTAGGGCTTCAGAATATCATGCAGTACACTCCTGGAAACCTCCGTGGACATTACCTCATTCCTGGTGATGTACTTTTTATATTCTTCTTCAATGTTCTCCTGCAATTATATTATTAGTGCCATAGATGTTCCGAGGATAGTTCAGTTGCCATACGAGAAATGTAGAAAGACATTTAATTGCAGTGGACCATGATTCTCTACAATATGTGGCATTATAATGATTACAACTAGACTTTAAGTACCACGTGCCCCGAGACTCCTCAGACGCGGCATCATAGGATTGGTGAGAGGGGCTGGGTATGTATACTACTATGATTCACAAACATTATACCATACACACACTATACACATTACCAGGGTATGTGGCAAGTAAAGTGTATGTTATAGTGTTTGCAAATCATAGTAGTATACTTACACCTGAGTGAATATATAGGTGCCACAATGTGAGTGGTCCAGGGTTCAAATCCCCACAGAGGCTATATGATATAGACCTATAGGCTTGGAGAGAGAGTTCTCTAATATCCATATATTTATCATTATATTTTTACAGATCATATGAATGGTATACTTACATTAAAATGCTGTAAATTATTGTATTCGTCAAAGAGAACCCTCCGCACAAATTCATCCACAGCCTCACGCCAAGAAACCAAATGAGCTGTCGATAGCTGTAATTAAAATCAATATTAATATTTCTAGCTTTTCTGCCACAGTGCATGCATACTATGGTATTAGAAAGATTCTGAGCCGTTTAATGGGAAAAAATCGTAGTTATTCTGTACGTGCAGTTTCACCTGATCATCATCTGTTGGTAGTGTTAAGCGCGAGTCCATCATTCTAACGTAGAGGTTTGTACAATCTTCTACAGCTTTAATGCTTTCTATTTTAGCCATTGACATGACTGCGTTCTCCACAAATGGGGTTTCACCTCGGCGAATTGTCTCTACAAAGGTTTGGACCAAGATGCTCCACACTGGAAGGCAAAAAATTATCAGACGTGGTACCAAAATACTAATTTGTTTAAGGAGTTGGGGTTATCTTACTGTACAACACAGTTCACTTAGAATGTCAAAGAAGATGAAGATTTATGAATAATGTTTACATTATTAAAACATTCTTAGAACAAATGACTCTAAAAGTAGTATATAGTATCTTGGTTTGCATTGGGTGTCTCTCCTAACAGGATGCAGAATCTATGTTGAATCTCATGAAATAGTTCTGTGAAGGAGTGTGGAATAGAGAGCACCATGACGTTCCAAATGTTGACAAGCTTAAAGAATGGCCCCACGCCAATAAGAAATCTCTAAATACTTAGAAGTTCAAATAATTTTGCAAACAGAATACATGCGTTCAAAGGCCTCAGAAAGTACCATTTTAATGTTAAATAAGATTTATATGCCATGAAATAAAGCCTTGTACATGTATGAATATTTTCCAGGTGATCACACTACCACAGCGGGCTGTTACTGCTTAGCAATTGTATGAATATATGCTTATATATATACTTACTATTTCCCGTGACTGGGTGACCATTTTTCAAGGCCTTGATTGGTGCGTCCTTCAAAATATAATCACAGAAACTTGATGTTTGTTCCAAAAATTCTGGTGTCAGCATTTCATGTGTGGCTCGCATGTTACTCAAGTGTTGAAAGTATTGTCTTCTTATTACTGGAGTATCAAACACAAAACATCGTCTGTGCTTAAACTTTTCTCTGATGCACATTCTGGGCAGGTTGTAGTCCTGTGTTCTCTTTGAATCACCATGCTGGTAAATATATTGAAATATAATAATTCAAAGTGACAATTGCATAAACTTCCTATGCATCATCATGACATGGTTTATAAACATGGCAGCTGACCTCCTAAAATCAAAATAGGAAAAAATGGGATTGCTTTAAAAGTAAATACGGTGATTTATAGACATAATTCATGACTTCTTCTCTAGTTAAGTTAAAGTATTGATGACAATTACACTGTATTACTGGTTCTATAGTAGTTAATGAAGGAATGATCCATCTATATACTGGTGACTGTGATGTGAGCTAATGTACAGTTCCAGACGGCAGACTCAGCCGGGCGCCGCCAGGTTCTCGGCTAATCTGCCGTCTGGGACAGCAAAAACGTGTAATGATATAAGCATTATCTCTTTATACCTTCAGTGTCAATGCCCACTCTAGGTACTCGTCCGCTGTGACAGCTCGACCCTCAATTTCCAGCTCCAGAAAGAAATCCCGCACAGCAACCACAAGGTCCGGTAAGACCAAATCCAAGTCAGCATCTGCTGACTCAGGATCACTCTTAGCGCGTACGTGGTCCACCAATTCAGTGATATAGCTAGATATTGGTCGAGGAAACTAATTCAACTTACCATCTGTTATTTTTAATTATTTTTAATCTTAATATTTGATTCACAAGTTATTGAAATTGACGTCTCATTCGAAGACTTCACATTTAGTGGAACATTTTTCAAGGCCTCCGCCGATGAAACATCAATGTTTAAAAGAAATTCCACTAATCCGATTATGATGGAAAATATTTATAACTGTTTTTACTCTCACTGTTCTTGTATTTTTCCTTCCATATTTCTATGTCATCATGGCTAAGAATTACTGTTGTGTCTATCAAAGGATACTGCATTCTTTGGAAACTATCATCATCAAGGGCACTTTTGGTGTTGTAAACCAGAACGCTAGAGAGCAGTGTAGTGAGGCTGATTATCCAGTTGTCATGGTTTATGTTCCCCTGTGAACAGAAACAAATGTAATCTGATTTAAAAATGTTTGTTGAGTGAACAATGATTAAACTTGATAAATTATTTTTGTTCTCAGAACCATTTTTTTTACCCGGCTTGTAGACGTTTCGATCATGTCTCATGAGCGTCAACAGTGCTACTGGCGGCTGAATCTCGGTTCCCGCGACCATGTAGGTCACGTGATGCAAGTTGGAGCAGTTGGAGCACTGTTGACGCTCATGAGACATGAGCGAAACGTCTGCAAGCCAGGTAAAAAAATGGTTCTGAGAACAAAAATAATTGACCATGCCTTTACCAGAACCCAGTAGTAACCTCCATTCAAGAATAATTAAACTGTTAGGTATCACTTCGTATTTCTGGAACTCGTCTCGCATTAACATTAAATCGGATGGTTTTCCAATGTCCTCAAATGAAACGTGATGAAATTAACGATGATTAGTCGGGAATTTATAATCAACATTCAGGCTTACATTCATAATAGGTACACGATGTAATGATCTGTAAGAAAACCATGTTGCTTAATTTCCACAAAATGATCTATGTGGGTCCGTTGTTTCAAAATCTAATGTATGTATTCGCACGTGGCCACATGATGTACTAGTTACGTGGTAGCTTAGGATTTACAAACTTGTCTTAATATAGTGGTAAGAACTTACTTGCTTTCGAGAAGAGAAAGAGAAGAGGATGGTGAATAGAAATAGTTGTAAAAATAACTGTCTGTTGAAAGAAAAGGCAACTGCATCAGTGGGGAAAAGAGTTTTAATCTTTAATTGTCTCAAAGATCATTGATGCAGTTGCCTAAAGTGGTTGAAAGATAGAAGTTCATCATGGTATGCAATTTCATCTTATTAAGACTTTACGTGTCAAACACAACATACTCCACCTTTTCCACATCTCCCAGTCCCTCTGTGTCCAGCAACAGGAGCACCTTGTTGGGATCATGAGGGTGCACTCTGGCCCAGATCCAGACGCCTTTCGTCTTGGCCCCAACGGCAGAGCCCATGGCAAAATGTGTGTCTGCTGCAAAAGATTAAGTGTTATAGAGTAATTGTACTTTAAAGTGAAGCAACCAGACATGCAAATGTGAGAGTCTGTAGTCTGGATTTCTCACATCTTGCCGTAACAAGGTAACATCTATCAATAGTTTATTGATAGATGTGTACTGAAGAACCCCTGAATTGGTGAAGATGGATTTCTAAGTAATATGCATGTACTGGTATCAAACTTAGGGAAGCTAATACAAAATAGTATTAAATTACGTGATTCTAAAAATTATATAGAAACTACTTGATGATCAAGTAAAATGTATAAAAATGTATATAATGACTTTAGTATGAAGATCAGAAAATATTGAAGATCAGAAAATATTGTTCACACTTGAGTGCCATGACAGCCCTTATTTCACTTTATGGAAAGGACGCCTATTTGTCCAACACTATCAGTGAGACCAATTGAAGTCAGTTCATCTTGTCTAATCAGGTGGTCTCAATACATTAGAAGACTAAGTGGTCTCAATGGAGAGGTGATTTAGACAGAGCAGAGAAAAGTGGTCTTATTATAGAGATGGTCTTAATTGGAGGCTCCTCTGTACAGTGGTTCTACGGACCTCGCTCACTTACCAATGTCCGTGCCCCACACCCGCGGTCTCCCCACCCTCCTGACACACGTACCAATGTCTTCGCCCCACACCCCCGCGGTCTCCCAGCCCTCCGTGGCTTTCGCGGCCAGCACGTTGAGCAGAAGCGACTTTCCTGTGCGGTAGAGACCGGCCACGCCCACCACCACCAGACTGCCCGCCAGGCGGCGCACCTGCAACAGGTGTAAGGGGGCTACCAGTTATTATGGTCTAGGGGTGTGTGAAAAAAACACTATTATGGTATGACTTTCAAGCGCTCCATCTAAGATTGTATTAATGTTTCAGGTCCCCTCCCACCCCCTAAAATTACTACCAATTTCCAGGGGTGCCGTTGTAAGTGCACCACAACCAAGCACCCACTCCCATACCAAATTAGGTTGAGTTTTTTAGCCCCCCCAAGTTTTTTTCATAATCCAGTATTCCATGATTGATGGTAGCCCTCTAAAGAGGATGGTAAATATTATATTACACACATGTTGTTTTTTCATCAATACAGAACACAACTGCCACCAGCAGTTGTCAATCCAGTAATGATGTAGAAATAGCATGTAATGGTTGGGATGTTGCCTCTTGGAGTTCAAGTCAAAGTATTTGGGGGCTGAAATTGATAATATTTTGTCAAGGGAGGTAATGGGAATTAACAATACAAAAGAAAATAGTAGATTATTATTATTTTATTTTTTTAAATAGGTTGGGTAAATATCTTTCTCAACGAACTAAAAAACGTCTATTTTGCCCTTATTCAATGTCACTTTGGCTATGCGTGTTCAATGTGGTACTCCTCCTTAACCAATTCAACAAAGAAAAAACTGCAAATCCTTCAAAGCAAAGTTACAATCACGATATGTGATTATATGTGATGTTATATTATATTATAATCTTTTATAATATTTTGATTGTACATGCATTCCTAAATAAAACTAATCTAATCTAATCCAATCGTTTCATACAAAGGACGCATATTATATGTAATATTTAACTTATTTTAAAATCTAAATTTACCCTTAGAAAGGCATATTGGTCCAGTCTGCTTTTGTTTTTGTGTCATATTCAGCATGCGACTATAGCTTATTTTCGAAACATTTTGTATCCACTATGTTTTACAGAATGCTATGGTGGTTAATGTTTTGTATGCTCTCGGGAACGTTTTTGTGGATTCTGTTTCATGTTATATATTGTTGTTTTGGTCTACAGTTTGTAGCTGCTGCTGCTGGGATTGAGCCAAAAGTCCATTGCCGTAATTTGAGTCATGTTTGCTAGACTTCGTCTGGCGCATAGATTGACTCATTGCCAGTATAAAAACTATAACTCGGGGTCCCGTTTCTTCTTTCCTTACACATTCACTCACACAATGCCACGTTAAAAATCATATTGGTATTGAAATTATGATAAATTTACGTTGTAACGTTGTTAAGTTAACTGAAATGCTAGGGCAGCCATTAGTATAGGCCTACAGCAAGTTAGTCGGCATAGACAACAGGTATACATGTACACTCAGCATATGAGGATCCAGATGTGGCGAGGGGATGTGGTCATGTCCTTTTAGGACAATTCCCACTAAATATTTCATGTAGGTCAATTTCCCACTTCCCAGTAAATGTCACAGAAACGTTCCCCCTTCACAAATAATTCTAACGCCATTTCCTACTTCACACTTACTTGTACTTTGGAGGCCAATCTCATGCACAGTTATGTAGACTGTTATGATTCATAATGCATTATTCATAATGCACTACATACAGAGTAGTACATTTAGCTTACAGTGAATTTAAAATATCCATTCGAGCAAGTTGGAAAACGCACGTTTGCCCTAACTGTAAACAATATACATTTACCTGTTCCAGAACTTGTCCATCTACTTGGAGGTTATGTGCATGGTCAGTAAATATCAAACAAGCTGGCTCTTTAAAGATATCCGGAGTTTCTAAGGAAGTGTCCGTGGCCATTGTTGATTAACTTGATAGTCTGCAATTTCACATGTATTTAAGAGTTTGTATGTTCAATTGTCATTGATAATGTAGAAACTGGTGTACAAACGACAATTTCCTGAGCAGTGCAGTAACAAGCAGTAGCTATATATAGGACTGGGAAATCACACGGATCCAATATTAGATAGTCAGAAAGCGTGAAAGGCGCTTTTGCTTTGTCTTTCACTAAATACTTACTACGTGTATTATATAAATAACCATATTAATAAGAACAGGATTCAATTAACATGTAATCACTATCAGCATGTATACATATTTGAATTACCGCCTGATTAACTGCACAGGCACCACTGTGAATTATGGTAAATACAAATACATGTAATGTAAATGTGGTGGTTTATAAAGTTTTGCTCTCATGACTCTACATTTTACACCAGGTCATTGGCACACTTATTGATCATCATTTGTTCATTTCTCACATACTTGCACGGGCAGCACATTCAGTGCACAATGCTAATCACTCACGCAATCACTCACACACTCTTTCAACCCAATGACCTGCACCTAATTAACGTGTAGGTGCCGCGGAGCTGTGAGCAACTATTAATATTATTATGTTCATTATATTAGGTGATCTAGTAATTAAGCTCGTATATGGCAATGGTAGATCCAGGTTTTTAGAAAAGGGATGGGGGTGCACTTCATGGATTTCATGGGTTTTGTAAGCGCGATCGATCACGGACGTGTAAAAATTAACTATGAAAATGAAGTATTTTGGTTGGAAAAAGAGGGTGGGGTCATAGTAACACTGCCAGAACCCCTATAACAATGACACTTTCGAGGGTGAAAAGATGGAAAGGGGGTCAAGCTTCCCTACTGTATCTCCCTATGTAATAACGCGTACAGTTCGCACAGGATTATTTGTGTAGGCTTAATATACGACGAAATTATTTGTACGGCCATACAGCCTCCAAGGTGGTGGCGAGAAAGGGCTCTGCCTGTTTATGACGTGATGCGCATGTCGCAGAAAGGGTCTTTCATTATCGTGCCCCACGGGTGGTATGAAGCCCGAGTCACTTGAGACATTTGTTCAAGAAATGTAGGCCTACTACGAGAACCAAAGTAACAAGCTCTTACTCGTATTTTTTAATAACTTATATGATTGTACTATATTTCGGGGTTTTCAAGTTTCAAGTTTTGAGCCTTCCTTCTATCAAGAAGCTTAATAGGCTGTATATAAGCAGTCTTATGGTATATACAATAACTTGCTAATTGACCAATAAAACCGGATTATATGAGGATGAACAGTTGCGTGTTGAGTGTGATCAAAAGCATAACGTCATCGTCGGCAGCAACCACGTCTGCGCGCTGTCATGAATATTCATGAGGCAAAGCGCACCTGTTTAAATGTCGCCGGTCACGTGACCGTATAGCAGGCGAAACACCTTGTACGGCAGTGTGGCCTTTTATAGAGTTTATTGTGTTAACGTTCCATTATTCAATTCTGTTTTCCCCAAAGGTCTTCAAAATTTATATCATTCAGAGTCATTGATGTTTATTACATGAATATGCAGAATATCATTCACTTAAAAGCATCTGATTAAAATGTTGATAATTCGAGGCTCCCAGACCATTACCTGAATTAAAGTCTGGTCAAATAAAGTCGCACACCTGTACAGCATTTACCTTATTAGGTCACGAACACAATTCTTGCATGTATCAGTGTTTACCAAGCGGAATAGAAGTGCTAAAATTAGTTGAAACTTCGGGGATATCTTTAAAGCTTCAAACTGGAGCAAACTAAGTACCACCCTGTCAGGTACTTTATGGGTATTTTCACCCGGTCTAGTCAGTAATTGTGACGGTGTAGCGAGGTGGTGGTAGAGGTTGGTTTTAGTTGAAATTTGAATGTTAAAATAGGATATCAATTGGTCAGTTCAGTAGTCACTGCTAGTGCAACGACCAGGTATGTCAAAATGCCGTATACTCCTTGTTAAGTAATTTGCTTTTACTGCACAATAACAGCAACTCTTTCTTTCAAGACTCATTTAAGAGTGGTCCTGGTGGTTTTACAATTAAGCATCATGCTCGAACCTTTGATGTTGTTTTTAAAAAGTATTGCATGTATTAATATACTTGTCAGATTATGCATCTCAAATCCCCTGGTGATATTTAAATTTAGGGTGAAAAACTTGATGTTACAGACTCCTAGTTTCTGATGTAGCACCATAAGACTTAGGGAACGATCATAAATGATGATGCTGGGGTCGTCCATAAAGCTGGAGTGGGGGTGGGTCCAATTTTTCTAATTTCTTTTGGGGGGTCGCTGAACCTGTCAGATAACTGTGAGGGGTGGGGGGGGGGTCGCTTAACTTTTTTTTATTACGCTACGGTATTTTGTTTTAAATATTGTCCAGAAATGCAATGACTATATGGATTACTTTTGCTTTAGCAAGGAGGGGGGTCACTCAACTTTTTTTTTAAATGTTGATGGGGTGTCAGGTTAAATTAATTATCTAAAAGTGGGAAGGTACTCAACTGTTTCTTCGAGCCCCACAAAATGGCATCGTTATTTCCCTTATACATGGTTCCATATACACTGGCACATCCAGTGGGAGCACAGGGTACATAATACACTGCATATACCCACCATTTTACGACAAATGTCCATGTACAATTTTGGTTTCAGCTGTATGACTCAAATTCCGTGGCTGGCGCTATCTCCCTCTAAAAACGTGGATCTGTACCAGTTCTAAAGCCTGTATTTCCTAACCTTTAAAACTGTCGAAATCAATTGGTTGACTTTGTAATGGAATTAAAGATCTTTAAATCATCAGAGAAGAAATTTAAGTGCATGCTGAATAGTCTAGTGTCATTCACCAGCACATGAAGAAGTGGTCTTAAAATCTTAACATAGTTACTCACTGTTGATAAATTACACAAAATATTAACATTTAACAAAGATCTAGTTTACTAAAGTTTTTCTTAGATATGATTAAGATGGTTTTTAAATGCTTATGGTTAATAGGAAGGAATTAACTATGTAAAAATATTGTTTAAAACCTTTTGAATTATTGACAATTTCTCAATACAAATTACAATATATAGAGCCTCATTTTTGCAATAACCACTGATAACAGGCAACCTGATACTGTAATTGTAAACCAGGCTTTCAGAAAATTATGATACTCATTTTTCTTATTGGTATGATAGCTTTTGGAAAGGGCATGTGGCTAATGTACCATCAATTTCATATAAAACTAGCATTTCCTCTTTTCATTTCCGACATATTTATGTTTGACCTTTAAGTGTCCAGGGTTTAATCTTCAAATTTTAGGTGTACAAGCTGAAAAAAGTTAGATTAGTTACTGTATCTATCAACTTACATGCAATTTAATCAAGTACATGAACATCTCATTTTTGGGTAATCTTGCATATACCGGTAGATGTTGAGACAAAAATCAACCTTTTTCAGGGGTTCTGAGCAATTTATTAATTATGCAAACATCACTAAAATATTTTGCTGTCATGGTGCATTGTAATCAAGACATTCATGTTTCACTCCAACTGCAGGGCATACAGTTAGGACTATATCAAATGGCAAGGATTTTTATATCTTTAAGTAATAACCCTCCTCTGTTATGTTTTTCTTGCAATGGTGACCAGCACATTGATGGGCCAATGTAAAAAATATGAGCAGAATTTTATCTACAACTCAACGTATTCGTGTGCTTTAAAATGTTTTGATTTCATTAATTTACATGCTTATAAATTTGTTTTCACCTTCTCACACATGTTTATTTCAACACTTCCCAATTTGTGGTAAAGTGAACAATGAACAACAATAAAAGATTGTATTTGTGTGCCATATAAGTAAATTGCATATCATAAATTGTTCAAACGGCATTTTATTCCTACAAGATAACATGTCCAAATGGCATTCATTTATATCATGTGCTTTATAAACATCATTGAATGTATGATCATCATGTACTATACATAATTTTGAACCAACAACTGAATTTTAATTTGGAAATATACTTGTGTCATGTTCTTTATTTGTTAATCAATCTTGAAGCAGCATTATATTTATTTGTTTATTAATGTAAAAGTGTTATTTTATTCATTTGTTTATCAATGTAAAAGCGTCATTTCATTCATTTGTTTATCAATGTAAAATCGTCATTTCATTTATTTGTTTATCAATGTCAAAGTGTTATTTTATTTATTTGTGTGCCATTGTTAATAAAGCACTGTTTTATTTATTTGTCACAGAATGCTGAAGCCCCCGCCAGTGATGTCGGCGTACCAGCCACAATCACAGGTGGTCACGGTGCACACTCTCCCCACACAGAAAACAACCAAGGTCAACTACCACCACAACACGTCACGGGTCAGTGCTTCTCTAATTGTGGGCTGAATGCTAGGATTTGACAACCGGTGGCCTGGATTTCAACAATTTTTTAGACCAAAAAAAAAAAAAGAAATTCAATGCACTATATGGTAGCTAATGTTGTATGCTCCTGGGGGAGTTCAGAAAGGCGGTATTATTTGGTATTATTAGGAAGAAGATAGCAATGAATTGTGACTGCAAATAAGCACATTAACATTTACATTTTCAATATAACATCCTGATATGTTGATTGTTTCAGGTGCTGGGTGGGCTGCAGGTGATCGGAGGGGTCCTCGCCATGATCTTCGGGGGCCTGCTCATCTGGGCATGCTCCATCGCAGGAGTGGCTGGAGCAGGGCTGTGGGGTGGAATATTCGTGAGTACTGCTACTACTGCTACTCCCCAGAGAGTTTCTCTGTGTGCTGGGGTTTTATAAAGCACTCTAAACCATCAAGAGTATTGGTTGGGGGAGTTATAATGATATATGATAGGACTCCAGACCACCAAGAAACACTGTATACTCCACAGGGAGAGAACTAAAAGTAGGTTTGCAGACCATTTGCCACATCACGGTTAAACGGTATGTGATCATGGCCATGTAAATGGTGCAAACCACAAAGAAGTAATGCATACTTCCAAGAGAAATAATTTTTGGGGGTTGGGTTTGAGGTTTATAAAGGACTCCGAACAACAAAAATTGAAACCATGCATACTCCCACGGGAGAGATTCTAACCCTCGATTCACCCTCGTTTCAGTACCTGATCACGGGCATATTAGGGCTGCAGGCAGGCAAGAAACACTGTACACTCCCCAGGGAGGGAGTCTAACCCTCGATACCATAGTGAGACACTACACTCCCCAGGGAGAGAGTCTAACCCTCGATTCGCCTGTTTCAGTACCTGATCACAGGGATATTTGGGCTGCAGGCCGGCAAGAAGCAGTCGCGAGGCTACATCCAGCTGTACCTCGTACTGTGCATCATCACTGTGTTCCTGAGCGCCGGCGTTATCGTCGCCTGCGCCGTGGCGCTCGCAAACCCAAACTACCACTCCAACTACTGCTTCAACTACTCAGGATTCGTAAGTTACTGGCTGTTTGTTATTTTACATGGCAGATCCAGGGAGCACAGGTGGCGCCCCTCCCCCTCTTTTTCCTACCCCAATGCTTCATTTTCATGGGTTTTTTTTACACATGTGCCATCAATTGCGTGTATGAAACCCATGAAATCCGTACAGTGAGCCCCCCTTTTCCAAAATCCTGGATCTGCCATTGTATTTTCATGCCACAATGCAAACTTTAGTCTCAGATGGTCTCTTTATTGAGATCCAAACGTTTGCTTAATCGTAACGTCTGGTACATCAACTTGATTTTTCATAATCTGACTGTGAGTTTACATTGATGTGTTGTTTCAATTCAATGGCAGTATACATGAGTGTCTGGAGTGCATTGTGAATCAGGACAGTCATATTTAAGGACACTTGCGGGGTTGTGTTTGAGTGTCTTCTTGCATTCAGGGGCGGATCCAGCATTTTGTGTTGGGGGTGGGGTGAAACTGTGGCGAGGATCTATGCATATGGTGTTTTAGGTGTGTCTAGTGGGATGTTCACTAACACTGAAATGAAACAATTCATCTGCTTTAATAATCTATCTCTTCATATCTAACAATAAACAACACTGGGTGTTGATTATCAGTAGTCTGGAAGCCATCCACGTTTCGGGGGTTGTGTTATGCTACAATGATGTTACCTTGATTTAAATATCGTTTTTTTTGTTTCTTTTTTAAAATAATCTTTTGGGTCTTTTTAGGGGGCGGGTGCACGCCCTCCAAGCGCCCCCTTCCTAACTTTGCCCATGCCCTTGCATTGTTAATCAGGACAGTCCCATTTCAGGACACTCGCGGGGTGGTGTTCGAGTGCCTGCTGCTGATCATCGGCATCATCCTCACCATCACCCTCATCTGGGGCAGCTACATCGCCTGCCAGGCCGTGTGTGGGTGCGGAAACCCACCTCCACCCACTCCCAGCAAGGTATGTATGGCAAGCTGCTAGTGTGTATGGTTATATGTATGGTCATTTTGTAGGTGTGCATGGCTGGGGAAACCCTCCTGTGCCCACTCCCAGCAAGATATGTATGGCTGGTGGTGAGTGTGTGTGGTTGTATGCATGTCTGTTTGTTACTGTGCATGTCTACTTGCCAATGTTGTACCCAGACTGTGTGGGTGAGTAAGATAGTACCACCCACTCACAGCAAGGTATGTGTGGCTGCTCGCTAGTGTGAGTGTATGTGTGGTTGTTGTTTGTAACGTAAGTTTGGCTGGTCATTGGAAATCATAAAACCATTTTTTTATTAATGTACTGATACGTGTAATGCATATATTACAAGCTTGTTATTAAAGTTGATTATATACTAATAATGTTGATATTTACGAACTTACTTAGCTGTAAGATTGAGTAAAACTATCATTATATGATTTTCATGACGTTATTCTGCTTCAGCCCAATGAGAAAAAAGAAAAAGAGAATTTTGGTTCCACCAAGAACATGATGGTTACAAAAGACCAAAGTGGAGCTCACAATGGTGAGTTACAGTACCTGATACTACACTACCTAATACTATAGTACCATAAATAGCTGAATAAACGCTCATATTGTAATCAAAGTCCCCAGGTGGGTTTTTTGACAGAAAGTCACTATTTCAATGGGGTTGTAAGGGTATAAAACTCACTGACCACATGGCCATGGGGCAGTAGTAACTATAAAAATTAGCCGTGACAAAAGTGTCCAGTCTTAATTATGTTAATATTGAGAGCCTTAAAAGTAACTGCCTCATCAGGCTGAAAACTTTTGAAAGCAAAGGGCTGTTGGCTGTTCCCCTTTTCGTACCCTGATAATGTGATGTTGTTTTGCAGTGAGTGTGATCAGTGATGAGAAGGTTCCGGCCCCTGGGAGTGTCATTGGATCTGACGGCAATGCAGCATACTACCCAGGTACTATACCGCATACTGTAGAATACTTATTGATTGCAAGCTTTGGATGCATGGTGAAGTATCCATCTGCTTTGTCCATATCTGTTAAAAGCTGTCACTTCTTCCATATTGGCATAAATGATACAGATTTACAGTGATTAAAACCTAAGTTGAGAAAGATAATGTATCCTATGTTCAAACTATAAGATGAACGTCACTTTATCTTTCATTGCAGATAACTCGCAGACGGCTGGGTACTATCCAGATACTTCACAAACTGGATACTATAGTCAGGACGCTAGTTACTACAGCCAGCAGGGATATGTTGACCCAAACCAGCAAGGTTATGACCCCAATCAACAAGGTTATGACCCTAATCAACAAGGTTATGACCCCAACCAACAAGGCTATGACCCCAATCAACAAGGCTATGACCCCAATCAACAGGGATATTATCCTCAAGGTTATGACCCCAATCAGCAAGGTTACTATGACCAAGGTCAAGGCTATGACCCTAGCCAAGGACAGTACTACGCCAACACCCCAGCAGACAATAATCAGGTATTCTTCCCAGAAGGTCAAGGTCAACCAGCTCCGGCACCACAGCCAAGAAAGCACAGGTCATCTCGGGGGTCACGGGGGTCAAATCGAGGTCAGAAACAAGAGAACCAGATTTGAGGCTCTGCAAATCCTACGTAGCATTTGTGCTTTCACAAAGCAGTTATATTCTGGGGTTATATCCTAAAGTATAATGCCAATATACTTGTCTTGGTCTCTGGATACATTCTGTGAAAGTTTCATAAGAAGAATCAGATGGTTGCTATAGTTTCCTATGAAACTGCATGGTGAATGTCGGCTCTTTAATCATTAAAAAACTTTCAAATTTGTTGTTGGAGGGTTTGAAAAGGATACAAAATCTTATCAATTAAATACATTGGGAAACTATCTCCAAATTAGAATGACAAGTCTTAAATGTTAAACAAAATGTAAATAATAATCTTTTAACAGTTGAATAGATGACGTGGAATGGTCTCTTTGTCTGATGCTTGCTGACTGTATTTGGGTTATTAGTGTCCATTTTGAGATTTTAGAAACAACTTTTCATTTACAACTCCATAAGCAGTGTATTTTTGCAGTGTTTAATATTCTAAATGTTAAACTGTTTTGTAAAAAGATCTGTTTAGAATATAAAAGATTACTTTAAAAACAGCGTATCATATTTTGTAAATATTTGAATTAATTTCATCAGGACGACAAGGACAAACTTGATATTTGAAACCATGCAGAGGATGACTTTGAAATGTGAAACTTTAAGTGAGTTCTTATATATTGCATGTTTACAGATAATTTATTTATATTTTGCTGAGTACATTTAGTTTCAGAGATTTTTGTCATTGGTCTTTATATATTTTTATATTGATATTTTTTTTCTTATGGTTGTATTTGTGCTGTGAAGTTAAGGTCAAATAGCAATCTCAGTTCTAAAGCTTTTGCTATGATTGATCTGATTTTATACCAATGGCATATAGTTTTTCTTTTAGAACTTTGTGTTAAATGTATTGGTGTTTTGTAGGGAGTAAATTTTTAAAAGGCATTATATTTATAAAAGAATGTGTGGTGGTGACTGTCCTAATGTATCATGTTTTTGTATGACAAATATGTTTTCTATTTCTCATATGATCTGATTTCTATGACATTACTTTTATACATTGACATTGTATTTTGATGTGCATGAAGCGTTGACATGGGGAGGAATCGGGAGAATTCTTTCTCCAGATAGATAGGGATATATACCAGGACTCAAACCTACGCCGCCCAAGTCTATGCTAATACAGAAGGATTGTGCCATACCATACTTAGAACATGATGGTGGTGCTGGGTTTGATGCGAAGAAACACCTATCTCAGATGATAGTATTTGTACTTAAAGTTGACAAGCCAATCCAAGAAATTTCAGTCAACTATAGTATGTATCACATATATGGTGTAATATATTGATCTGATTATCATGTATACTGTTGCATTTCTGTCTTCCTGACAATACTGAACCAAAATATACTGTAGTTTTTGTTGTACTTTATAGTGTTTTTTATGAACACAATGAAGTGTAGAATTATTTCATTTTTATTTTTTATTTTTAATGAACTGTTTATATGCTTTTGTTGTTACTAAACCAATGTACAGATGTTGAGATGTCTAATTTTTGTGCTTCAGGTGACATATTGTGGCCTTTTTCAAATGGTTGTGCATTAGATTGATATACCATTGAAATTATTTTTACAAGTTCTTTGTATAAATAAACATATTTTGTCATAATTTAGGAAGAACATATTTCCATACTTAAAGTTGGCTTTTAAATGGTACCAAACAAGGCCAGGGTTGCACATTAAATGAAATAACGAAATAATATATAAAAGAATAATTCTTGTATCAATCATGGTTTTCATGCCCTAAGATAGCAACTGAAGTCCATAAATCCAAAAACTTTTTGTAAACTGGAAGAAATATTTTTTATCCTGTCCATTGTACAACAGTGAGATTGCAAGTTTACAGATGTAATGTATGCATGTTGATTATGTGGAACTATTGTAAACTGTTTTTCAAAAAGAAATAAAATCTTTGAATATATTTCTGTTTTGTATTTTGTTAATTGTTAAGAAAACTTAACATGCAATTATTGTTATGATTTTAAGTCAAAGTTGATGAGAAGGGCTCAAGTTTTTAATATTTCTTGTAAAAAAAGTGACTCTTGATGAAAGACTTCTTCAAACTGATAATAACATTGTCTGTATATACAGTTGCATGGGAGGAAGGATGTATAAGGAATCAGAGTGTAGGAATATGGGGGGAAAAGGTTTAAAAATTTTGGGATGTGGGAAAGAAGGCCTTAGGGATATGGGAAATGCAAAGACAAAAAATAGTGATGAGGAATTTCTTAAACTCTGCAACAACTCCTTGAATACCCACAAATAAAAAAAAAACATACCAGTTCATTTACATAAATCACATATTCCTATGCATGCATCTGAAATGTGACCCGCCGTTGGCATGTTTTATAAAAAATATAATCAAATCGCTATAATATATTATATTTAAAATGTTCTTTATTGTACAGTAGTTTTGTTTCACAATATTTTTTCCCTGTTATCTTGGCACAAAATGTGTGCCAAATCAAAACTAAATTAAATTAAAACTCTTGAATTAATCATGGTTTTCATGCGCTAAGAAAGCAACTGAAGTCCACAAATACAAAAACTTTAGATCTGAAAGAAAAAAAGTTTTTTATCTTGTCCATTGTCTTTTTAATTGAACATTTTCTATCCAATCCTTATTCTAGTAGATGATTGTTAGAACAGCTGATAGCGCTTCAATCAAACACAAAATAAATCATTTGTGCACACTTTAAATTAACTGATGACAAATATATTGATTATTTTCATTTGACTTGACTGAGCAACCATGCATAACATGCTAGTATCTGCGCGACTGCAGTACTAGTCTCGATCAACCAGAGACCCTTTCATGGTATAAGCAACAGACAGGGCGGTTGAATGAGGCTACTGCAGTACTCAACCTGCCCTAGATCTATTCCACGTTGGACGTACTAATATTAACGTCGTATGTCAAGCGCGTCACACATGTTAAAGTACTTTCGTGGAAAGATAAATAAATAGATAGCATTTGGACCAGTACACAATCAGTACACAATCATTTATTATTTCTATTTCTATTTCAATTCCTATATTTAAAAATACAATTGTTGCAATTATTTTGTTGGTGGTTAAACTAAAGGAATCCATGTGAGGAAAAATGAAGTCCTACATTTGTGTTTTTTGCTTGTTCCTGTGTGCCATGCATGGTTAGTTACAACAATGTTCATTTCATAATTCGTATGATATTTGCATCATTGAATGGTATTTACTGGAATAAAGATGCTGCACTATCATTTGCAGCCAACATTTACTGATTTACATGTACTTTGATTTCAAACCAGCGTCTTTGCACTTAATTATCTCTCCTCTGTTGCTGCTGCTCCTGCTGCTCTTGTTGCTGTTGTTGCTGCTGCTGTCAGTGCGGTGTGATTGTGAGTTGTATCTCCATCCGCATGTGAAATCATCGGCGGGTAAAAATGGCACCTCCATTCCCGAGGGTGAAGAGGTCAACTTCTACTGTGAGTCGGCATTTTTCCACGCGGATGGTGATGACTCGCGCATCTGCAAGAATGATGGACTGTTCTCGGGAGATCCGTACTACTGCTGGTGTGAGTCAGTTTTTAAGCCCATGTTTACATCACAGACTCATCAATATACTTGTATGAACAACTGTATATGTTTACATGATTTTTGAGAGACTTTCACTGAAACTTGTTATTAGTATAATTGATAATCATATAATTAGCTGAGGTGATTAGACTTAAGTGACGAGTTGGTTACACAATCAATGAAAAACCGCAGTTGAATAATGTTGAAATATTAGAAATGTTGAAAACAAAAATTATTCGTGTGGCCTACAAGTAACATGGACGCATTTCTTTTCTCTATATAGCTTGTATCGAAGTGCAAGGTTGTGAGAATTGGCCAGATTTTAATGGTGTATATCTAAATGACGACAACCTTCCTGTCTGTCATTTGAAAGAAGTATCTATGCCAAATCCAGAATCAATACCAAGGTAATACACTACAGTTTTCACGTTTTAATAAAAATATTCATAGCATTTTGGAGGAATAAAACTATATAAAGAGCTGTGGTTGTGTCAGATAGCAACATTTTTAAGTACCCGGTACAACTCTTTGGTATTTGGTGAAGCCAATGTCTCAATTCAGGCAGGCAGCATAAAGCTACATGTAGCACGGGGGTACCATTTTGAGAATTCACCAAAGGTCCATACCATTAGTCAAGTCATGTTCCAGAACATCCCTTTTTTTTGAAAAATAAAATCAGACTACCTCACATTAACTGAACATTTCCATTTTCTATGCATTATTGCAAACCCGAGAACTAGTTCAAAGTTCAGGATACAATGTAGGGACATTTTATATCACTAGCACATATAGCGTAGACATTCCTTGCACTTGATATGTGCCAGAATGCTGAAGTTGGATTGTACGCGGTAATTTCTAACAACATTTTCTTCTTACAGACTCCGCTCTCAAACAAATGACGACTACCTTTTGCTGTATTCTGCGGTTGTTCAACTTTTCTTTGGAGTGCGCGAGCTACATGTAAATGACACTGGGCTAAATGGCACTGGCCTTGACACTGGCCCGGACCCTTACTGTGACCATGATCCAACAAGTATACTTGGTGAGAACGTGGTGGCCTTGATGATCGCGGCAGGCGCCCGCGTGCCTTACTCAGACCAGGAGGGATCCTGGTTAGAGATGAATGCGGCAGTGACAGGCTGGACAAGCTACAGCAGGATCACAGTATCTACATCTCAGAAATGTGGTAGGTTACGACACAGGATCACGTCTGTTATCGCGTTTTTAAAGGTTTACTTCAGTACGGAAATATATTCTTCCATGTTTGCTGAAAATACTCCATTCTGATCAGCTTAGAGGCGGTGTGGAAACATGTACACTGCAAAGTTTAAACCTAAAACTGATAAAAAAAACATGAAAGGAAGGTTACTGGTATTATACGATTTTTTTATCTCTCACACACACTCATGTTACTACATGCCTATTAATCAACTTTCCACCAACTATTCCAATGTCATGGCCACAATGTCATCCGTCCACAAACTGTGAAATTTTATGCCACTATTTTTTAGCTTTTGCCGTTTTTAGAGTAAATAACAAATTTCACTTGTTCACTTTCAAAACATTTTTTTAAAACTAATTTTCACATTTTCATAATTGAAAAATAAAGCAAATATGACACAAAAAGTGGAGAATTCAATGTTCTTTGTTTGCTTTCAGTCAAAAGCTACTGCGAAGCCCCCACCTTTGGGGAAGGTGTGGAGGTGCTCTCCCAGACGTTTAGTGCGCAGACAGAGACATTTGTTCCAGGCATTTTCCCGTCGTTTCGGGTCTTGACACTGGGCTGTGCCAAGGGTTATGAGAAAGAAGGAGGAGAGGACACGATTAAGTGTCAATTAAACGGCAACGTCTCTGGAACACCGCTGTTCTGTAAACGTAAGCCAATCTTTTCTCCAGCAAGCCCTAACCGGGCATCATCTGTCTACGGGGATTTCATTTACACTACACATATAATATACAGTTACAATAGCTCCGCGTGGTTTCAGTTGTGGCTTGTAACTTGAGCAATTCTCTTGGTTAGATTTACATTTTGTACGTCTGACAAGTAGAATGAATACTCTGAATTTTTTTCTTGACCTTGCAAGATGGTACGTTTGACGATTGTTAACCTACCAATTCCTGATGTCTTCATGACTGAGGCCTTGAAAAATGTTTTGCGAAATTTGGACTCCTCCTCATGAGGGGTTATTTTCAATAATCTTGCGACTTGAATATTAAAACTGAAATAAATTATTATATGACTGGGGGTGTTGGGGCCTTTCTATTTATGATGGCTCAAAGAATACCATATCCTACCAATTTTAGTGGACCTCGAACGGCTATATATCATATTGAATTTTAACTGACTACCTAAAATAGAACATAGAATGTTTTAGAATTAGTGATTTTCTTCAGGGCTCTGATTGATGTGGGAAAATTCTGTTGTAGTGATCAACTGTACGTTACCAGAATTGGGTAAAGGAGTGATACTTGCTGTGGAAGAGGAGGCCGCTGACGTGTACCCCTATAATACAAGCCTGCAGTTGGACTGTAGATATGCGTATAGGAAAAACCTATCTGCTGATTACTCGATCACCTGTGAAGCAAACAAGAACTTCTCAGGAGTTGAAACAACATGTAAGTTCACTAGATTCCTTGAAATTTTGAATAATTCAAATTTTTTCATCATCAGCCTCTGGGAATCGTTTTCACACTGCACATATACATGTGTCCAGTTGAGTTTTACAACATCATTATAGTTATTTTCATTTGCACTACAAGCTACACAGTACATACTAAATGCAACAGCTACAGGTGATGTGTTCACATTGATGCAATTTCCTTTTTCACTGTGATGTAGATTGTAGATGGACGTAAATCACTTCATAAAGACTGTCCCGCTGACACAAGTTTCTTACATAATTGATAGAAAATCGCAGGCGACAGGTGAATTTCTCACTCCCTAAGAGAAAAGAAATCGATGTCGCTGTAGGGTGACACGCATTGGCATCGCTTCAAATGTGAAACCTCCCATTGAAATACATGTCTTTGTAATGTCGCCTGTAGTATGTAGCAGGTAGCATGTCTCTTGTAATGTGAACACTCCACTCGCTTATTCTGATTTGAATCGCTCAAACTGTAGTCACAAACTGATCTTTAAAAAATGTTACTTTTGTAGAAAGCTGAATTGTAACAAAGTACTGCTGTCCTTTTTTAAACATAGGTGTTTCGTTACTAGAGGACTGTGGTCCTCTGGAGCCTCCACCAAATGCACTGATGCAAGTGAACGAAACAGATGCAACAGCGACATTCTGGTAATTACTTTCATCCCTATGCAAATGGAACACATTCAATTGTACAGTTCAAATAGAATACAGACGAACAGCATTGTAAATGCAATCAATTCACTAATTTAGGTGCATAATCCTTTGTAGTATAGCAATCTATATACCAGTAAGTTAATTACTGCAAAACTAGAAATGCTCGCGCACCATTTAATTTGCAACACAAGAAAAAAAGTAGGTCCTAGATGGACCAAAATCGCAAAATTGAATAGTCACAACATAATTTATTGATGAAAATCGCAAAATTTAATAGCCATATGCCTTTGGGGACAGTGGACTGGTTACGTTGCCTCTGTATCAATTGAAACATGGAATCCGGACCAACAGCTAACAAATCTTAATGTTCGTCCCTGATGGAGGAGCTCTGAAGCGTCAGGCTACATGTCGGTGGTGGTGGGCTCGTGCAGTTTGGTAATGGGCCTTCTGGCCATTGCAGGGGTGGTTGAAGGGGAGGGGGGGGGGGGGGCAGGGAGGTTTGGTAGTTCAGCTGAACAGCCTTAAGTGTCATTTGTCCTTCGAATAAGATTAGGTATGAAATTTGAAGGAAAACTTTGTGAGCACACAGGCAGATCCAGGGGCCGGCAGAGGGCACGCTCCTCCTTTTCCCACCAAAATCCTTCATTTGTAGGGTTTTTCATGAAATCCCTAATGTGCGCCCCTGATGGAGTGCACCCCCCCTTCCAAAAACCTGGACCTGTCATTGTGAGCAAAACCCATGAGCAGCAATACTGAACCTCCCATTCACAAACAGCGAGCAGGGCCTGGGCAGACGTGTCCAAAGATAACTGGCACCTGTGGTTTGCAGGTGCGCTGAAGTTTGGTATTCTGCGAGTGACGGGCCGGTCCAGCGGGTCTGTCACGAGTGGCACGTGGATAGGGGCCACAGGCGGCAGGTGTACGGCACCACCCACAGCAAAGTGATAGTGATAGTAAGTGATAGTGATAAAGTGATAGTGATAGTAAGTGATAGTGATATGATAAGTGATAGTGATAGTAAGTCAAGCATGTGTGAGTAACATTGTACTTTTGCAACTGGATTTGAACTCACCGGTAACACAAGTTTTATATGAGATTCACTATATTTCTTCAGTGACTGCATGAAGAAATATGGCGGATGTCATATGAAACAAATAACTGGATGTTTAATTTTCATAAGGATATGTTAATGAGCTTTACCAGTGGTAGAAACATGTGGCATATGAATAAACATCATCCTTATCATGCAGAGAAGGATACAACAGATGGGGTGAGCCCACCATTCCAACCCTGATTTTCATCATCTTGGCGAAGCACCGTGCACCCCCCTCTACTGCGAAACCCTGGCTCTGCCATTGCTTATATTTGTCTGCCTTTTAGGTTAAGATATTTTCAGCTATCACTGAAGTCTGAAATTTAAATTCTAAACATTGTGAACAAGAATATGACACAACGTGCTTGTTTGATTCTAGATGAAGCAAGGTCTGGAGGAGAAAACCAAATAATTGAAAAAAAAAGTACGCTACAAATGGGTAAAATTGCCGCCTATGCTGGTGGGAGCTGTATCTGCCGTCTGTTTGGTTATCTTTATAGGTAAGTTCTAGTTGATACAATGGGGGAACCCAGCTGCCGATTTCTCCCGCTAGACGTCGCCACTTGAAATCGAGTGGTCTCGTCAGCGAATCTACGTTTATTAACACTGAATAGTGCATATGTTTAGCAAGATTTGGGAGCTTATGAAACTACGTAATTCAGAATAAAAATTCATACACCTATGTAAAATTTACTACTGAATGTGATTTTATACATAATAGATGTTTACTTGCAACATTTTTGAGTGAAAACGTTTTTTAAACATGAGCTCTTTCTTACCGACACCGGCAGTAGTTGACACCATAATCTTATTCGTTTTCAAAGAAACACACGCTATAAGGATAGTTCTTTCATATGACTGTTGTCATTCACATTATCTGTGTTCTGACGTTCAATTGCCATCAAATATCCAGTTTAGAAGACACAAACCAATCATCTGTATCATGCAGCAGCAGGTTATACTTTTATTTCTTATTGCCTTGATACTAAATATCGATTCCAAGTAGTTGGTTTATGAACGTAAAAAATGACGTACCAGCCTTAAAAAACGGCGCTTTTCAGCGAGTGGTTAATATAATAGACTATTGTCCACTAGTTTTCTAATTTTGATGTTCAAATAACTTCTATTCGAAAATTTTAACCATACCCATTTTCTACATATAATTGATATCATTCAAATTGCAACAGATTTGCCGATTCAGTTTTATCATTTTCTTCACCATTCTTGATAAATATGACCTGTTTGTTTGGGCTCCTAAGCATTGACGCAAATGGACACCAGGGGAATTATCGCCGGAATAACTTTATGTAGTACATTTTTTTCACCACCAGATGGCTTGTGTGATGGCTAAGGTGGCCATTCAGGCTACTTAAAAGATAATGCTCAGTAAAAAAATTGTTTTGACCGTTCTCAAAATACCAGTGTCATAAAATTTTAAACGTTCAAAAATGGATTCGTCTCAAAATTAGTTACGTGCTTTTTTGAAAGAAAGAAACGTAACGAGTTCATTTTCAAACCCACTGAGTCTCTGCTGCTTGTAGTGGTGGGCCTGTACATCTACAAGAAGAAGATGTTGACTTTGGTGAGCGTGATGAGTGACCAGGCCTCCTCATGGAACCCATCCTTCCGGATGGTCTACAGGCCCAGCAACAGAGACACCACACGGTCCCTCCCGAACAGGACGCCAAGCTTTCAAGTGGGACGGTGGCGACGCCCGCCCCAGAATCCTCTAGTTCCGCCCACACCAGCGGAGGATAACATCCAGACGATCAGCACAAACTACTATGACTATATGATTGAGTGGCACGACCCACTCAAAGAGCCCACTGAGATCAGTTCATGAGCGTTGCATGGATGCAGGTTTCAGCTCTTCCTGCTGATTTATGCATTTTGTACATACTCCTGGACATGACTTTTGGTAGTGCTTCGTAATGTTTAGTCAATTTAGTCTTCAGTGATATGGCTATGACTACATGTGACTGTATATGACTGTATACGACTCAACGGTTGTAGGGTGTTCAATGATGTATAGGAAAATTGTAAAAGCTTTTGGTTACCACGATGCTTGTCCACACCAGTATGAGGATTCGTCGTAAGCAGGCTGCGATCCTGTTAAGTGATTCGAAAAGCAAACTGAAAACTGATAAAGATACCAAGATCAGTACATTATTTAGAATGATTAATTAGAACACGCGCATTTTCTCGATAGATACAATACCAGAGTGACATTAACGCACAACATTGTAATGTAAACAAGCATAAAATGATCTTCGTGTCATCGACTCATACGACTACATGCGACCATGTCTGAACATGCTCAGTTATGGCGATGGAAGCGAGAAAAAAAAATATATCGTAGTTGTACGAGTGTTGACAATGCCGCGTGGGCGACAGCTTCAGATTAGGGAAGGTGAAACCAAGCCCATCTTCTCACACTATCTTTTTTTTTTTTTTTTTTTTTTTTTTTTTTTTTTTCTTTTTTTTTTTTTTTTTGATTTAGATTTTTAATTTACATGCAATGGGGGTAGGCATGTCCCTAGTAACAAAATTGGATAGTATTTTTGATTTAGATTTTTTTAATTTACATGTATATATTAATGGTGTATTTTTCTACTGTATCTCTGTCGCCACATGATGTTTTTCTTACTATTTGTAACAATATCATTAAAAGGATAAAAACACGTTTGTAAATTGCACGTTTTTTTATTCTTACAATTTTAATATGTAAAACTCACTCAGCTATTTATAAGTGTCACTGGTCGGTGACTTTTTCTAAAGAGACATGCCCAAGTGAATTTCATCTCATATCTACCTTTTTCTGCCACATATAAATGGTAGTTAGCCAATTGAATATATAAATTTTGAGGTGTATTTTTTTTCTACTGTATGCTATGGAGTTTTTCACTATTTATTAAGAAATAAAATTAAGTGTGAGCAATGTTAGAGATATAAGGTGCCTGAGGTAGGTGGATTTGACAGCATCCAGAGAAATTAGTGAGGCAATTATGATATGCAATGCCTCAGGCGTAGTTAGGGGTTACGTTCCACGTGCTCACGTTCTCCATGGCGTTTAATGTTCTTTGCCCAAATACGTCGTGGTTGCTTGGAAACAGGACAATAATGCAGGTATCCTGTTTTCAATGTCAACACAGTTCTGAAAGCTTACTTTTTGAAGTGGTAGCGACCACTTCGAATAAATGTCCAAATCCAGAATTGGATAAGAAACTTTCTATGCGAGAGGAAACAGCGAGTTATAGTCAATGGGATCTCATCAGAATCCATAGCTGTAGACTCTGAGTGCCACAGGGAACAGCTAGTGCTAGAACGGCTACTGTATATAAATAAACGACCTGCCAGAATATGTGCAATGCCCAGTGAGATTATTCGCTGACGACTGCGTGATCTTCAACAAGGTAATATCCAAAAATGACATTAACACTCTCCAAAATGATCTGCAGAGTCTTGCGAATTGGGAATCCTCACCTGGAAGATGGACTTCAATCCATCTAAATGCTTCACAATGAACATATTTGGTTTGTATTTACGTGAACTGTACGCGATTTACGAGGCTTGTTGTCGCCAGCATTGGTGCGATGTCCTCCTGACAGTCCTGTGAGGGCCGTCAATTCAACCTGGTGGTGGCCTGGTAAACGTATCAGTCCACCTACGTGAATATTGAACCAACTGGATAGCGCACGGGGGTTTTGTAAGCACCCCCGCAGGTTTGTACAATTACATATTTTGTGTATATAATACCCAAGCCCCGATTGGGGTTGGTTAAGACTATACGCACGAAGTCTGTAGGCTATGAACTCAACTCAGAATCTATAACTGCTAGATGCCTCTTGACTAGTATAATTATGATTATACTGGTATGATAATCTATATCATTATATACAGGTGAATCGTTTTGACAACATATCTAGGTATTTTGCAACATCAATGGCTAGAATATGGTTATTTGAGATTTCTGCCATTATATGAGAAAAGTTGTACATATTTACATTTTGTATATATTTTTGTATTGTACGTTTTCTATATTCTTTAACTTCTACATTACTACATTCCATTAATGTGTGAAACTCATCCCTAAAATATTTTCATTACAAATATCGCAGTACCGTCTATGTCTTTCTAATGTTATTGTTAAGTATTATTTGAGATAGTATTATTTGTACTAGTTTTTATATCTTGTAATTAGCACTGTATTTTAGTTGTTTTGCTCCCATACATTTGTAAATGTCCTAGAGCAAATAAAATAAACTTAAACTTAAACTAAAAACACAAATAAAAAACAGTGATGCTTCTATTTCTCAAAGTTTACAAAAAAAATGTCAAGGTACATTTAACAGTTTAATGAGGATACTAGCTGTCATTGTCCCATTGAATGTTGCCACTTGAAATCCGTGGTCTGTCTGCGAATGTATGTTTATCAAAACGGAATAGTTCAATGTTTAAGGTTGTGGAGCTTATAAAACTGCGTAATTATTCTTACACCTATGTAAAATTTACTACTGAAACCGTTTTCATGCATAATAGATGATTATTTACAACATATCTGAGTGAAAACGTTTAAAAAATTGGTTGTTTATGCCCGGGATCAGCAAAATATCTGCGTAGTTGACACCATCATTTATTCGTTTTCAAAGAAACACACTATATACGGAGCCGACCACGGAGCCCATGCAGCTTTCATAAGACTGCTGTCAAACACCTTATCTGTGATCCGCCATTTGATTTGAATTGTCATAAAATATCCCCGGCATGTCGTAATGCCCCGTTTCTCCCGTGATATTTCCGTATACCGGTCGTTGCTAAAAGGCAGACCACCAAAAGAATGACGGCGATGTGCATTTTCGTTTTGTCACAATGTACTTAGCCTCGGACTCACAGGCTGGTTATGATATCCAGCCTGGGATCATTGCTTGGTTTGAGCGGTAATGGGGGATTGTACTAGCCTCGATCGCAAAAGCGGAACATGTTTTAAGCAGTTCGCACAAGTTGGTGATGGAGGCTTCAATCTGTGTTTATAAATAAAGGCACATGGCATAATGTTGATGTTTATGCCGTCAGCACATGGTTTACAGTTGTGTCACAGAGTTAAGACTCCAGTGGTTTCCTCAAAACTGGCCGTTATTTATGATTTCCCGTAGTAAATCAGCCATTTCAAGAACCAGCGTCATAGCAGGTGCCCGCAGGTGCACGTGAACTTTTATTTCCTATAACTTTACCGGTTGACCATGAACGGTCCCAGGGGCTCTGCTAATTGATTTACAATTGATTTTCTGTGAAGAATCACTACCTGCATCCTGGAATCATTTAACAAGGTAAGAGTTATATGTTAGTATATCAGTATTCTGTAGAATCTTAATGCTTCAAGTAGTGAAATCATTTTGACATTTTCATTATATGTATATTCAGATCTATTCATACTTCAGAATTTAGACGTCACGCTGATTCGTACGAATCAGCGTGGCGTCACCTGTCAATCTTCCTATCACGTGACCGCATTGGCCAATGGCGTACTTTATCAGTTTTCTGATAAATTAATAT
>CM032660.1:54485835-54502236 GCA_019095985.1 Streblospio benedicti | reverse complement strand
TGGGATATTAAGCAAAGTCTGCTAGCAGGTTTTACAATGGCTGCCGTGCACACGGAAGTGTCATGTCGGAACATGTGAAAGGAGAGAAGCTGATCAAGAAAATTTATTACAGGACATCATATAATGCATTAAATTATGAAAAAGAATAAAGAGTTTGATAACAGACAGTGTGTATTTTCTTGTTTTCATGATATAAATAATAATGTTATGATAGGCAGCAAGATAGCATTTTACATCTATTGTAGGTATTACAGTTGTTAAATCCACCATCGAAATAATGCCCATATTTACCTTCAAAGTTTATTGATAAAATGTGCTTCCAAATTTTTTAATTCATATGATTGGAAACGCATACATCTATAGAATATATGTATAATAAAAAATATTTTTGAGTGAGGTATGGAAGGAGATATTTAGCTAAGTCTACTGACTGTTTGCTTCCCCACTCGCGTTTTTCTGTACGCGAAAAATGCTAGATCTAGTGACGAATTAATGCTAGAAAATAAAGCGCACAGACCTTAGAATGAAGATAATCTGTTATTACATAATAATCATGATGAAAAATATAGGTAACATTAAAAAAACAGCAATGGTAAATGACCATTTCCCCCTATTAAATGCATTGCAAAACAGTACAGGCAGAGCATTCTAACACGGAGAACAGCACACGGCGTTGTTACATTTTGCTGCTATGAGTTATATAGCAGCAACCGCAAGCTTTCCTGTCTGTTCATTGTAAGGTCTGTGGTGGTATGTATGTAACAGCGTGTCTTTGTCATGTGAACTCTCGCTTTTTTTAAAGTCTGATTTGAATCGCTCAAACTGTAGTTACAAACTGATCTTTAAAAAATGTTACTTTTGTAGAAAGCTGTATTGTAACAAAGTACTGCTGTCCTTTTTTAAACATAGGTGTTTCGTTACTAGAGGATTGTGGTCCTCTGGAGCCTCCACCAAATGCACTGATGCAAGTGAACGAGACAGATGCAACAGCGACATTCTGGTAATTACTTTCATCCCTATGCAAATGGAACACATTCAATTGTACAGTTCAAATAGAATACAGACGAGCAGCATTGTAAATGGAATCAATTCACTAATTTACGTGCATAATCCTTTGTAGTATAGCAATCTATATACCAGTAAGTTAATTACTGCAAAACTAGAAATGCTTGCGCACCATTTAATTTGCAACACAAGAAAAAAGTAGGTCCTGGATGGACCAAAATCGCAAAATTGAATAGTCACATAATAATTTATAGATGAAAATCGCAAAATTTAATAGCCATATGCCTTTGGGGACAGTGGACTGGTTACGTTGCCTCTGTATCAATTGAAACATGGAATCCGGACCAACAGCTAACAAATCTTAATGTTCGTCCCTGATGGAGGAGCTCTTTGAAGCGTCAGGGTACATGTTGGTGGTGGTGGGCTCGTGCAGTTTGGTAATGGGCCATCTGGCCATTGCAGGGGTGGTTGAAGGGGGAGGGGGGCGGGGGCAGGGGTTTGGTTTCAGCTGAACAGCCTAGTTCAGCTGAACAGCCTTAAAAAATCATTTGTCCTTCGAATAAGATTAGGTATGAAATTTGAAGGAAAACTTTGTGAGCACATAGGCAGATCCAGGGGTCCGCAGAGGGCACGCTCCCACCAAAATCCTTCATTTTCGTAGGGTTTTTCATGAAATCCCTCAAGTGCGCCCCCTTTTTCTTAAGTGCACCCCCCCTCCAAAAACCTGGACCTGCCATTGTGAGCAAACCCATGAGCAGCAATACTGAACCTCCCATTCACAAACAGCTGAGCACGGACCTGGGCAGACGTGTCCAAAGATAACTGGCACCTGTGGTTTGCAGGTGCGCTGAAGGCTACATGTCTGCGAGTGACGGGCCGGTCCAGCGGGTCTGTCACGAGAACGGCACGTGGACAGGGCCACAGGCGGTGTGTACGCCACCACCCACAGCAAGTGATAGTGATAGTAAGTGATAGTGATAGTAAGTGATAGTGATAGTAAGTGATAGTGATAGTAAGTGATAGTGATAGTAAGTCAAGCATGTGTGAGTAACATTGTATTTCTGCAACTGGATTTGAACTCACCTGCACACAAGTTTTATATGAGATTCACCATATTTCTTCAGTGACCGCAGGGTGAAGAAATATTGCGGATGTCATAGGAAACATCTGTGTAAGTGAGTTCAAACCCAACTGGATGTTTAATTTTCATAAGGATATGTTAATGAGCTTTACCAGTGGTAGAAACATGTGGCATATGAATAAACATCATCCTTATCATGCAGAGAAGGATACAACAGATGGGGTGAGCCCACCATTCCAACCCTGATTTTCATCATCTTGGCGAAGCACCGTGCACGCCCCTCTACTGCGAAACCCTGGCTCTGCCATTGCTTATATTTGTCTGCCTTTTAGGTTAAGATATTTTCAGCTATCACTGAAGTCTGAAATTTAAATTCTAAACATTGTGAACAAGAATATGACACAACGTGCTTGTTTGATTCTAGATGAAGCAAGGTCTGGAGGAGAAAACCAAATAATTGAAAAAAGTACGCTACAAATGGGTCAAATTGCCGCCTACGCTGGTGGAGCTGTATCTGCCGTCTGTTTGGTTATCTTTATAGGTAAGTTCTAGTTGATACAATTCAGGCTACTTAAAGATAATGCTCAGTAAAGAAATTGCTTTGACCGTTCTCAAAATACCAGTGTCATAAAAATTTTAAAAAGTTCAAAAATGGATTCATCTCAAAATTAGTTACGTACTTTTTTTTAAAGAAAGAAACGTAACGAGTTCATTTTCAAACCCACTGAGTCTCTGCTGCTTGTAGTGGTGGGCCTGTACATCTACAAGAAGAAGATGTTGACTTTGGTGAGCGTGATGAGTGACCAGGCCTCCTCATGGAACCCATCCTTCCGGATGGTCTACAGGCCCAGCAACGGAGACCACACGGTCCCTCCCGAACAGGACGCGTTTCAAGTGGACGGCGGCGACGCCCCCCAGAATCCTCTGGTTCCGCCCACACCAGCGGAGGATAACATCCAGACGATCAGCACAAACTACTATGACTATATGATTGAGTGGCACGACCCACTCAAAGAGCCCACTGAGATCAGTTCATGAGCGTTGCATGGATGCAGGTTTCAGCTCTTCCTGCTGATTTATGCATTTTGTACATACTCCTGGACATGACTTTTGGTAGTGCTTCGTAATGTTTAGTCAATTTAGTCTTCAGTGATATGGCTATGACTACATGTGACTGTATATGACTGTATACGACTCAACGGTTGTAGGGTGTTCAATGATGTATAGGAAAATTGTAAAAGCTTTTGGTTACCACGATGCTTGTCCACACCAGTATGAGGATTCGTCGTAAGCAGGCTGCGATCCTGTTAAGTGATTCGAAAAGCAAACTGAAAACTGATAAAGATACCAAGATCAGTACATTATTTAGAATGATTAATTAGAACACGCGCATTTTCTCGATAGATACAATACCAGAGTGACATTAACGCACAACATTGTAATGTAAACAAGCATAAAATGATCTTCGTGTCATCGACTCATACGACTACATGCGACCATGTCTGAACATGCTCAGTTATGGCGATGGAAGCGAGAAAAAAAAATATATCGTAGTTGTACGAGTGTTGACAATGCCGCGTGGGGCGACAGCTTCAGATTAGGAAGGTGAAACCAAGCCCATCTTCTCACACTATCTTTTTTCTTTTCTTTTTTTCCTTTTTTTTTCTTTTTTTTCTTTTTTGCGCAATGGGGTAGGCCCTAGAAATTGGATAGTATTTTGATTTAGATTTTTAATTTACATGTATATATTAATGGTGTATTTTTCTACTGTATCTCTGTCGTGTTTTTCACTATTTGTAACAATATCATTAAAAAGGATATAAACACGTTTGTAAATTGCCTTTTTTATTCTTACAATTTTAATATGTAAAACTCACTCAGCTATTTATAAGTGTCACTGGTCGGTGACTTTTCTAAAGAGACATGCCCAAGTGAATTTCATCTCATATCTACCTTTTCTGCCACATATAAATGGTAGTTACTTAGCCAATTGAATATATAAATTTTTGGAGGTGTATTTTTTCTACTGTATGCTATGGAGTTTTTCACTATTTATTAAGAAATAAAAATTAAGTGTGAGCAAAGTTAGAGTAGGTGCCCGAGGCAGGTGGATTTTAGCATCCACCCCAATTAGTGAGGCAATTAAGTGATATGCAATGCCTCAGGCGTAGTTAGGGTTACGTTCCACGTGCTCACGTTCTCCATGCGTTTAATGTTCTTTGCCCTTACGTCGTGGTTGCTTGGAAACAGGACAATAATGCAGGTATCCTGTTTTCAATGTCAACACAGTTCTGTTAGCTTACTTTGGAAGTGGTAGCGACCACTTCGAATAAATGTCCAAATCCAGAATTGGATAAGAAACTTTCTATGCGAGAGGAAACAGCGAGTTATAGTCAATGGGATCTCATCAGAATCCATAGCTGTAGACTCTGGAGTGCCACAGGGAACAGCTAGTGCTAGAACGGCTACTGTATATAAATAAACGACCTGCCAGAATATGTGCAATGCCCAGTGAGATTATTCGCTGACGACTGCGTGATCTTCAACAAGGTAATATCCAAAAATGACATTAACACTCTCCAAAATGATCTGCAGAGTCTTGCGAATTGGGAACTCACCTGGAAGATGGACTTCAATCCATCTAAATGCTTCACAATGAACATATTTGGTTTGTATTTACGTGAACTGTACGCGATTTACGAGGCTTGTTGTCGCCAGCATTGGTGCGATGTCCCTCCTGACAGTCCTGTGAGGGCCGTCAATCCAACCTGGTGGTGGCCTGGTAAACGTATCAGTCCACCTACGTGAATATTGAACCAACTGGATAGCGCACGGGGTTTTGTAAGCACCCCGCAGGTTTGTACAATTACATATTTTGTGTATATAATACCCAAGCCCCGATTGGGTTGGTTAAGACTATACGCACGAAGTCTGTAGGCTATGAACTCAACTCAGAATCTATAACTGCTAGATGCCTCTTGACTAGTATAATTATGATTATACTGGTATGATAATCTATATCATTATATACAGGTGAATCGTTTTGACAACATATCTAGGTATTTTGCAACATCAATGGCTAGAATATGGTTATTTGAGATTTCTGCCATTATATGAGAAAAGTTGTACATATTTACATTTTGTATATATTTTTGTATTGTACGTTTTCTATATTCTTTAACTTCTACATTACTACATTCCATTAATGTGTGAAACTCATCCCCTAAAATATTTTCATTACAAATATCGCAGTACCGTCTATGTCTTTCTACGTTATTGTTAAGTATTATTTGAGATAGTATTATTTGTACTAGTTTTTATATCTTGTAATTAGCACTGTACTTAGTTGTTTTGCTCCCATACATTTGTAAATGTCCTAGAGCAAATAAAATAAACTTAAACTTAAACTAAAACACAAATAAAAACAGTGATGCTTCTATTTCTCAAAGTTTACAAAAAAATGTCAAGGTACATTTAACAGTTTAATGAGGATACTAGCTGTCATTGTCCCATTGAATGTTGCCACTTGAAATCCCGTGGTCTGTCTGCGAATGTATGTTTATCAAAACGGGAATAGTTCAATGTTTAAGGTTGTGGAGCTTATAAAACTGCGTAATTATTCTTACACCTATGTAAAATTTACTACTGAAACCGTTTTCATGCATAATAGATGATTATTTACAACATATCTGAGTGAAAACGTTTAAAAAATTGGTTGTTTATTCCCGGGATCAGCAAAATATCTGCGTAGTTGACACCATCATTTATTCGTTTTCAAAGAAACACACTATATACGGAGCCGACCACGGAGCCCATGCAGCTTTCATAAGACTGCTGTCAAACACCTTATCTGTGATCCGCCATTTGATTTGAATTGTCATAAAATATCCCCGGCATGTCGTAATGCCCCGTTTCTCCCGTGATATTTCCGTATATCGGTCGTTGCTAAAAGGCAGACCACCAAAAGAATGACGGCGATGTGCATTTTCGTTTTGTCACAATGTACTAGGTTGGAAATCGAGTTTTAATAAATTAAGAATAGATAAGATGTTTTTATTGTGACAAAACTTAAACATTTTACTTATGAATATTAACAAAATTTGATACCACAGCAGCCTACCAGTCATCACTGTATGCCGGGGTATTGATGTTGAAAAAAAAATAATTAATTAGCTCAAAAATGATTTTTTATTATTTTCACGGGCCGGGGTATCACGGTTACCCGGGTTACGGCGTGGTGTATCATATGAGGGGTTTGGGCCTTAAGCAACTGCTTATGTATACATATTAAGGTTTTATTTGCAGGTTTAGCAAAGGTTTGTGTATAATAACTTTAGTCTACTCAGCCGTTATAAGGGCGGAGTCATTATTTAAGATGTGGGGGGAGGGTTTAGACATCAGTGTTTCTAACTTCTGACCCCCCCCACGGGTTTGCAAATCAAACATATGACCCCCCACGGGTTTGTAAATCAAGCATATGACGCCCCCACGAGTTCGCAAATCAAACATATGACCCCCCCCACGCAGAAATTTATGCCTGAAATAATAACTTCCGACCCCCCCCCCACTTAAGTATATATAACTTACCTAGCATATGACACCCCCATTTCCACATGCCCTGTGTATGCATTAGTATAGCATTGTACTGTCATATCTGCTGTACAAATTTGCAAAAAATATTTAGCTACCGGTATATAAATGAAACTAAACAAAATGCAGTACAAACTTTTTTTTTATTCTTCTCTCTCTCACTCTCTTTTCTATGGCAAGCAAGCTCCTACCACTATTCTGACATGGCTGAAGACAGGTTTTTCAACCCTAAGCTTCCATATGACTACGTCAAGTGGCCCTGACGGGACTCGAACTCACGACCCCAAGGTTGTGAGACCAGAATGATACCATCATCCCAAGCAGCGGGCTGTTAAAAGCAATGATTTTGCAGGCTTAATACCATCTTTAGTAACCCGAAATCCGGCAAAGTCAATCTCCACCTGGCTGAATTTGAATTTGGTTGGGTTGAATACGACTCCATTGTTGGAACAGTGGTTGATGTAATCTATTGTATGCCAAAAACTGTCTTCGATGTCCTTATCCCATAGAAGAGTGTCAACAATGCATTGAACTTTCCTTCGAATATCTATTGTAAGATCATAGTAGGCCTTGGTATAAGCGTCTCCAGAGGCCTTGAAACCTTGAGGTCCACAAAGATATCTATACCGTCCCCACTCGTCTTCAGTCAATAGTAGGTGTTACTGATACAGCTCTTAAATGGTTTCAATCTTACCTTACAAACCGTTCACAAGTCATCTTCCTCAATGGCGTGTCATCAAAAAGCACTGCTTTGCTTTTTGGCGTCCCACAAGGCTCCGTACTAGGTCCTTTTAAATTCGTAATCTATACAGGTCCAGTGCATGATATAGCTATCAAACACGGTCTCAGTATACATATGTATGCCGATGACACTCAGATCTATATTGAGTTTGACCTCTCACCTCATTCAGCTCATGAAGCCAGAAACAAGATGGAGGCTTGCATAGCTGATATAAGAGCTTGGATGCGTGAAAACAAGCTTCAACTGAATGAAGCAAAGACTGAATTAGTAGCTATAACCCCCTTCCGACATAAGGATACAGTTGACATTAGAATTGGGAACAGTAATATCACACCAACATCAACTGCTCGTAATTTAGGGGCTACTTTTGACCAAAACATGACACTTCAACCTCATGTGTCTGCCCTTGTTAAATCTTGCAATTGGCATCTTCGTCATATTGGACAGATTAGGAAGTTTCTCACAATGGAAGCTTCCGAGAAAATTGTTCATGCCTTTATCAGTTCTCGCCTTGATAATGGAAACTCACTTCTTTATGGTTTACCCGACTGTCAAATCCAACATGTACAGCGTGTGCATAACACTGCTGCATGGATCCTAAGTCTAACGAAAAAGCATGATCACATGATTCCTGTTTTGAAAAGCCTTCACTGGCTCCCTGTCAAGCAACGCATAATTTTCAAGATTCTAACACTTACATGTACTTTCAAATGCCTCACTGGACTCGCACTATATTACCTGTCTGAACTCTTACAACCATACTCACCACCTAGATTACTGCGGTCATCAAATAATCGATTGCTTAAAGAATTTAGATCAAGAACCAAGTCTTATGGTGATAGAGCATTTAAAACAGCAGCACCTAAATTATGGAATAAACTTCCACTGTCCATTCGACAATCCAAAACTCTTGCATCCTTTAAATCACAACTAAAGCACCATTTGTTTAAGGAGGCCTACAAGCGTACATGAACATTTAGTGGAATTTACGCTATATAAGTTGTATTGTACTGTATTGTATATGTACTCGTAGTTGTTGAGGGAAACTGAGAGTGATAGTTAATAACCATCTTGGTATTTTGTATAGTCTTGTGTGCTATTCATACTTTCAAAATATTTTATTTAATATTTGACTATCTTATGGATTTGTGAATTTATCAAGAGTATATTTTCAATTCATTAGAATCCTCTTCAGTTGCATTTCAAAAGCAAAATGAATAATTACAGTAAATACACGGTAGTATAGTGCAACAATAACCATAACAATGTAGTGTAGTAATACAACAATTCACATACACGTTTGGGTAATAGTATAGGAGATTCAGCAAGCAATAAATACAACACAATGCACATTACCTTCTTGACATTGCGGAGCATAGATATCCTGGCCGGGGTTCCAATCTGTAACCTTTAGGTCAGCCAAATCCAAACAAAATAAATCTGTGTTTGTTGTGCTGTTATTTGAAACTTTAACATAAAAACATACTATGCATTGTATATGTGGGAACTATTGTATTATGTTGGAAGAAAAGAGGCTTTCGATCAACCATATGAGACTTCACACAAATACATAAATTTACGTTCCATATTACCTGTTTGGCTTTTTCGTTGCAATTATGGATGGTCGTGTCATATTCTTGATATACTTCCACACATTGACTTGCCTTTCCTGCACTCTTATCATACTTCTTTTGAAAACTACACTTTACATAATCTATTAGAAAATCAAAGCAATTCTTTTTGTTATCAAAAGTCATAGCTTGCAACTAAAAATTACAGTGTGTAGATCATACAATACATCATAATATATCAAATGGGGTACATGGAAGTAGCATTTGTTTCGATAGAGTATAGAAGAATTAATTACTTGGTTTTGAATATCCAGTTACAAGTGTAAAGCATGAATTATTGACAAGATTATAGATCACAGAATGTAAGCTTCTATTGGGTTCCATTATATAAACATGCTAATTATATAGATACCTATTGAAACCTGTCATTTTGTCTTTGACAAGACTTTTGCTCTTGTCGCAATGATTTTAAAGTGGTATATAAATTGTATTATATCGTATTGTATTGTATTATCTGCCTAACTGTATTGTATATGACTGAAACATGTATTAAGGTGATAAATATAAATTTGTTGTGTTTACAAACTATTGATAAGAGTTTATGTGAGCAATGCGTACATGGACATTGTGAATAACTTGTAATTTATAGTATAACCTCATTTTACTTTTAGGTCCATGTTAAACTAAATGAAGTTGACATCAATAAAGAAATCCATAATTTATGTTAAGGTATTGACTAACTGTTAGCGCTTTAGTTAAAATAACTTTTGCCTGTCAATTATGTACACGACGAGACATGAACCTACATCTCTCATTCAGAATACTTCATATCCCAAACAATAAAAAAAACATGATTAAAATTACCTATTCTATTGAGAAAAAATAATATTTTCATATGGATTTTTCGTCTGAAAATATTGTTATAAATAAAGCAAAAAATAACTTGAAATAACAAACGCAATATAAAAGCAGTAAGAAAGAATATGCTAGTCTACCATGATCTCCATCGCTCCGTGTGAAAACCTTAACCTCAGCCAGCGCCAAAGAGACATTCGTTCCACGCTTAAAAATTCCAACAAAGCGGCCCACAATTGGAGATTTACAGGTCACATTGAACTCGACATCTTGACCTCTGTAATGCCCACATAGATCATTGGTGTCTTTTGAGATGGAGATGAAGTAGGGGTTCTTGGCAAAGTCTGCTGTTTCAAATGGAGGATGTTCTTTCAGCACATACACAGTGTACAGGCCCGCTGCAAAAGAAAAGAGATTCATGAAGTTCAAAGAATGAACACTCATCTTGGGTTTCTTCATTCATGATACAAACAAGAATTTAAAGATTCCATCAGAAACCATTGGGACTCACATTTTGGCGAGACTTTCCCTCTTATCGCAAGAGCTTCTTCAGGCCGAATGATATGTAAAGATTAATGATGATGCCATTACTCCAGTTGAAATCTATTGCAAATTGAGGCATACTGATCAATACCTGAATTTCCAATCAAACCACCATTTGGAACATAAAAGATCAATAGTCCGGACTCTACTAAATCGTGCCCAAAATTTAGTCACCACGCCTGAAGACCAGGCCAGGGAGTGTGAGCATGTTAAAGCAGTGTTAAAGGACAATGGGTATAAATCATGGGTGTTTAAGTTACCTAAACCAAAAGTCAAAGAGTTGTCCAAAGTCGCAAATAGTGAGTTCAGTGCTAAAACCCCAGTCTGCATCCCCTATGTGAGAAGGCTCTCAGAGAAACTAAATCGTGTGTTTCGTGAATACGGTGTCAGCACCTAACGCAAACCTTTTACCACCATCAAATCTATGTTGCCCATTCCGAAGGACAAGTCTCCGGATGACTCCAAATGTGGTATTATTTACGAAGTGCAGTGCCCAGAGAGCAGGTACACCTATGATGGTGAGACCGGAAGAACTTTAAAGTACTCGTATCAAAGAGCACCTGAACCCCAAGAGAGTGCCCACCACTGTAGGAGATCACATTCGAGACACGGCCACACCATCAGCCCTAAAGACTTCAAGTTTGTGGCACATGAGGACTTAGAGATTCGTAGAAAGATCAGGAAAGCAGTGGAGATCTGCCCTGAAATGAATCGCAATACCGGCCATGACCTGCCCCTCGTCTTCCTGTTACTGCTCTCATGTGATTACCGCCGCTATGTCGGTCACGTGACAAACTAAGGACTGTCATTCAGCCTGAAGAAGCTCTTAAGATAACAGCGAAAGTCTCACCAAAATGTGAGTCCCAATGGTGTCTGATGGAATCTTTAAATTCTTGTTTATATTCATGAAGTTGTTGAGCGCTTTTGGACCTTCAATAGTTTAGCACATGACAAACTGCTTAGTTCAGATGGATCCATTTAGAATTAAATAATAATAGTGTTGTCAAATTTAGGTGCTCACTGGAGTTTACATGCTTTTATATAAAAATACAGAATAGTATTTGGTTTGATTCTATTTTTTTTCTATTTCTGCTGTCTTATGTTCTAAATTAGTTCTAAGATATAAAAATACATGTTGGTGAATTTTTTTTATTATTAACATGTTTCGGAATAAGGTACTTTAAAATGTTTGAAAAGGGTAGTGTGGTACCGATACATGTTAATAATAAAAGCTTTTGGACAAATAGGTATTTCTTTATTTTAGAACTTATTTTGGTAGTTCTTTTATAAAATCAATACTAGATAATTTGGTTAATCAATTAAAGTCCAAAGCAAGACATGTAACTCACAGATTTACAGCATGCACATCATAAATGCAATGCATAAAACGAAGGGAAATACATAAGCAGCATTGTTTTTGAAAAAAAAAACAAGCTCCAAGTTCTCACTTTCATTGGGTGAGAGCGGATGGGTAGCAACCTGGACTCTGTTCACAGTTGTAATCCGTCCATGCAGATCCACGACCCACCATGGGTCGGTCTCATAGTGCGTCTGGGCAAACGTACCCCTGGAAGCAGACTCAGGATGCTAAAAACACTGTCGATTATTGAATACACAAACAAGCTTTGGATTACACATTAATTATTTTAACAGAACCATGGAGTATATAGTATTCAGATGTTGTTCTCTCTCTCGAGCAATCTCTGTTTTCTATCTCAAGCAAGCTCCTACCAGCATTCAGGAAACAGAATGATTTAAAAAGTATCTACCTTTTTGTTTGCTATTTTGTTATTTCTGAGATATTGCTTGAATACACAAGCGAGCTTTGGAACACACAATAGTTCTTGTTCATAATGTTTGAGCGAATCACCTTCCGAAAACCAATTAAATCACAAGTAATTGAAAGTATCGACATTTTTGTTTCTTGTTATTTCTGAGATATTGATTGTACTTGAGAAAATGTTTATTTGAAAACATTCACTGCATCAAAATCTACATTTCAAAATTGAAAAAAAAAAATAAAGTTGTAATTACGAGTACAATGTATGTTAGTGCACCATGGCATCTATTCAACAAAGGTGATATCAAACAGACCAATAAAAATACCAAAATGCAAAGATATTTTGTCACAACTCCTTTTACAGTCTGTATAATGCTACAGGCAGCAAGCCTCTAAGTCCATGCCAGGCCACACTAATCTAGACAACGAGAAGAGCTCGGGTATATAAAGTCATGCAGAGCTGTACAAGACAGTCAATAAACGGATCAAACAAGACTCCTCTTACCTTATTTCTAAACCACACGTGACAATTTGAGTATCTAGTCATAAACCAACACATTCATTCACCATACCTGTTACCATCAATTGCAAATATTGCACCATTTTTATCAGCACATGAGCTCTGGTAGGGGTGCCAAGCGTGGTAGGCAGCGTTTGGGGCTGGAAGAAAATAGATGAGTACAATTTATTGATATTGAATAATACACTATTTTCTTCTAATAATTTTTATGTCTCTAACTATTTTTTGTATAGGGCTGAATCCAAACACAAACTAAAAATTAGTATGTTTTAATTATAGGTCAGACAGAATACTTGAAAAAGAAAGACATAAGATATGAAAATTACTATAAACTTCTTACAACTCTGGTTAAAATACTTTGTTACTTGTGATGTAAAGGCGTTGCATTAGGCGTTCACTTACTCTCCCCAAAGACCTGAACTTCTTGGAATGTGATGTTGGTATCATCCTCACCAGAATAGAGCAGAACATATCGACCCACTCTGCCATTTGGTTCGCATTTCAAAAACGCTCTGGAATAGGCATTTATTGTATTTTTAGTTCTTTATGAAGTTTGGCCTTTTCCTTCTAAATCAAATATACATGTTACGTCCAAAGAACAAAAATGCATGCGTCGGGCTCTGCTCACTATAGTCTATTTCAAATACGCAAATGGATTATTAGTGTGCTGATTTAGTTGTATGCGCAAATCGTGCTAAATGCACGACTCCGGGTATAGTAAATATGGAGATTGCGAAGGTGTAGCATGCAGTTACGTTTTATGTCACTGTTGTAAACTAAAAGTATTTTTAATGATGTTAGTTTAGATGTTAAAAGCTTTACAAGTTAGTGTAAACAATTAAATGATGTATTTTTGTCATACACCGTACAAAACAGTGCAAAGAACTATGATCTTTATGGCCAAAGCCATCAGTCTTTAATAGTTAGTATTAAGTTAAGTTAGCACGAGCCAAAAATGCATCCTTAACGTGTAGTTTAAATTAAAATTTATGTGTCTTTATGAATTAAATAAACGAAATTAAGGTGGACTTAATTTCTACACCCTGTATACATATAAATAAAGGACTTAGAAACATGATCATGAATGATCTAAAACGCTTGAAAGGTATAGTCTAGGGAATTTGTTGATTTGGAAAAAAAGGGGGGTAAATTTGCACCCAGTGCACCCCCTGGCATAGTAGCAAGTCAAACCTACTCAACTGAAATATTCAGGAAAGGCGAAATGATAATCCCACTGCAATATCATGTGGTCAATATTAATCTGCAGTAAAAATGGTATTATATGTCAGTATATTGCTAGCAGCAGATAAAACAAATTCATGAAAATAACAAAATGTTATTGCAGAAAATTTATTGCTTATACAGATAGCCTTGATATATGGATACTAAATTTTTTTAGTGATATTGAGAATGATAATTTCTGGACAAACTGTAGCTATATGATTAATCATTTCCTCAAAACTGTATAAATTTCAGATATTGTGATTGCTTACAAAATTTTGTAGAAATGGCAATTACGTAAGACTAATTTTACAAATTTGATATTGTGTCTATGTATTTTAAGTGACAAATAAAGAACACCTATTTTAAGACTTGTAAATACTTTATCATAGCTATACAACCAAATATTTACTATAAATTAAAAATTGAGAAAAAAGCCTCCAGATAAGCAAATTAATTCATTTTTTTTTCAATATTGCTATTTAACCAAGGTTATTTGAGTAAAATTTATGATGGATTATTGTTTTGAAAATCCTACTTTACATAATGGGATTGTCAACCAAATAACAATTTGACAACTCAAAAGTTGCATAGTTTGGTAAAATACGTCATTTTAACAAGTTTGTGCAAAGTAATGATATATTTTTGTTATACGCAATATAAGTTAGTGCGAAGACATGATATTTATGGGCAAAGCCATCAGCCATTACTTTTAAGTTAAGTTAGTGCGAGCCAAAAATACATTCTAAACGTGTAATTTAAAATAAAATTTAGATATCTTTATTAATTAAATAAATCACATTAAAGCAGGCTATTATTTGTACACACTGTATACCTATAAAGTACTTGGTAAGATGATCTTATTGGCTTCTGTGTTAGAGTGAAACCCCATGCTTCTAAAACGACTGAAAGGTTTAGTCTAGGTAGTTTGTTGGTTCCGAAAAAAGGGGGGCGGTGAATTCGCACCCATTGCACCTCCCACTGCCTTGTGAGCTCCTGGCCTAGTAGCAGGCAAACCCACTAAACTGGAACATTCATGAAATGCTATATGATACTATAATCTGACTGCAATATTAATCCATGCACTACAGTTTTGGTATGTTAGTGTCTGCAGTGCTGTTGCAGCGGATAAACAGATTCATGAAAATAAAGATATTTGTTATAGCTGTGGAAAGGAAAATAGCTTGTATAGAGATAGACTGCATATATGGATAGTGAATTGTATAAATGAGAGCGAAAATGATCATTTCTGGACAGACTGTAGCTGTATTGGCGGCCATGATTAGTGGCTCTTCAACACTGTGTAAATTTCCGCTGTTGTAATTGCTAATAGAATTTTGTAGAAATGGCAACTGCATAGGACGAATGTTACAGATTTGATATTGTGTCTATATATTTTTAGTGACGAATAAAGAAAACCTATTTTAAATTTTTTAAATGATTTATTATAGCTATACAACCAAATATTTTATATAAATTAAAATTTGAGAAAAAAGCCTCCACATAAACAAATTAATTCAAATTTATTTTTTTCAATATTGCTATTTAACCAAGGTTATTTGAGTAAAATTTATGATGGATTATTGTTTTAAAAAGCCTATTTTGCATACTGGCATTGTCAAACCAAATAATAATTTGACAACTCAAAAGTTGTTTAGTTTGGTAAAATACATCATTTTAATAACGTCTATGTCATGTGCATTTGTCTCTGGAATCTTGCCAGCAAAATTGCATCCAGTGAGCCAAGGTGTTCACTGCCGATTCGTAGTTTCTGGGAAAAATATGGAGAGGGCATTAGTCATGGACTGAAACTCGTGTGAAAATATGTATTTTTGTATTCATATTGAATCCAAATATTTAAAATTATATATTGCCCACTTTTAAATATTTAATGTAATATTAAATAATGTGTTGTCCAGTGTTTGGTGATATTAATGTTAGTCAATATTTGAGTGCAGAATATTTGGGTTTGAAGTGTGTGCCATTCAGTGTGTTTATAAATATAAGTATGGCTAAATGTAGTAAAATGTCTTGAAATTTGTAAGCTGAACCATGATTTACAGTAGTTTTTCATTTGTTATTTTTTAACAAACTGAAATGTTCATTTGTTATTTTTTGATTGACAGAAAACCCTTGTATCTCCAATTTTTCAATGATCCTAAACCCCATTGTATCATAATGTAAACAGATGCGATGCTGGGTCATAATGTAAACATGCATTGTTTTAAAAAAATAAAGTCAATTGGTGATTAGTGAAATAATTTTTAACAAAATTAAAGCTTGTTTAGAATAAGATGACTACAATTGTACATAAACGACAGGTAATTCACCTTTAAAGACATAATTTATCACCATAATGTCAATGGAATATTGTAATTAAAAATCATTTTGAAATAACTGACATCCTCTAACTCTGATCATAGGAAAAAGTCCTCTTTAGTAAAATTCTCACTACAGACATTTGTCAAAATATTGTGTGAAATTTCAGGTGTA
>CM032660.1:54463270-54485735 GCA_019095985.1 Streblospio benedicti | reverse complement strand
ATTGAATATCTTAGTTGGATCTATACAGTGCTGCACATAGATATCCATGCCAGGGGTTGATGGCTGTAGATGTAGATAAGCCACATCGTCGCACCGTTGTAGGTAGCATATAGTCGTGCTTGGCTCCCAGTTGAAGACATTGGCATTGTTCTGGTTAAGTGAGAAGTACATGTCATGGTTAGATATCATAGATTGATTAGCAGAACGAAATATATACACAATAATGTTTATCATATTCTATTAGATTACGCTGATTTTTGATCAAACATACATAAATACATGGCAGATTATGAAAGCAAATATATAACATAAATGAAATAATACCATAAAAATTACATCTCAGATCATGAAACCACAAAAATAAAAAAGTAGAGTAGTATAACTCAAAAATATACATCATGAAAAACATAATCAATACGATAAATACACGAATGAAAATATATGAAAATGAAATTATTTATCGTCTCTATGGTGGACATTTGTATATATGGGAAAATAGTAAACTATAGATATATGATTACAGTTTGAAAATGAAACGAGAATAACTATTGTATTAACGTTGAATGAAACATTTTATAAAAAAACAACAATACTGAGATCATTTTGAAAACCCTATTCAATTTCTTACCTTCAAAGCAAAGTCTTCACATTTAGAGGCCTCCTGAAACTGTTTGTATTGAAGGGCAACACATTGGGATGTCCGACCAGAGATACTGTCGTATACTTTAATGAAATGAGTGCATTCTGAAAAATGAGCCACCATTATCGACGAAATGTAGATATTCACGACAAAATAGCCAACCACATTCACAACTTCGGGAGCTACAAGCTTTCTCCCAGAAGTAGTTGATATTCTTAATAGAATTTAATAATTTTGTGCACTGGGAAATTTATATTAGTAAAGAGTTTTGATGGATACTGTAAACACAAAAGTAAAATTTTCTTCGGAAAAAGGAGCTATCTAAATCATAGAACTTATGGTTAAAGCGGAAGCTTTACTTGAAGGACATCTATGAATCAGCTTATAGTGCACTGTGACACTTGATGGTTCAGTAGGTGCTGTGTGGAAATGCAGCCAACATTTTTTTCCATCTTGCTGACTTTCGGTAAAGTCCAAAGCAACACACAAGTGCTCTACACAAAGATCCTGAAAGAAGACTACTCAAATGTATTCATCATAAATATTCATCATGAACACAGTCATGATGATTTTTTGCGCATATACTATATAATTTACATGGACCTTTATAGAATCAAATCATTATTGAACATCAAACTTTCTCTTTACCTTACATTGAGACAGAGTGTTAGCGCTATTTTGTGGGGAGGCGCCAGGTGCGTAAGTGTTGTCCATTGGAGGTGCCCACTGTGGTTTACATGCTTTTATATATAAAAAAAAAAAATACAGAATAGTATTTTCTTAGGAAACAATGAGCAAAGTAGTGTATTGTTTGATATTCTTATAACTACATGCTTGGAAATAAAATTACATTGCGAAAAAATCGTTATTTTTCAATTATTTAATCTATTAATCCATAGATAAATAAAACAATCAATCAAATCAATAAGAACATAAAAATTGACCGTCTTAAAAAAAACTATGCCCATAGATATCTAAAATAATCATTAACTTGTTCTTTGTAATGTAGAATATATCATTTTAACCTTTTGTAATAATCTACATGTAACTCACCCCCTAGTGAAGTGGCGAATGCAGGGTCTTTGTCCATGAAGACGTCGACCAGGTAGACTGTGGTCTTCCAGGCCAGGTCCACCAGCCACCAGGACGGCCGGCCAGACAGCATCTGGTTCAACGTGTGCAGGCTGGGAAGATGTGTAATATTATAATTTCATATTTTCCTTATTGATGCTTCTTTTCCAATTATATTCAAATACCTGTATCGTTACATTCAACTGTCTAAGGTGTTTTCATCAAGGTATTGGTGAAGATAAACAAGTTATTCCTTTCATATCAAATCAATCAAACAATGTTTAGATAAAGATTGGCTATTTTTCTACCAAAATGATTAGACAATGGCTTCCAGAGTCCAGAGACTAAATCTAATAATCTGAAAGTTAGCTTTTTAAACAACGTAAAATGAAACAAAAAAAAGAAGAAATTTTAAGTTCCCACATATTGATAAGGGAGTGTTCACAAAGCATGTTGTCAGAATCTTTGGCATTTCTGACCTACCCTCAGCTCAGTCATCAGGCGTCATTTGTTCAAGTGAGCCCCTCCTTGACCAATATCATTCCCCCCCCCCCCATTACTGCGCAGGCCTACATCTTTTAATATTTAGGTTTCAAAAAGTAAAAAATACTTTTAAATATCAGAACAAGATTGTTTTCATTCATAAGTAAATCAATTTTCAGTCACTATACACACACAATGCACCATACAATGCAAAGATGAGACCAAGAAAAAAATCAATATTTTCATCTCAGAAACACACATTGCTAATATTTATGTCAACTGAAAGATCACTCGAAATATTTTGCTGGAGTATACCAAATAACAAGAACTTAAGATTTCAAAATAGTTGTTTCATTGTAAATTGTTTTAAGCAATTAGTAAATTAGTCTTCAGGTTATGAAGATTATTTTCCAAAATGCGTATATTATTGTTTTGTGACTGCACCAGTCAATCTTTATATATTGAAATTAATATCCATAAACTTTATTCTATTGCTGATTTTATGTGAATGTGTATTGATATTGTCATGATTCATTTAGGCTCGTGTCATGTTAGAGGGAGAGCTACATTGGGAGGTTTGTTGATATGTGTAATTCCCTCCAGCTAAAACTTAAAAAAGGCATGCTCCTATTGCTCCGTACGTCAGTTAGACTGTAGAGCAAAACATGACATAACTCAGCAAGTTGTGACAATGTATATAGTGTAATTATACTTTTGACATGAATTTATCACAGTTAGTAGCCGTCAGCTATGTTAGTCTAAAGCAGACGGCATATAGATAACGTGTGTAGACGATTGTAGCATTCAGTTAATAAATAGAAACCTAACCCTACACACGGTGTGTCTACTTCTTTATGTCTTAGAGTAAAACCACTCATGACAACTTTCAGCATTGAGTTACACATTCTAATACCTGAGAAAAACATCTTCGCTCAAAGTGGTTCTCTAATTATAAGGGATAATGTTAAGTAAAGTCTGGTGGAAAAAAAACTGTTTTACCTTCCATCTACTGAGGCATTTGCAGTACCAGGAGCATCATTAGTAGCATGAGATATTATGGCGTTTTTTCCTGCCGCAAGGTTAGTTTCTAAGGGAACGCGAAAAAAATATTTAGTTATTTGGCATGCGCTGTTTATCATAATATTATTATATTATCATCTTAAGCTAGTATTTATATAATAGCCTTAGTCTTGTGTTATAAAAAATCGTACAAGTGTCATATGACTTTTCATGCAACTTAACAAAACATGCAATCACACACAATCATTAAATGAAATTGAAATCCCTAAATGTTTTCAAATGCTATAAAAATAATCATCTTTTCTAACACCTCTGCCAATAGTGTGCTACCCATTAACCAATACTAACTAACATTGACATTGTTTTAGCATTACTTATTTAATTTACAAGGTGGGCTTACTGGGCAGACTGCTATAACTGATGAGGAGCTGCCCTGTCAACCCATTAAACAACTTCCAGCCGGCTGACGACTTCTCACGCAAATCATCGTTCACCTTTATATGAAATAAGTATAATAAATAATCCATCCAATGTGCATTACAACCTGTACATCATCTACATTGAAATACAATTGCAACTATACGCAAAAATGTCCTAGAATAGTACTTGTTGTCTCAACTATCTGTTGATATATATACACTTTATATTATTCGGGTGTCAAAAGGCGATCACTACATTATTCTTATCTAGAGACAACTACTTCAACTACATCATCTAGCGTAAGCAGCAACCAGTTGTCTCACACCAGCTACTAGCGGGTCTGTATTAAGGAGGTTATAATCCTTTAAGTTTGCCTTCACATATTCCAACCAAGTCTTCTACTTTCTGCCCTGTACCACACAATCTCCACGTCCGTGACAGAACTGATGCAAGAGGAAGATCCTACATTCCTACATTAATTACTTTTATACTAGCTTACCAATGAGATGTATTTTTAACTTGGATTTATGGCAGACAATTGGCTTCATATACATCAAATTTAGGCTTCTTTTGACAAACCTTTCAACAGCATACAGGTAGAATGAGAGGACCTGCTGACGTTCAAATAATGAATTTAGCTTACAAGAGGAAGATCGTTTCCCATGTCCATACCCAGGCACCATCTGAGACACCGAGAGCAAAGTTTGGACAAAACCTCCACAATCGCTGACATTTTGTGGAATTTAGCAGAAGTGGTAACATCATCAGTTACAACTATTAAAAACATGACTAAAGAATCAAGTATGGTTACAAAATGCTTAGTAATGTTAGCCAGAGTGCTCAGCTACACCTACACTAATTTTGATTTGACAATCAAACTAAACACTTTTTGATTAAGACTATATGATTCCTAGTTTCACCTACACTAATTTTGATTTGTCCTGCGTATCTGTCAAAAGAGACCATGAGTTTGTTGATGGTTCTGGCCATCAGCTCGTGCGGGAAGCTCTCCTCATGCTCTACCGTCACATTGTGGCCGTCGTCCAGATGCACACGGATCGTCTTGGGCTTGGACAGGTACACACCTAAGGATAACACACACATCAATCCCACAATATGTAGGCTCTATATTTTAGTGCATTGTATTGTAAGGCTGGTTATAGGTGCAGATGTAGAGTGACAGATCCTTAAAATAAATTTATATAATCTCTTGGATTCAAACCTCCTTCATAAAATAAAGTCACTATTTAAAATCAGATCAAATTATGTTCAACTTATGAAAAATACGCACAATATATAATGATTAATCATTTTAATTCTAAATCTAAATGTTATCTTACAACGTTTTTATATATCTTAAAATCAATTACTGTGTATATGCTGTCACGTATTCTGATATTTGTATTGCCCTTGTGGCAGCTGGCAGACACTTGTCTAGATGATAGTTATGGTGAACATATAAAATATGCACATGATGACCTTAATGTGACCTTAATGTTTTGCTAGCTCCTTTATTTAAAACCATTATCGTACATGAGTACTTACCATCTTGTATGTTGAATACAATAATTGTTAAAACAAATTACAGATAAATAAGGTAATGTTAGTGACAAGGATAATTATCGCTCATTGGTCATAACATGTGTCATTTTTTTTATGTAGTTCGACCTTTATAAATTTGGTTCGTCAGGGATATAAAGATTTTATGTTCTAACCAATTTGGTTTTAAGTCGAAATTCTCAACATATTTATGTATATTTACCTACAGGTTATGGATCAGTATAACTCATATTTTAGTCCTGTATGTTTGTTTTCTTGATTCCATCTCTTTATTAAAACTTTAGCTTGTGGTGCCCCTACTATTCTTGTTAGATGTTCTATCATGTAGTATACATTGCCAAAGTATGTTGTACACTGGGGCACAACTATTTCAGATCCCTGTTATGCATCTTATGGTGTCCTACAAGGGCATATTTTATCTCCATCCTTTTATAAGTTGTACATGGAAGAGCTTATGTTATTAAATGCTTCAGATGATGGTTGCATTTTAAACGGCTCAAAGAGGAATCATTTGTTCTATGCTGACGATGTTGTTTATTTTAGCTCCTCCACCAGCTCTATTGCAGAACTTGATAGATGTTTGTAACATGGATGCCCATAACTATGAACTAGTGTATAATCAGAAGAAAATTGTTATTTTATGTTTTAAACCCAAGCTATTGGATAGCAATCAAGTTCCCATTTTTCAATTAGATTGTGAGCAGTTGAAAATGTTGCAGTTCAAAAATATTTACGGTGTTTTATTCACATTCAGGTACACGATAATGTTAATTGTTTTAACTGTCTAGCTTTAAACTTGCAACTGTAAATAATCATACATATATTGGTATTGTTTCATTCTTTCATCTATGGATATTGTATATATATTCATAAATGTTAATACCTGAGAAAAACATAATTCTTAAAAAAATATTTTTAATGCTTAGGAACTTTTTGCTAAATCTTGGTTATTTGGAAAGCAATTGCATATTCATAAACAGTACACTTATGTGTTGAACTTTTGGAATAAAATATCTAAATAAATCATAAACTAAATTATGCTAAAAAAATTCAAATTTCAAATTAAGTCTCCAATCATAGAGTAAGGCAAAAATAATCATAACAATGAGACCATCTGAACTGTCAATAATCAACTAAATTGCAAATGCTCTCAAAACAAATTTACTATCCATCAGAACATGTTCAAACTTACAGGAGTGGTTAAACGATAGCATTGTTCCATGCGGCCCGATCGTCTTGTTCACATTGCCATTGAAGCAAAACAGCGGACCAGTAGAATTCTCGTACAGAAGTGTGACAAATGTTGTGAATGTGAAACCATCCTTCAGCGGCTTAACTTCAGTTGCAGAATAAATAAAAAAGGATAACATTCAAATACATTTCCTTTAATGACGTGTTACAAAGATTTACATATAAGTAATACATTCATTCTGTTTTGAGTCTAATAAATTAAGCTAATTTCTATTCTATTTTGATTCACATATTAAAATATCAGAGAAATACTATAGACTTCTATTTTGCCTCAGCGACTTGGTAGGTGATACACTATCATATTGCAAGTGCAATATAAATGGTAATAGGCATATGCTTGAAACAGCCCTGTACGTTACCTCCTGCACATCTATCAATCAGTCTATAGTGCACTGTGCCCAAGGGGTCGTGTACTTGTTGATAAGTTTTGGAGTGAAAATGCAGCCAACATTTTTTTCCAGCTTGGTTGACTTCAGTATAGTCAAAAGCCCCGCACTCAGTGTTCGATGCACAAAGATCCTAAAGCAAGGTTACAGAGAGAAAGTCATAAACAGTGTGATTCTAGCATGTGACATACTGCTTAATTTACATGGATTTATATAGAATCGACTAATTTTGTACATAAAACCTCCAAGTTACCTGACATTGGGTCAGAGTGTTTGCGTCTTTTTGTGGAGCCCCATACAGCATAAAAGTGTTTTCCAATGGAGGTCCCCACAGTGGTAAGCATCCTTTTATATATAAAATACAGAAGAGAAATTTCCTAATGATGAAAATAATGAGCAAATTGTTTGAGATTTCCTATATTCTTCATGGTAGGAAATAAAAACACCTTGCAAAGACAATTATTCTTTTTCAATCAATGAGTCAAAATGAAATTGATGAAAAAATAATAAATTAAGAAAATGAATAAATAGAAATCAATAAATAAAAATATATGGATAAAATGTGTGTATATAGAACTCTAATCCTTTCCCTGTTTGCTATATAGCAACATTGCATGCATAAAAAGACATACCTGCCATATTATAACCTTGGTGTGCATAAGAATTGGTGGAATTAGAAAATGGTATTAATATTGGTTGTTTTTTTCCAACTTTGGTCACGTTTAGGAACGGACTGTCTTTGTCTGAGCTGATTAGTGGATAATCTACGTATGGATCTGAAATCATACATATTTGATGATATCTCAAATTAGAAACAAACAAAAAAAACGTTTAGACTTTTTTAATCAGAAATTCTAATTTATGAATTTCTCTGCATAAATGTAGATAGTCGTCTGTTTACATAGAATATGGTCATTCTGTGGTAACATTATACGTATATGGATAGTTCATTGGTGGGTAATTTTCAGATAAAACTTTAAAGATATTTGATGGAAAATTCAAGGTACGCACTTTTCAAATTACCACTCAGATCAGCCACATGTTTGGAGGCTGTTTATATTACCTTTCACAAGCTTACAGACTAATACATTTAAACAAGTGGATCTCTTTACCACTGGAATACTAAAGCATGCCGTGTTTTCCTGAAAATTTTGCCTGCAACTCGACCAAGTTAAAGGAAATTTCCCTGTTCAGCCCCCTTTGACTTCTGCTAACATAACACTTGTAATATGTTGCTTAATCTGTTGTTTTAACTTATTCTATTATTATCCAGATTATAAAGTTCACATTATATTTTGTTTCGTTTATAGATTATTACCAGTCGTTCAGTCAACGCAGGCCCATATAATATTTCACCAACTGTATATAAGATAAATATCTGGCACCTACTGTCTTCTACTTCAATAACATCTACAGCTTTCTTATTATTATTAAAAAAAAAATAAACTGTAAATAGTATCTTTGTAGCTCCTGGCAATATTTTTTTCTGATTGGGTGTTTGAAATATTACACTGTTCATAAAACTTACGTGCTACTATGCCAAAAACCTCGATTTCTCTTAAAGAAAGCCGACTCAGGTGCAAAAATTTAGGATCAGGACTGCAACACTGCAGATTCACCTAAAATCAATTATAAGTAATATATCATAGCTTTAGAAGTCATTTTACAAGTTGATATGTGGACATGTACATTTCTGTAACAACTGTTTATATCTAACATTATGGCCTTATCATTCCCTTCTTTAAATAGTTTCAAAAGGACATGATATTGGTACATTAAACAATCTATTTTTTATAGCAATCTACTACACCGAATATTTTACCAAATAATTGTTAAAAATAAAGGGAAAAAACCCGTATTAATAGTAGACTAAGGAAGGTAACAAAAAAAAACGTGTAAAACTTCATTTCATAGTACAAGTATTTACATGTACTTTGGCACAAAAGCACCTTAGGGTCAAATTAAGATTTACCCAAAGTCATGATTAAATTGATTATTGAGACTTTGATATAATGTTATTTGGTGATCTACAATGTTGGTTCATTCACATGAAGTATATTATATATCTAATTGTCTTTTCATACCACTGAGTTGTAGTTTTGAGAGGGGAAAAACAGTATAAATTCTTTTATTTTAAATTTAAAAGCTTTTCATCTCCAGAGACCTGAGGCCTTCTCAATTTTCATTATAATTTACAAAACAGTTTTTTTATAATGACAATTGAGCGGGCCACTCTAGAGATGAAAAACTTTTAAAATAAAAATAAAAGAATCTATATTATTGTCTTCGAATCTATATAACTCAGTGGGGAAGAAAAACAATTAAACATAATATGTGACCAACTGCAACTTACCCAATACATACAACATTGTTAAGACACTCACATGAAGAGAGTCCGTCTTTCTAGCAAATGCACACTCATTCTCCATAACATCCACATTGCCACTGGTGGCCTCCACAGAGAAGCAGACCTAAAGCGGCAGGTGATAGTGATTAGCACAATAATATGGTATTATAATTTTGTCCTGAAAAATCATGTGTGCCATTTATTTACATTATTACTTGCTGGATTAAGTTGAGACCTTATTTAATTCACTCATGTTATTCATTCAGCCTCTCCCTTTCCTGTGAATTGCATAATTTATGAAGAATTTTATGAAAACTACATGGAAACATTCATTTATATATGCCAATATTTCTCAACTATGCAAATCATGTGTACATCTTACCAAAATTCTATTATCATAAGTTTTAACTTTCTTTTAGTTTATCGTTTGTTTTATTTCATGAATGATAACAAACACCCATATTTATTGCTTGGAACTCTTATGAACTCAGAAGATAATTGTCAATCATATAAAAAATGAGCTTACCTCACTGGAATTTGAATAATAATTGGTAAACACTTTAAAGTGCCTCAGAAAATCACCTGCAACAAGTTTTATTTTTTAAGAAGGATGCCTTTTGTTTTAGATTCTAATTTAAAAGCTAACAATCATAACATTACAATCTTACCTTTAGAAATTCAAGGATTTAGATGAAAAATAAGAAGCAGTAAACCACTAAGATGTACATGTACTGGGCAAATCAAACTTATTTTTTATGACTGGCAATAGAACATACAAGTCTCACCTCTGCCTCCCACTAGGTTGTTGAACAACAAGACTCTCTGCACCCAAATAGTTTGCCGGAATGTGACATCAAAGTATGGCGGCAGTCCACTTTGGTGCCAAACATGAACAAAGGCGGCAGCCTGTGGTAAATTGTCACCATCAACCAAATGTGCGGTTCCCGCTGCTCGTATTTGATTTGCTTTAATTGTAGCACCATTAGCTTGGTTTCCTGCAATATCGTGATATTCGATGTAACAAAATATATATTTCAATTGTGTTGATTCAATATTCGTGTGATTGCGTTCTGCTTTGTTCATAATTTTTTCCTGCTAAATTTGATATTTGATACATTATTATGGTAATAGAGAAGGTTAACTTATTTGTTATTGATTTTGTTCTGCATTTATTTTGATGAAAATATATTATTAAATGCAGTAGCAGATACAGGGTGGGTGCTGTCCTAATTTTTTTGGTCATATTTTACTTCATTTTGACCGTGTCCAGGATCAGGTGGCTCAATGTGCACATGTAATCTGCATGCCGTAAAGAAAGTGGGCTGGAGACACACAATGCATCCTGTATAGGTTACAATGACGCGAATTCAGTGATGTATAGAGTATAGAGGCTGTGAGGCTAGTTAGGCTATATCGGGGGCTATATATAGTATCATAGGTGCCGACGTGGCTGTTGTGCAATATGATATAGACGAAGTGTGAATACTTCTATCCCTTGTAGGAAAGGTTGGTGCAGTGGTCTAGCACGCCTGTCTGACACATAATGACTGGTCTGGTGTTAGCAGGAGATCGTGAGTTTGATTCCATGCCTTTCAAATCTTTCGAGTGTATATAACTGACTTTCGTTTCAATTGGTGAAAGACCACGGACCCGGGTGCTTCAGTGAAGCCACCGGGTAGTTCCCTGTGAAATTGCCCAGTAGTCCAGTGGGCTGGCCCTGTATACAAGATAGTTGGGGAGGGAACTAATGCCCGGGCAATATCGAACTCAGATAGTTGAGTATGTGTGATCGGACGGATGGTGGAAAGTTAGATTGAGGATTCTTACGGGTCTCTCGGTCAATGTAAAAACTAACTATGGGACATGCGTTCTCCAGGAGAGTTCCTGATCTGATAACCCTGTGTCCTTGACACACTGAAGGGATAGAACTTCCTATCTCTCTCTCTCCAAGCAGCCAGCAGCGAGGTGATGATGACTCTAGGTCATGCCCAGATCCCTTGTAGACAGTTTAAATCTGTAACCGAATGCGGCCTAGTGGCAGTTGTGAAAGTGAGATTGCCACCTGCCTTGTGGCTGGTTGTAGAGAAGGGAGTTGGGGGAGTCTGTAAAGAAAGTGGGCCAGAGACACACAATGCATCCTGTATAGGTTACAATGACGCAAATTCAGTGATGTATAGAGGCTGCGAGGCTAGTTAGGCTATGTATAGTATCATAGGCGCCAAAGTGACAATATGATATAGACGAAGTGCGAACACTTCTATCCCTCGTAGGAAAGGTTGGTGCAGTGGTCTAGCACGCCTGTCCGACACATAATGATTGGTCTGGTGTTAGCAGAAGGCAGTGAGTTCGATTCCACAGCCTTTCAAATCTTCTATCCCAGTCTATCGCTGACTTTTGCTTCATATGCCCCCCCCGACCCCCCCACACACACATTTTGTTTTTAAATGAAAATTCTGCGTCGACCAGAGAAAATCTATGTGCTATATATGGTTTTGACTTACTAGGAGTGCAGTATCCATAGCCACACGTAACCGGGCATACTTTCTTTATGTTCTTATCATCACACTGTTGGTCAACAGAAGCAACAGCACAGAAATAAGGGTCTGTTTCTACACACGGATCAGCTAGATAAGATATTAAGAATAAATTTAAATGACAGTATGTTTTGATATTATTGACTGACAACAAATATTGAATGGGAATTGATTACCGTAGTGTGAAAAAAAATTGTATTTACCTGACCAGCTGCCTCTCAAGTTTAAAGCGAAATACAATACTGAAATGATAGACAGGTGAAATCTTATAGTCTAATAGATTGAGACTTTTAATTTCAAGGTGTATTTTTCATAATAGATCTATCATAATTGTAAGTAACCACTTAAAATGCATAGATGCCATTGACAATGACATTGTGATAAATAGTTATATTCTAGGGATTCTAGTACATTAATTGTTCAATAAATGCACCATTTTCATTTTTGTTAGATCTAAATATTTTCGACCTGTCCACTCAGTCCGTCTTTCTAGATCCATATGCCATAGGCTATGGACTACGCTCTTCAGAAAGATTAACAAATATTGACTGGGGTTACAGGTCATTGACAATATTTCATTGGTATATCATATATATGTTTGGTTTGTAATAATCATTTTGGTTATATTGTTTGTTAATTTACTGTTTGTACTTTGTACTGTTTGGTCTGTATTAATCATTTCAATGTGTATTTTTTGCAATGACAATGTATGAATTATGTTAAATAGAATGTCCACGATGAAGGGCAACTGTCAGTGTGTCACGGGGGTCACAAAAATATGGAATATAAACCAGTAGACCCTCGGTCGACTAGTTTTGTTAAAGACCTAAAAAAAGGAAGAAAGAAAGAAAATTTGCTTAACTAACGTATAAGCTGCATTGTATCATCATGTTTCTTTAGCAAGTGCTGTAGATCTATTGTTTACAAAACAATGTCATTGGCAATACATTTCGTTGGAAAATTGGAAAAAAGAAAATTTCAATTGATTGAAAAATTCATTATCTGTATTTGATTTCCGTGTATCATTTAGCGATTAGTTCATTGTGAACATCCTCATACATATGATATGTTGAACAGATTCATTATTCATGGCATAGATGTTCAAGATATGATAATTCAGGGTATTTTACAATAACTTTATGCACTTTCTAATTCATTTAAACTGTAATGTTCACTTTTATAGAAAAGGACATGAAAGAAAGAATAGGTGTTAACTCTGGATATAAAAAGAGTTTTGATGTGGCTGGTGCTATCACAACTCATGAACTCATGAACTCAGACTCAATGCTAGTATCTCTAGCTTTATTATTGAGACAACTAACTGAAATACATCGATACCAGGTGTATCACTCAATCGGATGCTACACAGCCAATTGGACTTCTATCTAACATATATGGGCCAGTCTGCCTTGTTGATCTCAGAATAACTATGTAATATGTTAAAGGCTAGAATTTTATAATACCATATGACAGTGTATATAGCGTAAAAGTATCTGAAATGAGATGTGTTATAATGATCTAGGGGCACATCACCAGACGTTGGAACTGGCTATAACTGTGATAACCGAAATCATCTAGGGGGCTGCCATTTATCATGATCGAGGTGGATGCGAAAATGGAAAGTGTATAATATTTACACACACACCCTTGCCCAAATTTGGAAAATTCAGCCCACACACCCCTAAGATTAGTGCATGTATGTGTACCAATTTTACGGGCGTCCCCTATAAGTAGGCCTACATCCTAAGCTTTCAGGTTCACTCCCAAATCAAGTTGACCATAAGGTCCCTCACCCAAATCACACACATACATACCATATTTTTCATTAGCCTGTGAGCCATAATAGAAGGTAACAAGGAGTATATAAAAGTATGCACCATACAAAAAGGCATTCTTATTTGGTGAGTTTGTTCATCTGTGGTTTCAAGGTACACATCGTTCAACAAACATTTCACACAAATACATGCCCCATAATTCTCATAGTTCCCATAAGCAGATCCAGATTGGCGCCCCCACCCTCTTTGTCACCCAAACAAACGATCATCTTCATAGGATCTTTGCATCTCTATGAGCATTGGCACATGCAAAATGAATGGAATGGTGTGAGTACAATATCCCCCTCCCGAATCCAGTCCCCCACACATTTCCCCCCAAAGACCTGGATCTGCAAGTGAGTTCCCTAACACCATCTCGTCCTCATGCTCAGCTGCCTCAGCTGCCTCATCCTCGTCATGGACCAGTAGGGCTGGCTTCATCAAACTCTGGCTAAGCTTCAACCAGAACAGATTTTGCCCGTCTTCGTTGTCCTTCGGCCAGTACAGATACTGACCCTTCTCCATGATGACTCTCAGATCCATGGGCATGTTGTCCGTGATGGTTGTCGGGTGGTCCATGCAGCAGATGATGATGTAATGCGGCTTGTTGAGCATGTGCTGGTAGCCAAATGCAGCCACAAGTTCCATGTAACCAAACGGGCTCGAGAGGAAGTTTTTGGTCAAGATGATTACCACCTACAATGAAAAGACGTTTTTATGTATAGGCATATGCAGAGAGGGGCGCAAGGGCCACCCCCTCCCTTTTTTCACCACAAAAATTACATTTCCATTTTTTTTTAGCATCCCTGCAAGCTTCAGCGCTTACAAAACCATTTTCAGAAACATATTAGCACCTCAGTTAATAAGGCAAATAGAATAATGGGACTGAAAAGAAGGACATATACATACTTAGATGAACAGAACTTCCTGATGCTATTTAAAGCCCTAGTACGCCCCCATTTGGAGCACGCCAATGCAGTTTGCCATCCAGAGTTAAAGAAGGACATAGAAATAGTGGAAAAGGTGCAGAGAAGAGCCACTAAACTGACCCATCACTCCAAAATCTGTCATACGAGGAAAGACTCAGAAAGTTAAAACTACCCACACTGGTGTTCAGGCGACTAAGAGGAGATATGATAGAAGTATATAAAATAATGAACCAAAAGTATGACCCAGACGTTGCAAACTTTCTATCAAAAAACCAAGATACAAGAACCAGAGGACATAAACTCAAACTCAAGAAATCACATGCCCACAGTAATCTCAGGCTGAAATTCTTCAGCATGAGAGTTGTCAATACCTGGAATGACCTTCCCGAAGAAGTTGTGACAGCACCTAACTTACAGTCTTTCGAGAGGAGGCTGGATAACGTATGGAAGAATCATCCAGTCCTATATGACTATATTGCAGATATAGCGCACAATGGAAGTGACCTCCACAGAGCTGAAGTCTGCAGTGATACTGAGCTGGATACAGAGGCAACCACAGCCTGAGTCCAGAAGTGGTCTATGTAACTATGTAACTATGTAAAACCAATGCATTCATGTGGGTGGTGCTAAACACACATCCTTTTCTGCAAACCAGGATCTGCTGGTGTTTATAGAGGTATATATGACTCAGTCATTGACTTCGCTCAATTTAAGATCATTAAATTGTTTTAAATTTGTAAGAAAAAATTTCGGATATATTTTGTGTTTCGGATGCACCCTCATCAGCATAAAATATAGATGCTATAATATAATAATACATTAAAAATAACAATATAATAATACACTAGACAAAATCATTCCTATTCTTTTTACTAAAACGACCCTAGTAGAAAAAGAACATTCCTTATTAATAACATTACTTGCATAAATACCTCGGTGTGACTTCCACTCAGTAAAAATGATCTATAAGCAGTAATTTATCACGAGGAAAGAATTGTATTTTTTTTTAGCAAATTACTGCTTATAGATAATTTTTTACCGAGTGGAAGAAAATATGGCTGATCTGAATTTTCTAACAGATATAGGTGAATTATCAAAAAAAAGAGTAATTTGATTGACTCTCACTCCCAGAAATCATGTGAGAATTTGAATCACCTTCACAAAGAATCTCTGGAATTTACTTATTTCTCAAAAAAGATATTTCTAAAAATTTATTATTGCTTAAAAATGCCAAACTAAATTATCCATAATAGGCTTTTGAACAGCAAAATGTATTTTATATTTATTAAATGGTAAAATGCATAAGTATTATTTTAATAAAAGTCGCACAGAGAACAATTTATTGTTTTAATGTCCTTGAACTTAATACTTACCTACTTTTGTTAGATATTCAAATATTCCATGTTTTGTTTTGAATTCATGAAGAATATTTTTATGATTTTCATAGATTAAAAAAAATAGTGACCACATGACATCCCACCAACATCAAACTTCATTTTATTTTCAACAGCATTAATGCATATGTTTTTATGCAAACAACCCCCATCAATACAACATAATTAATATACAACATATTTTTCTTTTTTCTTTTTTATTGGTTTTTTTAAACTGATGAATTTTCATAGATGTTGTTTGCATTCAGTGAGGCCCACATAGTATCAAGAAATCTGAATCTTTGCAAGCTATTAACAAACTAGTTGAGTTAGGAATGGACTACCATGCACGAATATCATGTCTATTGATATAATCCTGCCTTTATCGGGACAGGGCACTATGAGAGACTAATGAACTTCAATCAAATGCCCTTAATACATTTTGCGAACGGGGAAGCGCCACTAGAATGGGTCACAATTTCACCCCTAAAAATCAGCACATCATGACCCAAGTAGCTAAAATAAGCAGTTGATAGGTCTAATGTAACCCTTGATCAGCACACTAAATTTATCCCACTTGCCTATGCACCCCTTCAGATGGGAAAATCAGCACTTTAAGGCTTATGGTTTGCACAATTTTACCACATTTCACCCAATATATCAAACGTCCGGTGGAGCCCCCTTCCGGTACACTATCTAGGTTGGTGCCCCCGGGCTCAAATGGTTTAGGATATCTTAAGTATTTATTTTTGATATGCAAGTTGTAGCTGCTCTTTCAAATAGTGACCACATGACATCCCACCTGTTTTATTTAAGCCTAAATGTATTGAACATAAGTAATGTACAAATAACCACTTTCCCTTATTGTTTTCAATCATGAGTACGGTACTGAATTTCTTCATTAGCACTGTGCCCATGCGAAGCGAGTAACACGCGTTCAGCGCATCATTTCAGTATTTCAAAATGGCGGACAGTATTCACATACACTTTTGTTTTTGACCTCATAATACTTATGAAGTATGTCAAAGGTTGGATTCTTGTAATAGTGTCAAGAAAGTGGCTCGGACACAATGCATCCTGATAGATTGACAAAGTGCCCAACAAACGAAGTCAGTGGAAAGCCTGTCGGATTAAGGCTGGCACAGTTGGTGAAGCTAAATATAGCGTCAGGTGTCAGACAGTGTGATTGCGCAACGCAGCATACAGGCATATAGGCGAAGTTGAAGTGTGTGTCCTTCGTCATGGGAGATGGTGTAACGGTTAACACACCCGACTATGACATATAAGACCGGTCTGAATCATAGCCGGGAGATCGTGAGTTCGATTCCACGATCTTCCAAAGTCCCTTTACAAGTAAGACTGACTTTCGTTTCAATAGCATTAATCAGCACTAAGTTATCTACCGTTTATTACAGTATAACATCGATGGAAAAATGTACAAAGCAGTTAAAAGTCTATATAATGATTTTTATACATGCATACGTATCAACAACCATTACACTGATTGGCTTCCAGTTACAACTGGTGTAAAACAGGGCGATAATATCTCACCAACATTATTTTCCCTGTATATAAATGAGCTAGCGAAATAAATAAATAACCTAAATCTTGGAGTAAAACTTGATACTGTTAAGATCTCGATACTTTTATATGCAGACGATATGGTATTGATAGCCAAAAATGAAGATCTTCAAAAAATGTTAAGTACTATGCAGGAGTGGTGTAAGAAATGGCGCCTGAAGGTAAATTTGTCGAAAAGTAACATTGTTCACTTTAGGCCAACAAGAACCCCAAAATCGAACTTTGCATTTATGTATAACGATTGTAGACTCGAAACCGTCACAAACTGCAAGTATCTTGGTGTGATTTTAGATGAACATCTAAATTTTTCTATGTGCTCAAAAACACTTGCAGATTCAGGAGGTAGGGCATTAAGTGCGATTATATCGAAATTGAAATTGTCGAAAAATGTTGGATTCAAGACATTTACCAAACTGTATGAATCATGCGTGGTTCCCGTTACAGATTACGGAAGTGGAGTTTGGGGTAAATTTAATTGTTCCCACTCAGACACCATACAAAACAGAGCAGTAAGACACTTCCTTGGTGTACACAAGTTCACACCAATTCCAGCATTACATGCGGAAATGGGCTGGTTGATACCGAACTACAGAAAGTACTTAAATATGCTACGTCTTTGGAATAGAATTCAAAAGATGCCAAATGAAAGAATAATGAAACGCATATTTTTTTTATGGATTATAACAGAGTAGATGGAAATTGGTCAGAGCAAATGAGAGAGATATTTGATTTGTTAGATATGTCCCATGTTTTTAACGAAAGGAAACTCTGTGATTTGTTATTATGTACTGAAAAGCTTTTATGACATTTTCAAAGCAGTGATACTGAACTGGATACAGAGGCAACCACAGCCTGAGTCCAAGATTTTGGTCTATGTAACTATGTAACTATGTAAAACCAATGCATTCATGTGGGTGATGCTAAACACATCCTGTTCTGCAAACCAGGATCTGCTGGTGTTTATAGAGGTATATATGACTCAGTCATTGGCTTCGCTCAATTTAAGATCATTAAATTGTTTTAAATTTGTAAGAAAAAAATTCGTTTTGGTCTCTAAATGTATTTTCGTTGTTATGATGTTGCTGGTGCGTGTGCCACGTATGTACTTGATAACGAGTCGTCTCTCTGGCTGCTTTGCGTGAAAGTAACCTTCCTTGGTTCATGCCACATTGTGTTTGAGTTACTCTGTATTGTGCATACATTATTGAGTTGCATAATATAAAGATGGATATATTTTGTGTTTCGGATGCACCATCCTCAGCAAAAAATATAAATGCTATAATATAATAATACATTAAAAATAACAATATAATAATACACTAGACAAAATCATTCCTATTCTTTTTACTAAAACGACCTAGTAGAAAAAAGAACATTCCTTATTAATAACATTACTTGCATAAATACCTCGGTGTGACTTCAACTCAGTAAAAATGATCTATAAGCATTAATTTATCACGAGGAAAGAATTGTATTTTTTTTTAGCAAATTACTGCTTATAGATAATTTTACCGAGTGGAAGAAAAGAATAACTGATCTGAATTTTTCTAACAGATATAGGTGAATTATCGAATAAAAGTAATTTGATTGACTCTCTCCCAGAAATCATGTGAGAATTTGAATCACTTTCACAAAAGAACCTCTGGAATTTACTTATTTCTCAAAAAGATATTTCTAAAATTTTTATTTTGCTTAAAATACCAAACTAAATTATCCATAATAGGCTTTTGAACAGCAAAATGTATTTTATATTTATTAAATGGTAAAATGCATATGTATTATTTTAATAACAGTCACACGGAGAACAATTTATTGTTCTAATGTCCTTGAAACTTAAACTTACCTACTTTTGTTAGATATTCAAATATTCCATGTTTTTGTTTTGAATTCATGAAGAATATTTTTATGATTTTCATAGATTTTTCTTGAACATCAAACTTTTTTTTTTCAACAAGCATTAATGCATATGTTTATATGCAAACACCCCATCCCATCAATACAACATAATTAATATACAACATATTTTTATTTTTTTTTTTTTTAAACTGATGAATTTTCATAGATGTTGTTTGCATTCAGTGAGCCCACATAGTATAAAGAAATCTGAATCTTTGCAAGCTATTAACAAACTAGTTGAGTTAGGAATGGACTACCATGCACGAATATCATGTCTATTGATATAATCCTGCCTTTATCGGGACAGGCACTATGAGGAGACTAATGAACGTCAATCAAATGCCCTTAATACATTTTGCAAACGGGGGAAGCGCATTTCACCCCTAAAAATCAGCACATCATGACCCAAGTAGCTAAAATAAACACTTGATAGGTCTAATGTAACCCTTGATCAGCACACTAAATTTATCCCACTTGCCCATGCACCCCTGTCAGATTGGAAAATCAGCACTTTAAGGCTTATGGTTTGCACAATTTTAGCACATTTCACCCAATATATACCTATGTCCGGTGGAGCCATACCCCCCCCCCTTCCGGTACACTATCTAGGTTGGTGCCCCCCGGGCTCAAAAGGTTTAGGATATCTTAAGTATTTATTTTTTATATGCAAGTTGCAGCTGCTCTTTCAAATAGTGATCACATGACATCCCACCTGTTTTATTTAAGCCTAAATGTATTGAACATAAGTAATGTACAAATAACCACTTTCACCTTTGTTTTCAATCATGAGTACGGTACTGAATTTCTACATTAGCACTGTGTCCACGCGAAGCGAGTAACGCGCATTCAGCGCATCATTTCAGTATTTCAAAATGGCGGACAGTATTCACATACACTTCTGTTTTTGACCTCATAATACTTATGAAGTATGTCAAAGGTTGGATTCTTGTAATAGCATTAATAGCACTAAGTTATCATAATTGAGATATTGGGTAAACTCATACTGTAGTATTCTAATACATCTCTTCTTAATTAAAACCCCAATTAATAAGTTAACTCTTTTTAAACCCTGTATAGTTTGCCAAGGATTGAGTTCTTGTCACTATTCATGAACTTGTACCAATATTGGATGAGACCTATTTGATGGTACAAGCATGTAGGAAATCGCCCGGTCTCTCCTTGAATAGCTAATGTTGAAGTATTGTCCTAAACAACTTATATGTGCTTCAAGTAGCTAAGTAGACACATGCCTGGTACGAAGCTTGAAAAGAACCGTTCATGGGTGTATTATTGGGGCCGCAAATGGGGCGTCTGTAAAGATTTATAATTTCATCAGTTGCAACTTGTTTTCAGAACATTATGTCGAATTCTATATATTTTGAAAATATTTTGAAGTCTATCACAATAATAATACAAAGATGATGTTCAGACAAGACCTACGAGTTCTCCTGATGTAATTTGAACAATATTCTGTATAGGAAAAATACTTTTCCATTTGAGAAAATAGACAAAATAGAATTATATTACATCAAGAACACGGCGAGTCTCAATAAAATAAAAGTATTGTGAAGGCCTAAAGTCCGCATAATGGCCGGGATAATGTGAACCCCTAATATCATAAATATAAATACATAATAATATCCTCTCTACGAAACACATATGCTTGTATTTTAACCCCATAAAGAGTTTCAGTGTTCAATGGTTACACTATTACCACTTCAGTTTAATGATATAGCTTTTATTTCAAGCTTCTTCGAATGTCACTAGACTGTGAATTTCACATTGTGAGCCCCATCATGACCATGCATATTTAGTGCTTGCCGTCGGCTTCGTCTGCCAAACAAAACGAACAAGTGTAAAGAAAGTAAAAACAGGGCACGCGGTTCTCCGTCAGGTAGCGCACACTCGACGTAATAGAGCACGTTTCAGAGACATTGACACACAACATGCACAATGCGTCCTGCCAAGATTACAACGTGCTCGACGCACATAGTGACCTAGGCTAGTAAAGGCTACTAGCCTAATAATAGTAACAAGGCAGACAGTTGATGCAGGTGCTAAAAAAAAGTAGAAGTACTGTGTCTCGGGGGATTAGTGTAGTTGGTAGCACGTCTGAAACATGGACGGGAGGCCGTGAGTTCGAATCCACGATCTTCCAAATAATTTTACCTTGTCTCTGAAATTTTGTTTCAACAAGTATTCATTTGATAGTAAAAAAAAAGATAAAATCCTTACTCAGATGCTTCTTTTAAACGAAGACGTTTCGGAGGACATTCCTCCTTCATCGGTTTCTGGTAGCGAAGTGCGACTGTTGTTGTTGTGCACCTTGCACTTGGGTTGAGTCACGTGATGAATGGAATTCCCAGTTCGTGAGAGGGGCGGGGGCATGTATGCATATAATTTGGGTATAATTGACATATTAAGTGCCCCTCCTTTTAGGGCGATATCAAAAGCAGAGCGATGCCAGTTGCTTCCGTTGCTCATCACATTAGACTAATGGGGATTTTATCCCGAGTCTTTCACTCACATGAGTCTGGTGTATGATTACAGACAAAACTTTTATCATAATCTCTCCAGACACTAGTTCACAGATATTGCTATGTTTTACATGAATTGCAATTTGAACATCATTGGACATTCTATCAACAATAGTTTGTGACTTTTCTGGATATTCAGATATGGCGTACAACAAGTTGACCCCGGTATTTTGCTTAATCATAGCTTTAAATATAGTGTGTTGTGAAGTCCGTAGGGCGCAGTACATTTTGAATAAAAATGTAAACAGCGCCGAACGTGCGTATCAAGCGATCCGCTGTGCCCGACAAAGGATATCATCTGAAGGGAAATTCTTCACTCTAGAAGCTAAAGGTTGTAAGAAAACAGAAAATGCTACATCAGACAAACTCACCTTACAGAAAGGTAGGACTTGCTCTCTTCCCCTTTAGTGTTAGGCAAATTCATAAATGAAATTACTCATAGAAAATCTGTGTTTGCAAACAGTCTATGTAGTTTAAGATGATGTCACTTAATGTTAGTTTATTAGATTGATCATTTCTTGTTATTTTTTCTCCTAAATTTGAACAGGGCCCCTTGCATAGAAAAATTGGGGTTTTATATAGATATGGCAGTAACTGCTCATGACATATACCCAGTACAAATG
>CM032660.1:54407464-54463170 GCA_019095985.1 Streblospio benedicti | reverse complement strand
GACACGCCATTGAGGAAGATGACTTGTGAACGGTTTGTAAGGTAAGATTGAAACCATTTAAGAGCTGTATCAGTAACACCTACTATTGACTGAAGACGAGAAAGTAGGATATCCTGGTCAATAGTGTCAAAAGCCGCGCTAAGGTCAAGGAGAACAAGTAAGACACCTTTAGACGCATCAAGAGAGAGCAGCACATCATTTTGTATCTTTAACAGGGCGGTCTCAGTGCTGTGCAGTGGTCTATATGCTGATTGGGATGGTGTGTGGAGATTATGGGAATCCATATGGCCAGAAAGCTGTTGCAGACTGGCTTTTTCGATCACCTTAGATATGAATAATGGACAAGCATTATCAATAATTATTGACAGTACCAGTAAATACATAGAATGAGCAAACTCTATGGTTATTTTTTTTAAATATATACTACTTCTATGTAACAAATTGTGAATAATACATAATTTTCACAATTATATAGAAAAATTATTAAATGATATGGATCATGCTAATTTAATGCTATATACGTTTTAGAAATAAGGTGCCACCGTAAAAAGAATTAATTTATGAACCTTGCTAGATGATCAACTTTACACGCACAAAAACATAATGGATAAGAAATTGTCATGCACTTTTGTAGAATGAGTTTGGGTATATACTTAGAAAGTTTCTACAAAATATGTTTGACTCATAATTGGTCTTTACAACATTGTGTAAATGAATACCACATATGTCTTACACATTTGTATGAAAGCAGAAAGAATTCAGGGTGAATACTGTCATAGAAATATTGTACATTTTATTTAAAATCATGATGATGGTGTGGAGATGGAAATCAAAAGATTTTTCTAAATGCACAGAAAAAATGTAAATAGCTGAAATCACGCATACATCAGTTAATTTTTGGCATAGAGAATTTCCATAAGAAGCAACATTATTTTAAGTAAGGCATACATTGGTAATTGTTTGTAGTCAGTCCATTTTGATAAAGCTTAAAATGTGTAAAGTATTTATGTTCCAAATGCAGATGAGAATATGGCATACAAAAGACAAAGTTATCAGAGCTCTACCTATGATGGACAGGATGCATCACGCGCTGTGGACGGATTTATCAAGTAATATTTTTACTGATGGGCACCCATGGAATGTAGAATAATTGTCAAATACAGTTTTCAGTTGTAAGGTACCTCAGTTGCAGGGGAAAATATAAGTCTACATAATTGAAAGAAATGAATTATGTTTGCTTGAAATATTAAAATTTGCAGACCATTATGTTGCAACAGGTTACTTATCAATGGTAGAAAGAGAAATTAATATTTACTAATATATATTGTTAAAGATATATCATTATTTAACGTAGTTCTAATTGGAACATTAATTTTGTTAAGTAGAATTCATAATTCAATTTATTTTATCTCTAATAATTTCATATAAAGAATAGTTTTTGTACAGAGACGACTAAAAACTCAAACCATTAAACTAAACTAATATGTTACAGCTTTGAAAGTGGTTTACTTTCCCAGACAACTGCCGAAGTGGAACCGTGGTGGATTGTAGATTTGGGTGAATCAAAAAGGGTCAATGCCGTTTTCCTCTACAGTACAGGTCAGTGAATGTATTTATTTGATAAAGGTGACAGCATAGCTATTATTGTTATAATACCTGTCAAAGTTTGCTTTGTTGGTTTCAAAGAAGAAATGAAGTGTAAGGAAAGCATTTGCAATTACCTGCACAAATGTCTCTAGAGATGCATACACCATCCAAGATGATAACAAGAAACATTAATAAAAAGTTTATATATATTTTTTTCACAATATGCTGAGAATCATCGAATACTTAGATTTTACAATGCCATCTACTTCTGTAATTGCAGATAGTATGACGTATAGTCCTGATGTAAGGAAGGTTACCTACCGAAACATTGCTACACACTACGTTCAGTTTAACTCCCCATTAATAGAGGATGTAAGTAAATCATAGGCTACTTACAAATGCCTTCCATTTATAAACTTGAGAGGATGCAAATTAAAGTAACATCTATTGAGTGGACGCTGGCTTTACTCTGCTAGTAAGGTGAGCCATTTTTACACGTAGAGCTACATACCATTTTTTTTTTACTTAAAATATCATCACCAAAACACAAAAGTTCAACATACTCCGTCTCTGTCAGCCTGGTGGTAAAAGTTACCTATATGGAAACTACCAGGTGCTGACAGAGACATAAATAGCAACACCACAAACACACAACAATATACTCATTCCTGATTCAGCCTGATAAAGTCACCTACAGAGGAACTACCAGGAGCTGACAGGAATAAAATTCGCATACACGCATACACTGACAAGCCTTGCTAGTGGAGTGGAATCTGTGCTCCACTCAACCATAATCATCCCCTCATCACCCCATAAATTTTCAACAGTATCAATGATTGTTTTAGAAACCATTTTATGAAAAGAACTCAGGCCGAAAACGTTTGAATAAATTCAGAATATATTTCAGACTACTACGACTATTTAGAATACAAGTATACAAACAAATCTAAGCACTAATACCGTAACAATACTTGCAATATTAATATCGAAAGTTCTAAGAGTAAATGGTAATGAATAGCATGCATTTTATTTTAATAATGAGAAATGTGAAAATAGCATGGCTATCTCTAGGATGCGGAATCCTATTGCCAGAGTACATATGGAGGTCATCTTGCTGATATTGGTAGCAGGCATGAAGCGCAGATACTTCGGTAGGTAATTTTCACACTTTGCACCAATGTTTTTAATATTAAGATATTAAGAATTCAGTGATTGATGTAAATCTGTAAAATGTAAAGCATCCTCCTCGAGTGCCAACTTTTAAATGGCTTTATTCAAAATTATCATTGTTGATATCACAAAAGTAATAACTGAATAATAAAAAAGCAAACAAGTGAAAAAAATAACAAAACAAAATAACTATGTATAAATTGAAAAATGTATTTATTTGTAAGTTATTGTCTGTTATCCATGACTGATTTTTTGTGTAGCCAAGCTATTAATGAAGCTTCAAACCAAGAGAAGTATGAATTTTGGATTGAAGGCATAAAAGGGATGAAGACAAAACTGAAAGGTACTTCAAAAACCCATTTTTATATTTGGCTTTGCTACCATTCTTTGAACTAAACTAATCGTAAATCAATAAATTACCTCAATGTTGTTGTTTTTTAATTTTCAAATATATTTTCATTACTTAATTCAAAATAAAGTTTGTCTATTAAAACATATACTGTGAATACAAAAAAAATATATAAAATTGAATGTCTAAATATTTCACAATTTGAAAATGAGCCTTTAGGAGCACAAACACGTTCAAATTCATAAAATCAAAATTAAAGTTTTTAAAAACAAATTTCATTCTATCAAGAGTACAGCTAACAAATAAAACTATACACTAAATATTATGATACATAGTGCTGTAAGCCAAATATATAGGTTATTTGATATAGTATAATAAACATCAAAATGTGAAAATTGATTATTGATCCCATGTGGATGTTGCCCATAAAACATTTCATGACAGGAAAACCAATGATGATAAACTAATCATTTCAAAACTTCATGTTCTTTATGGTTTATGGTATAATAAACATTAAAAAGCTGATATATCATGTACTTATTACTAATCTCATGGAGTTTATGCATGGCATATGGTCTCATTTTTACATTGTTTTTATTTCGGTGCCATATTCTAGATAATCATAAAACAATAAAAAAAGTTTTTTTAAAGCTTTTTATTTTTTTCATACTGTTTTTATTTTATTATGTTGGTTTTTAACTATTTACTTAGGATTAACTCTATACATACTATTGATATTTACCTCTCTCTTACTAATATGACTTTCATTATCAAGACATTTACTATATTATATAAGCCACGATGTACTATTGTTCTAAACATTTTTTAAAATGAATTAAAAACTATATAGGTTTATATACAATATCATAACTTGAGAAGGAGGATATCACCCACCCATTGGCATTAAATTAGAGATATGTAAGATCCGTTGTGTATAATGTATTGTTATGATTAGGGCTCTGTAGAGCTGTAAAGCTTTAAAATAAAAACGTTTTTGACAATTTTTGATCATTTAAAATATAGCATAGAAAGAAAAACTTAAAGTACAAAAATGATTTAATGTACTGTCAAGCAGATTATGGTTGAAAGGGCAAGACACTTGAAAGTTTCCTGACCTTGCTAATCATGTCACTGATGATGCAGATTAATTATTCCAGACTTGAGGTTTTTGTAAAAAAAAATCATCATTTGGCATTTTGCATAGTTAAAGTTGATAGTGGTTTTTTGCTTGAAGGTTCAGACTGCCGTTTTGTGCTGGTTCACAGCAAGGCAGAAGGATTAGCATCACTTTGTGGTGGGGGCCGAACTCACTCCTTCGTTGACAACCTTGATATATGTATAAAAAGAGCTTATGGGGTAAGTGAAGTACATTATACGCTATTTTACTTTCACTTACATGACAGCTGTGTAAAAAAAGACCAAAGTTTTTGTTGCATACGAACATGATCGAAATATGCCCATCCAGTTGTTCCAATATTTTCTGAATACAGTAGATCAATCATTAATAATATTTTGAACATCATCATATAATACGAAAATGGCTTGAAGCATGAATTTGACAATTATATAACCTGTATGAACTATGCAGTTAAAGTTAATAGGTATTACAGTGGATGGTCAAGCCATTAGGTCAGTAAGTTATGCTGGTGATACTGCAGTACGTTTGAAAACTGAAACTCTATTGAAGAGTTGATTAAATTCTTCAACACCACTTTGAAAAGTCTGATCTAAAAACTCTGACATATGATGGCCTCTTTGGGCATTTTACACATAGTGACATCCATTCAGTTAGTCTATCAAGAAAATTTGTCTATATGTTTTCCTGATTAAGATAAGATACTGGCCAATACTGATGTCCACCGGATCTTCCCTGTTTGTCTTGACTCAACCCTCTACTCACTGCAACTTGAGTCTAATGTACATATACATGGCATACAATACAGGCCCGTAGGAAGCAAAATGAGATTGGTAAGGCTATTTAAAAGTTTTGGTCTATAATCATGGATTTTTATTTTTTCACAAATGATTGGTCAGGCCATAATTAAATTATTGCATTATTTTTTCCCCCCACACAAATTATTGGTCAGGCAATCGCCTTATCGCCTTAGCCCTTCCTACGGGCCTGCAATAATTGCACTAGGTTCAGTTATGCTTGATAAGCGTCTTTAATCAAGGTGATAGGGCAAGATAAAACGGAAAGATTTAGAATGTTGGAACATCTATTGTCCCACACTTAGCACTTAGTGCCTGAATAGTGCAAGATGGCAGATCGATTTTGAGTCCTACCAAGTATTGGCAAGTAGGGACGAGTGCGGGCAAGTGGTTGACTTTTTGTCAGATTTTGCAACTGGCCACAATCCATGCTACGTTAATGAGCAGTGAAATGGACCTGTCACATATGACAAATCAACTGAGCTGAATCAATATTTCTTGTTTATAGGATAAAGCGAATGCTTTTAACTGGGATGCAGACAATCGGTTGTGTAACACAAAGCATTGTGCTAGTGTCTTTGACTTAAAGGTGGCGCAGTATAGTCCCGGGCAGGATATCTATGCCTTCTTATGCCCTGACGGTAATGTTTCTATCTGTAATTGTGTGGGTTCTATTGTTGCTATTGAAATTTTGTAAAGCATTATATTGATTAATTCTCTGATGTTCGCTAATTGTTCACGGCAATTAATTGTCATTAGAACTGTTTTCCTTGCTATATTCTTTCATTATTGTCATATGTATTAAAAACAGAATAATAAAACTTTATAAATCAATTACAAGGATTACAGCTTTTGCAATCAGCTAGTGTGTACTATACCATGCAAATTAAATTGTAAAAGTGTGCATTACACTATGAACCCACAGGGTTACATGCGTCCCCCTTGGGGGAAAAACATGATGCGAAGTGAAATGGAAAGTTCCTTTCATATATCTGAACGAAAAGGTAATAAAAGCTGAAGTAATAAAACATGTATGTGCTATATATATGGAAGGGGGACGAATGTAACCCTGTGAGTTCATGGTGTATTGTACACTTTTACATTTTCATTTGAATAGTATTATAGACACTAAGGGGTTGCATGATCTGTAATCCTTCTACTTAATTTATACAGTTTTATTCAGTTTTATCATACTATTTTAATACTGTACTTGAATTGTGAATGAGGTTTTAGATTCGAAATAATGAAGGTGGAGTTTTGGAATTTCGACACATTGGCTTTGGAATTTAAAAAATAAACGTTTCAAATGTTGCAAAAATTTAGAATTATGCTGCTCGCCGCCACACAAAGTCACAAAATATATATAATGAACAAAGTACCTAGGCAAGGGTCTAAACTCATTTAGCATAATGAGAGAAGAATATGATTGTAAGAAATCGTTGTTCAATTCAACCATGCAGTCTAGTCACTCAGAATTGTAAACACAGTGTTACCAAAATATTTCTGAGGACCAGCATAGTCCTTAATTGTTGTTTTTCAATTGCTAATTAGATGCAATTACCAACAATTGCTGTAAAAATAGATGCAAACAGTATCTTTTAACAGAATGAAAAGACTATTTTATAAATACTATTTTTCTAAGATTTTACAAATGACATTATTTGTAAAATCTTAGAAAAATAGTATTTATGAATTACAATGAAAGTAATTATCGCAAATAATAATTGGTTAAAACAGGCATAATTTTGAATTGCAGTTACAAATGCAGAAGAGGCAACCTCATACCTAGAAGGTAACATCTACTTTGTGTACATAGTTGAAAATACTTATTCTGCCATTTTGCCAATTCAACTTACACTGATCCCATTGCATGTATTTTGTATGTTGACCTCATATACTTTATTTTACTTATGCTTTTACTTCTTTTTTTTTTTTTTTTTTTAATTTACTCTTTTCCTGGTGTATATGAATTATGTCACTGAATATTTATAAACTTTGTTAATCCAGCCTAAAATGGATGCTCTGGCTCACCTTGCTTTCTTATGGTTAGCTACCTTGTCTTTTATCATATGAGTAAGAATGGTGTTTGTACTGTAAATATAGTATATACACATACCACCAACCCCAGCTACTGATGTTTTGGCCTGTGATAAAAACTGTAACAGCAAGAAAACATTTTTGGTTTTCTCTAATAGGTCAGAAGTGCACGTTTGTAGAGAGGTATACAAACTATGTGGTCTTATGCCCACTAATACTTATTGAACACGGGTTGAGCCTGGATAGCTGTAAAGAAAAGGCCTTAAAGGTAGTAATTTATGATAATTTGAATAAATTTTCTAGTATAACTCAAATGCTATATATATTTAACTATGTTACTCATTTTCACTTATATAGACATCATATTAAGCGAAAGATTTGTTAACTATATTTTGTGTCATGAAGACATCCTCGGCATAAGTGAACCAATTATCACATGCAATAAGTACAACCATGGTAGTACTGCAATGTACAAATACAATACCCATTCACTTATGGAATAGATTATCTGAAGTAATTATTTTTTAAATCAATGAAACCATGTACACTTTTACAGCCTTTATACATATATTCATTATATGTTGACATGTTACTAGAATTGATGGTGCAAAGGTTGAGTTGTATGAATTGAGAGAATTAAAGAATCCTCACGTCAATCTACATTTTTTTTATTCCCTTTACATTCACTTGCCTGTTCAATTCTAGTTATCTCTACCTGAGAGAGAAAGAGAGAGTGTGTGTATGTGTTATTTAGAATGCAATACTTATTTTAATATTTCTTTTTTAATCCAGTTGCACGGAAATGTCTTAATTTGGGACGACCATAGAGTTGGGTGTAATGTGAGGCGGTGTGATGGTATACAAGATTTTTTAAAATCGACGAAAGGCTCGGGGGGTGTTTATGTGTTGCAATGTCCACAAGGTAACAGAATTCTATCTAGTCTCATTCAAATTTTTCTAGACAAGGGTTGAATTAATTCTCAATTTAAGGTTGGTGCGACTGTTGCCTAGCTGCCTAGTTGAGATGGTAAGTATCGCCAGGACAGGGTATTTCTTATAACATCTATAATCTTACTAATTATATAGCTACCTATTGGAACCTGTCATTTTGTCTTTGGCAAGACTTTCGCTCTTGTCGCAAGAAGCTCGTCGGACCTAATGAAAAGATCCTCTCACTGGGTCACATGACCACCATGGATTTGGCGATCATGTGACAGCAGAGCTGTGTACACGGGGGGCAGGTCATAGCCGGTGTCCCGGTTCATCCGCTCTCGGATTTCGATGGCCTCACAGATCTTCTTGCGAAGCTCCATTTCCTCACGTGCTACCACTTTAAAGTCACTGCCACAAGAGCGAAAGTCTTGCCAAAGACAAAATGACAGGTTCCAATAGGTATCTATATAATTAGTATGTTTATATAATGGAACCCAATAGAAGCTTACATTCTGTGATCTATAATCTTGTCAATAATTCATGCTTTACACTTGTAACTGGATATTCAAAATTTATAATTCTAATTCTTCTATACTCTATCGAAACAAATGCTACTTTCATGTACCCCGTTTGATATATTATGATGAATTTTATGATCTACACACTGTAATCTTTAGTTGCAAGCTATGACTTTTGATAACAAAAAGAATTGTTTTGATTTTCTAATAGATTATGTAAAGTGTAGTTTTAAAAAGAAGTATGATAAGAGTGCAGGAAAGGCAAGTCAATGTGTGGGAGTATATCAAGAATTTGAAACGACCATCCATAATTGCAACGAAAAAGCCAAACAGGTAATATGAAATGTAAATTTATGTATTTGTGTGAAGTCTCGTATGGCTGATCTAAAGCCTCTTTTCTTCCAACATAATACAATAGTTCTCGCATATACAATGCATAGTACACTTTTATTTTTAAAGTTTCAAATAACAGCACAACAAACAAAGATTTATTTTGTTTGATACAGAACAATGCAAATGTGTATAATTGGGAAGAGGGTATTGGAGGATGCAATGTGAAGTTATGTGATGATTTGGCTGACCTAAAGGTTACAGATTGGAACCCCGGCCAGGATATCTATGCTCTGCAATGTCAAGAAGGTAAGGGGTGGACCATTACATGTAGTTAGTTGGGGGGGGGCGCGAGTAAAATTTTTTCGAACAAACAATTTTTTTCACATGGCCATATCATGCAAACATTGATGACGCTGACAAACATTTTTTTTTCAATCGGTACTTTAATGTCAACATTTTCTTTAGCATACAAAATTGACGCGACTTCTCAAATTTTAATTAATTAATTAGTATTTATTACTAGTGTATAGAATGTATTGAAAATACTACTAATATTTATATGTCAATGTTGAAAATGAGTCGAAATAAATTAATGCTATTCACATGTGAATATTTAAAGAACCATATACAATTTTTACCTCACCTGTCAGATCACCTTTTGGCCGTCAACTCGTTCGGCTGTACGTCCGCAATTAATATTTGCACAATAGTTTCTTTGTTTTTTATTCAATTTTCATCAATCTTAAACACAACTTGTATGCCTAATAGATTGTCATTCCATGGTTGAATTATGCCCCATGCCGGAATATTGACCCCACCCCAAGAGTCCATCAAAATTTTTAGTATACACCATAGCTGGATCATTTTTTTTTTTTTTTTGCAATTTTCATCAAATTGATACATGGTTTATTTGTCTAAATGATCATCATTTCACAGTTGAATCATGCCCCTGGGGTCCATCAAAATTTGTAAGAATAAACCATGGCTGGGTTATTTTTCATTCGATTTTCTCCAAATTTACACACAATGTGTATGCCTATGTGAAAAAAATGGTAAAATATGCAAATACGTGGCCTAGATGCGTCACTGTGACAAGTGAACCTCTCTTATATTTGGTAATCCGCAGCACATAAGTAATACTCTGAAGATCTGATGGGCTTGATATTTGAATATACACCCCTGGGCGCATAAATGAGAACTTTTTCAGTCACAAATCCATAAATTCACAAATCACAAATTCACAAATCCATAAGATAGTCAAATATTAAATAAAATATTTTGAAAGTATTAATAGCACACAAGACTATACAAAATACCAAGATGGTTATTAACTATCACTCTCAGTTTCCCTCAACAACTACGAGTACAGACAGACAGAAAAAAACTAGAATTTTCTCACGGTCAAGATATTAATATCAAGATGCATTTTTAGTTAGATTTTCCCACAGTGTATTTCATTTCACAACAATATTGAGTGATATTCTTGTGGTCTACATCAAGCATTGTGGTTTCATGAAATCCAGTCAGTTCTTGTTTGGGAATGAAAGTGATCACTTGTGTTCTACCCATAATTCCAAACTATTTGTATATAAACCATTCAGTTGTGGAATGGTGTACATTTTATCATCATTCAGAGTAATAGTGCTTGTTACATTCTTAATCATTCGTCTAAAATATATATATCTGTAAATAAGTGACTGATTTCTATTGATTTTAACAAAAGAAATAGAATCAGTAGATGTTACTGTTCAAAGCAAGCATTATCAATATAAAGCAAACAGAAAAACAATAATGTCAACAAATAATAATAGTGGCTTTAAACATAATACTGGTTTATGGATAGAATCACAAAATCTCACCCCAGCACTGTGACATTGATTTATCAAAAAGAACTAAGTGATGTGCCACTAGTTTTACTGGGTCAATGTGGGTGAAAAATCTTTATTACTATCCACCAATGTGTTCAGTGTGAAGCACAACTGTATTTCCTGTTCATGTTTGTCTACTTATAACATGTAAAATATAAAATATAACTTATCCAAGTATTTTATTTCATATAAAAGTGATTTTTTTTTCAATTTAAGGGTATGTGTTATAAAATTGTAAAGTATTTGTTACCTTGCAGACACGTGTGTTGCATTGACCAATGACGGGTCTGGCAGTAAGAACCAGCCGCCTGCTAAGTGGGCAGCTTGTAACAGTCCAAAGCAGTTCATATGTTCTGTGAAAACAGGAAAAGGTAGATTCTGTCATATATGTAGAATTATGTTATAAAGGTAGTATTTTTGCAGTTCTATGTCATTGATAAACTTGGTTTAAAATACAACTTTTTTACTTACAAAAAGACATGTCATGTTCCTCTTCAGAATTTACTGAGGATGTTCCTTGTGTTTGGCCGTTGATTTATAAAGGGAAGAGATATTATGAGTGTCAACCTAAAGATGGGAAAACCTGGTGCTCTAGAACCAACAACTACGATAGAGACAAGAAGTGGCGCTATTGTAGAATGGGTATTGTTAAAATTTATTAGGCTTATTGTCAATATAAAATGATTTAATATATTGGGTCGAAATGGGTGTAATGTATATCAATTTTTGTTCACTTCTAAAATGTAATAATGTTTCTGTAACCATTAATGTAACACTGAGTAAGAAAAATATCAATACACTTCACGGACACATGAAAATTATTCTCATTGGTCAGAGGCAACAAAAATGGCTTATAGAGTATGTGACATTCAAATTAAACTCTATTGTTTCTATTTTAGATGGTGTAATAGTAGATAAGTACACATACGATTCTGGTAATGGAGCTCTTAAGGACTACTACATCCACTTTGGAGCAAGAAAATCCCCTGCTGTAAGTACAACTCAAACGAATAACTCATGACATGTAGAGCTTTCATTGTTTCAAATACACAGAAAATTCTAGTGTGTTGACTAGCAACAGTCTAAGCGATCATCTCTGCTTTGTAACCCAACAGAGTTGTTTTATATAAACGGGGTGCAGAGTTGCTGAACACAACAACCAAGTTACTGCTTGTTGATTCTATGAATGACAACATACACACGTTTTAAAGAAATGTGCAAATTAGCTGCTACTGATTGTCTTTAGGCACACGTAAATTTATGTGCAAGTAGTTTGACTGTGATAAATGAAGTGAATGTTACCAGAAGAATCTATGTAATAAAAAAAAGACATTTCAAATACTATACTGTCTTAACATATATCAATATAAAAGTAGCATATCAGCCATTATTATATTTCTCTCTCGGTAACATGAGCATGCCACTAAATTGTGGATTCTGATTGATTTAATGCCAAAATCTTAAGTAACTGGCGTAAATAGCTTTATAATGCCCTGAGCAATCGTGCCCTCTGATCTTACATTTTTCTTTCAATTTTTTACTCTCAAAATAAGGGTATGCATATAAAAAGTAGAGTGGACTTTATGCCACCACGGACAACTTAACAATAAACAAAGCTCCAAGGCTCCTCTTATTCCATGACTGGATAATATTTATTAGAACATTAAAGAAACACAGTAAAAGTATACGATAATGTGTTTGATATATACTACTGAAACTCACAGGCAGAATTAATCTTTGCTCCCCAGGATGCAGAAACCTACTGCAAGAACCAATATGGTGGACATTTGGCTTACATAGAGACCTTTCACGAATGGGCGGAAGTCATCTTTTATTATTGTGACATATGTTACATTTGACTACATAATATAATATAATATAATTTTATAATAAAGTAGCACCCGGCCCATTGGGCCTATTTGTCACATTTATTTTTTTTATATACAATTGGAGAAATACAAATAATAAAATTTAATAAATACAGTACATATATTTTTTTTCTTTTCTTTCCAAATCCTATCACATGTTAAAATTTAATTTAATTAAATCACAATTCCAGATAAAATTCAGTCACAGAGGAAATCCTAGAGAAGCCTCATTATTTCATTTATATTTTATACATACCATCTTTCCTTTTTGTCCAAATATTATTAATAAACTTAGATAGTAGCCTGGGGTGTGAGTTACATAGAATTTTGAAGTTATTGATCAAAGAGTAAGTAAGTACAACGTCTCTGGTATTCTGAAGAAAGTTTGATCTTTCAGTTTTATAAAAATTACAATTAAAAAGGAAGTGTGTTTCATTTTCTACTTTGCGTGCATTACATAGGGTACATAAACGATCCTCTAGTTTAGTTTTGCTATATCGACCTGTTTCAATAGAAAGGGGTAGTATACCCATGCGTATCTGAGCTAGTAATGATCTTTGTGATCTACTTAGATTGAGTTGTACATATTTTTCTACTCCAAAATTTTCTTTTAATTTAACATATGTTCTTAGTTTTGGTTTCGTAGTTAATTCTGTTTTCCATTTTTCACAATATAAGCTTAACAATTTTTCCTTAAACCAGGTAAGATCACATTCAGACTTTGAGTAGTATATCTCAGTGCAACCTACTTCTTCACATATATTCTTAACAGTGTTACACCATTTACCACCAGTTTCATATTCGGATAAAAAAAATTTTTTGTCAGTCTCTCATCATCTAGTTTTATCAGTCTGTTCCAATATCTTAATAGACAAAGTTTTCTACGTACGAAGGAGGGCATCCACCCCATTTCACCTAACAGTGCAAGGTTAGGAGCATATTTATTGACACCCAAATACGCCCTGATAGCTTTCAACTGTACCTGATCTGTTTTAGAGTTTGAGACATGTCCCCACACTTCAGCTCCGTAGTCAACTACGGGGTATACACTGCTATCAATACATTTAGTGTATGTACTGTAGTTTAGATTTTCATCAATTCGCAGTTTAGCTATCACTGAACCTAGAGCTCTAGTTCCTGCTTCTGTAAGTGCATTACAGTGATTGTCAAATTCAAGGGACGAGGTGAAGTATACACCTAAATACTTATACAAATCAGTGTACTGGACTATTTCTGAACCTAGATAAATAGGCTTTAAACATGGGTTAATTTTTTTCCCCCCTAAAGTGCATTATTTTAGTTTTTGACATATTGATCTTCATCTTCCATTGAATACACCACTTATTGACACTATTAAGCATTTTCTGCATCTCAGTCTCATCATTTGCAAGAATCACTACGTCGTCTGCATATAATAATAAGGGTATTGTTGTGTCTTTGATCTTTATGCCAATATTCATATCTTTTAGTTGTGTGGCTAGGTCATTAATAAACAGGTTAAACAAAGTTGGGGAGAGACAATCCCCTTGCATAACACCAGTTTTGGTCTTAAACCATGCTGTATTTTGACCATTAATATTAACACATGCTTCAGTGTTGGCATAGATTGATTTGAGAAGGAAATATAGTTTGCCATCAATACCCTTGTGAATCATTTTGTATTTTAGCATTTCCCTACTTATACCATCAAACGCTTTGCTGAAGTCAATGTAAGTTGCAAAAGTGCTTTTCTTCTCCATGAGCCTTTGACTTATGATGGAGTGTAATGTAAATAAGTGGTCAGTACAGGACCTGTCCCTTCGAAACCCATTTTGTTCATCTACTATCTCATACCCTAGGAAGTTTGTTATTCTAATGTTAATAATACTGGTGAACAATTTAAAACAGCAACTAAGCAAACTAATGCCTCTATAGTTAAGCGGAATACGGGGGTCATTTTCCTTACTTTTTGTGAGTGGTTTTATCATGGCTTTATACCATTCACTGGGTATTTTACCTGTCTCGAGACATAACTGAAACAATTCCTTTAGCACCACCCTGATATGATTGTTCTTTAAGACTTCATTCGGTAGTTTGTCAATATCGGGACTCTTTTTGTTTTTTGCTTTGGTAATAACTTTATCTACCTCTTCTAGAGTAATAGCAGAGTTTAATGCTGTGTTTTCTGCGTAAAGGGGGTCTAACATTCTTAGTTCTGACATTGCAACACTCTGTTGCACATATTCATCAAATTGATTATTTGATTCATTTGTGCCACAGTTGTACAGCTTTTCAAAATCCTGTTTCCATTTTTCAAGGACACGTTCCGTATCACAAACAATGTTTTTCTCTTGATCGTATACTTCCATTGGAATTTGTGTACGACGTTTGGGGCCTATCTGTTTTAATTTATCCCAGAACATTTTGGGGTCGCTATTGCAGAAATCTTCGATATCTGCTACTTGTTCCCTTTTGTACTTTCGCTCTTCTCTACGGTACGATTTGTCGAATACGAACGGGCTAACTTCAGTTTATACCGGATATCCTGTTTTTTTTACATACATACACGTAGTTCACCTCCGCTTCTATTTCTTTTGGAAATCCCCGTTCTGGCATTTTCACTTGTCGATGGGCTTTGTGGCCAGCTTGACGGAGGACTGAATCTAGCTCCATAATCATCTTGTAGGTTTGGTGATCTTAATGTTCCTCTTTCTTGTCGACTATCTATTATATATACATGTAGCTTAAAGCAAAATAAATGGTATATACCTTACAAAAAGTGTATGTTTGAACACTATAAGGAAGGTAATTTCCTAATATGATAAACATTAGAAAATAATAAAAAGTTTAGATAAACATTAGAACAGAAGCTAATGTTAACATTCCGTTTTATTTGGGTAGAAAAATAACCCGATGAGAATATTTTCATATTTAAGTATAAAACAAAATTTCAATATACATTATTGATGCCTGCTGGAATATTCGTCTTGATGAATTGTTTCAGGTTGCTGTATCACTATATCCAATAGAGGCAACTATTATCCACGTTATAGTCCATACAAAGACGACCCCATGGCAGATGTGATATGTAATCCTGATAAAACTCTTGAGTTCTCCAAGTGTATCATTAAACCTGAAAAGGGTACAGAAAATTATTGGATATGTGCTGTGAAAAAAGGTTGGTTCTCTTCTTGATGATACTGAAATTGGCATCCGTTCTGTCTTCGTGCATCATAAACATATATTGTTCATTTTTAAGTCAGATGTTTTAAACCTAAATGGCCCTAAAAGTTTAATATTGAATAAAGAAATGTTACATTGTTTTGAATATTATTATCACAACTAGGGGATTATTGTGGTATTTTGAAGTATTGTATCTCTGGTTTGGTACGCACTTTGGTTAACAAAAGGAGTGGACTTGAAATTACATTGTTTGTTTTCCAGACCATTTATTTTCCCAGTATCAGCTGGGCAATAGAGTATATTATTTCAACTTAGACACACCTAGCCCTCCGGACACGCCACAAGTAGGTTAAATTGGACTGTTTTGTTTCTTGGTTTCTGTTTTATTTTAATACTTTCTCTTATACTCATATCTATAGCATAGTAGTAGTTAACGGTGTGGTTCAGCCAGTGCATAGCAATGTAAATTTCCAGTCATTGACAGGGTTGCATAGCAACATGAATATAGTCAGTGGTAGAGTTGCTTAGTAGATTTATAGATGGTATGCAATTAGTGTATTGCATGTCAACAATATCTGAGTATGAAAATGGCTATTTCTGATTTTGATGTTCGACTAATGGTTTGCTTAATATAAAAAGATTTACCCAGAATTTGAGTTGTGGATTAGTATTTCAATGAAATGTGTCTGGGCTAGCACTAGACACGTCTTGGGTTTAGCCAATTGGAATTCTTCTTAGCCAATCGATTTTTTAGCCAACTGGCTAAACAAGTACCTTATGCTTTAGCCGATAAATACATGTACTTACAACTTAATCATTTCATATGTAGATAGCAGAGGCCACCTGCAGGAACTATTTTGGTCCTGATGCTCGTTTGGCGAGGATAGACACAAAAGAAAAATTCCTGGCACTCAAGTAAGGTCAAACAATTTAATTAATTAAATGTTTGTTTTAATGTCTGTGATAAGATTCAGAATTTCCAGTTGCATTGTGCTCTATCTTATTAAATATGGTCAGAGTGCATAGTGAATTAAATGAAAGGATTAAGGCATTCCTAATTTTATTTTTAGCATACTTAAACATAATGATATTGTACAGAACATCTTTAAACTAAGCCATTTGACCACATAAATTTTTGTATTTGTTTTCCAGGGGATTTTGTGTAGTTATCAACAAAATCTCTATATATTCACACTGCCTGATTTTTTGTGTTGATTAACAAAAATACCTCAGTACGGAGAGGGAATCATCGAATTATTATTTTTGTATGTGATATATGTTAATATATGTTAATCGAACTCTATGAATTTTTGTCAAATTTTTTACCATGAATTTACTTTTGAACTTGAATCCCATGACACTCCTATCCTTTATTGATGACAATATAGAAATCATAATATGTTAATGATATTGATAAATCCTAGCAGTATACATACTCTTTCCCCACCCTCATGGCGCTGGGGCCCAAGGTGTAAGCATTCGCTTGATGATTGCTGCCTAGACCATAACATTTCAAAGTTTGACATGTTGTGCTTGTAGTAACTATGTGAAGACGTTGGAGGTTGGAGGAGAGGACCGTGGATTCTGGGTGGCAGGTCACACCCTGGAGGCTGTAGGCGGGAGCATTCAGTATGACCAGGTCCTCCTTGGCACCATTGGCAGTAAGTCAAATAATCCATATATTTCATATTCTACATGATGCATGTCGTGCAAATGATGTAAGTTAAGTGGTTCGAAACTTTAACAGTCCTTCACTCACGAGAAGTTAGTTCTTATTTTGGTGATGTATGAACAGGATTGTGATATTTTTATATATCAATGATGCTATTATAGCTAAAAGAAAAGCACTGCAATTGACCAACAACCATATTGTGGTACATATAAATCTACTTAGATGACCTGTATGTTTTTAATTGAACAATTACAAATCAAATACAAAATCACCAATTGTGTTTGTCAGCTGTACGTATTTGTATTGTGCATACTGTATCTAGTTTTTGGCATCACTGTTTTCAACCCTATATAGATTATATTTAATGTATATCATTTGATATAATAACCAAATGCTGATCAAATAACAATATTGGAATAGCTATGTTATTATGTTTTGTAGCAAAAAAGGACCTGGTAAATGTGGCTAAATAGTCCCAAACAGTAACCCATAGATTTCCTAAACAAGCACTACAATAAAATGAATAAATGATACATTTACTACAGCTTGCAGTGTAGCTGAGAAGAGCAAGGTTGACTGTGGCTACCCGCGCATACCCAAACAAACCTGCCTTGACAGAGGCTGCTGTTACAATGATTCAAGTAGTCCGGGAGTTCCACATTGCTTCTATAAGAATATTCCCACAGGCAAGAACAATTTTGAATTTGATATTTAAGCTTCATTTCTTTTCAATTTCGATTGTTTTAGTCAGATCTATTATAAACTCCGAGCATGAGTCAAAACCAGTGTTTGGGTTCTTGTTTACAGAATATGCTTACAGACCATGTACAACTTCAATAGATGATTTAAACCACCCCCAAACAATAACGTTTCCCGCATTTCTCTGGACGTCTTACATGCTGTTTTGAACGTCGTAATAGAGTGGTGAGAAGGTAGCTGGACTGATCACTTTTGTGGTAATTTGCTACATATTCCTACTCCTATCACATCCGAGCTTTGTTGTGAGAGTAGCGGAAACATACGAGGATTGCCAAATGAGTAGCATATAACCATCAATATAGATGTTTCCTCCATTACTTCCAAATACAGATAACACAAGAATGCTCATTTTTTCTTTGAAGAGCCAGTTTGTGATTTCGAATTGATTCATCATAAGAGTGATGGGTTAATTTCGACATGTGCCAGACTACACACATACACCTCATACTCGACGATCAACGAAGCGCCGTACACCATCGACGATTGCAAAGACTTTGGAAGGAAGGTAAAATGATATTTGCAATACTTTACATGACTATAACAGAAACAAATTGTCTTGTTTCATGCAACCAATATTAGCAATCTGAGGCGGTTTGCAGAAAGACTTGGCTGCGTTTAAGACCATTGATAAACACTAAGGATAGGTACAGGAGCAGATTTAGGCCACAGAGTACCTTAGCTTCACAATTGAACTTGTGTGTTATCTTCATGTTTCGTGGTAATTGCTTACTCTCTGAAACCTAATGTGATATAGTCCTAACCTGACTTGGAGTCATAAGTCTAATGACTTAATTACATATAATGAAACCTAATGAAGTTTCCATGTTTGATCCCTTTTTCATAATATCTGGACTTGCCTGTGTCATTGATATTTGTTATGTAGAACAGATAATTGTATAAAATCTAATGCATGGTTTTTATTTTACTTTTCATAATGCTTTTTGGGGATTTCATCAGGATGGAGCCAATGCTCTCAATTGGGTGTTTGGTTTGCATGCTCAGTGCATGACAAGGAAGTGCAAAACAAGTGGACAAAAGGAAGTGCAATACAAAGATTTGATGTTGAAGAAACTGCCTGGAAGGCCTGGAATGGATGTCTATGCCATTGTCTGTCGTAGTAATGTATCATTTTACATTTGATAAGCTCAGTATGTAGTAAATGGACCACAATTGGCTCTGGAAGACACATTTTCATTCACAAAGTAGAAATAGAGAGTCATACCCAATTTAATTACGTATTAAATTCAATCATTCTAGTAAGAGCATTGCTAGCTTTTTATGGTATCATGACGCAAGTACTATTAAAACCAAATTGGACTTACTATGCTATAGAATGATAATAGATGTGAAACTATTCCACATAATCAGCTCATCAGCATGTATTGCTGCTTATAGATGTACAATTGCATATGTACATACGTAGAAACGAAACACCCATAATAAATACTTGTATTGAGCTTCAGTGAAAAGCCACTCATACTTCACTTAGTGCACTTGGACTGGTTTTTGTTGAAAGGAGTGTGGTTGTATATTTCTAGTACAATATGAGTATATAACTGTTACATTTCATATCTTTCAGGGGCAAACTACTGTTTGCAGCTGCACACCCACAAAGACAAAGACTACATGAAAGCGTTCAGGTCCACCATGTGCACCAGCAAAGGATCCTTTATATGTGAAGTACCACCTTGTAAGTTTTCTCAACCCATTCAGAAATTCATTGTACTTTGTTTTATTCTAGTTGGAACCATCTTTCATCTAATTGCTAGATTACTCTATGGTCGTTTATGCTTTTATTTTTTGTTTAGTTGATTTGATAAAATTTATTTATTATTGTGACATGGTATCACAGTCCAATTAACATTGCATACAGTTCAATTTCAATACTTAACATAACATTTCAAAATAAAAAAAATGTAAAAAATGTAAAAAACACACAACAGCAACAGACTTCAAAACACTATACAGAAATAACACCAGCTCCTTCAACAACAAAACCTCTGAAATAGTACAGCATTAAGCAAACACATTTGGAACCTCAAAGACAGAAACATAACCTACAATATTACCTGGAAAGCAATACCAAAATTTTTGGTCCAAAAAGCAAGCAATATTAAAAACCAACAAACACATGCAACCTATGCCTGAAAGAAGAATTCTTCAAAACTGAAATGGCCACCTTAAACAACAGAAATGAATTGTCCACAGAATGCCCATACAGAAATAAATTTCTTGCAAACCAATACCCACCATAAACCATGAGTATAAACAAAACCCCACAATATTATACAGCACAAAATAGTACTACGTTGCAATATATTGTTTAGTCTTCAAACAAAAAAATGACTGTGAAGAATGCACTGCATGAAACAAATTTGTAAGCTAATAAATTTGATTTGATGAAGCTATGATCATTGTTGACATTACACACACACACACACACACACACACACACACACACACACACACACACACACACACACACACACACACACACACACACACACACACACACACACACACACACACACACACACACACACACACACACACACACACACATAGCCCTTATCAGCCATCTGTTACTGTTTAGTTAACTGTTAACTGCTTAGTAATAGTTGATTTGTTTCTCAGTGCTTTCTTAATTTAGCGGATACATTTTCAAAAATCTTCTCTCTCACACATCAATTTTAGCAAGCATATTTCTACCACAATAGACAAAGCTGAAGACAGAATTTACAACCCTAAGCTTCCATTTGACTATATCAAGTGAGTTCAAGTCCCGCAAGGGTCTTGATATAGTCGAATGGAAGCTTACGTTTGTAAAACCTGCCTTCAGCTAATGTACGTCTGTCATGGTAGAAATATGCTTGCTAAAATGTGTGACAATTTCATATTCCAATACCAAGCAACATTCCTTACTTTTGCAGCCAGTCTCTTGTCCGTCTCTCCCTCGGTACACGTGCTGACAAACTACAAGCCTCCCAATCGTCCTGCCCTGAAAGAAGACACAGAATGCAAGGAGTACACAGCCGTGTATGACGATGTTCTCATCAAGAGGTGTGCAAACGGAACCACTGGCAGATGGGTGGCTGTCTCTATGCCCGGCAAATACAAGAAGAAACTCACACTGGCAGAAGTCAAGGTCTTTCAATGTGAGTGCATTGGTGTTATGGTTTTAAGCATTTGATTTTTTCTTTAGATTTATTTTTGTTGATATGCAGGATACATGTTTTTTATTAAATATTTTCACGGTAAATATTTAACATTAATATATAAAGTTGTCAACAAAGTCTTTCTTCTCTTCAATATTTAAGAAAGTGATAAGTAAAAGAGTGGTCCTCTCTATTTTGATTGGGTATTGTAAAAATCTGATAATTTAAATCATTCGAATGAAAGATTTGGGTTCTTATTTCAGCATCATAAAAACAAAAGGATATGGATATTGGATTGTATAATTCATTCTATAAGATTTTGAAGGTTAACTGAATCTTTGTTTTTTGGTGAAAAGGCGAATTAAAGCAATATGTACTATTCTTTGAATAAGTATGCCACAGATTGAAATTTAATGCCTAGACTATGCTCTTGTGTACATGTTGGCAGCTGGAAACCTGGCCTACAAGCGCAAGGCATATATGACCAGAACAGAAAACAGGCCTTCCCATGTGAACAGCACAGTGGACGGGGACAGGTATCATATGTATCCGAAATATTTTCACAAGCCAGATTGTGCACGAGCTTATGATTGCCACTTATCTTTCAAGTTTTTCTGTCGTTTATCGTTTTTTCTAGACATTGCTTATAATTGATTTTAAAGGAAAATTCTCCTCTAAAATTGTTTTGCAATGCCGATATTCAAATAAATATATGTTTTTTGAGTAAGTTTTTTAAACGAAAAAAAATCTTGCAAAAGTTATGATTTTGCCTTTTTAGTGCTGAGCCTAAACCACCAAATACCTAAATCCGTGAATAAAAAAGTCTAGAAAAATGCCTGTAAGGGCACAATATTAAGGGAAAAGATTTTACTCTCCAGATTACATGGTTCAATCTGTGCCTTAATCATGTTATTCTAATTTGCATGTTCTAAACCATGCATATGTTAATTTCAAAAGAAAATTCTGATGCACAATCTTTAGTATTCAGGAACAAATATGCTAGACCTTGACACAATAGTAAAGGTTCAAAACAAATGGGTTATCCAATATCTGAATAACCACTCTGGACAATGGCAGCATACAAAAACATTAAATTTTTCTTCTTAGTAATTATGATGTTAAAGATTTTCCCAATATCCCTAATTTTTATAGAGAAGTTTTACAAGCCTGGAACACAATAACAAATACAAGAGAAGATTCCATTGTAGGAGAACAATTTATTTTCTATAATAATATTATTAAGATAGATAATAGGTATATATTTATTATGAATTTTCGTAACTGCGGTATATGGAAGATAAAGGATTTATTTTCAACTGATGGAAGTGTCATACCTTTTGATGTTTGAGAAAAAAGAGGATTAAATATCAATTTATATTCATTATGGCGAGGGATTGTGGAAAAAATCAAATCAAAAGGTTTAGAGCCTACAGGTTATGACAATAAGGATATTGAAATCAATGGTATCACTAGATTATTATGTTCAAAATCCAAATACATGTATAAGTCAGTAGTTAAAAACAAAACTGCTTTCTCAATAACACAGTAAGGATTTTGCAATATTTTAAATATAGAACCAAGCGAAAGGTTATGGAAATCCGTTTATTTAGTACCTCACTGCAGTTAAATAATAATAAGGTCAAAGAATTACAATATAAAATTTTACATCGATATTTTCCTACTAATGTACTGTTATCTAAGATATGATCAATCGTATAATTTTATATGGAAAATGTTTTATAGCTAAATGTAAATTTATGTTAACAAAGCGCAACACTATTAGTAAATAAGAAGTGTACTTTTTGTTCAGTAGAGATTGAAACATTAGAACATCTCTTTTTTGATTGTACATGTGTAAAATTGATTTGGAAGTATTTAGTTTATCATCTTAATAACACTATGTACCGGGTATATAGAAATAATAATACAACTGTCAGATATTTTGCTAGGAGTAATGAGATACAATGTAAATACAATAGATATGATCAATTGTATAATCTTATATGGAAAATGTTTTATAGCTAAATGTAAATTTGTTAACAAAGCCCAACACTATAAGTTGTAAAAATTATCTGGCTGAACACAAAAAATATGAAATATTACTTAAAGACTTTGTATTGTAACAAATATTAGATATTTTTCTAAATAAATTCTAAACATTATTTAATATTATATAAGTTTATGTATGTTTTATATATCGTTTTTGCTACCACTTTAGAGTCATTGTTCATATCACTAATACAAATTAAACCATTAAAATAAAAAGAAATAAAAAAAAGAACAAATATGTTTTTAAGTATTTTTAAGGATTTTTTGTTGTTGAAAAGTTACACATTTTGCATTGTTGTTAAGAGTTCAAGTTAGACTAACACTAATGGCATTATTCTATTTTCAGGAATATGGACAAGCTGCTATTCAGCCACACAATGACCAAGTCTGTAAAACATCCCTGGTGGGCAGTGGACCTAGGGGAAGGGAAACTCGTGGGAATTGTGAAGATCTATTCACCCTCTTGTGAGTGATAAGACCAAAAGTCAATTTCTTCCATATTTTGAATTGATTGGCTCATGAATTTTAGAATTGTTTTATTAATGTATCATCATAAAACTACCTATTGAATAATGAGGACAGATGTAGATAAGGCATAAGTCTTGAGTCAGGTTTATCCCCCTGGAGATTAGCACTTACAGTGCTATGATTTTATGGTAATATGCAGATTTTGAGGGTTAATAAAAGATTCACTTTGAAGTATATTTTTAATGTACATATTTATGATTGTCTCTTACATATTCAGGGTCGACAACGAAGGACGTGTCTGTGCATGTGAGCCTCTTCCTTGACGAGTGGCTGGACCGGCCATTTGAGGAGACGTTCTGTGGCCGGATCGAGGGTTCGCTGCCCCCAGTCAGCCTGGTGAACTGCCAGCCTCTTGGCGGGAGATACGTGATCCTGTGGCTCAATGGAGAGGGCCGGCTGGTGCTCACAGAGGTCCAGGTCTACGCACCCAGTGAGTGGTTGTTGTAGACAGTAAACATTGTAGAATATATTGACAGTTACATGTAATTTATAATAACCATGTTTGTCAATTGATTATGGATTTTTATAATGCAATGATTCAATATAATTTGTCTATGGACCTAGTAGCAAGCTATTTATTCCAGTGCTTTTGCTATTTTTTTCAAGTTTGACTAGCAAAAGTATGACTTTGGCAATTCATTAATTTCAGATATCTATAGTACTTTTTTTCTGTATAAATGTAATTTATCAAATGCAAGAAACTATTGTATATTTGATTGTTTTCATCACATTAGTATGTGATATATAACATGCTTATGAGATCATTAGTGGATATTTTCTCTGTACACTTTTCCTTTAGTGAAGAATTTTGCTTTGGGTATGGAAGTTATATTGGCTTCCTCGCAAGAAAATGACCAGCCGTGTCACCATGGATGCGGAGCCAGCAACAACGCAGTAGATGGCAATTTCAAGTAAATATTTCAATAATTTTTCAATCAGTCATAATCTTTTTCTCTGATATATAATGTAGTGAGCAAATATACATTATATATTCCTCACTCAACTAACTTCGAGAAAAAAAGAGTATGAAGATTAGAGATTAAACTTTAATGAATAACACTTTAATTTCAACATTTTAAGATGAGCCCATTCATTCTAACTGGTCATTTTCCATTACAGAGAAGAGCTATCCCTCGGACATTGTGCGCTAATCGCCTATAAGAAATCAGACCCCTGGTGGCTGGTGGACCTGCAAGTCACTACGGACGTCTACAAAGTCATCGTCTACAGCAGGATTGATAAAACTGCAGGTTAACCTTCAAACTATTCATTGTGCTGGAGTTCACATAGAAAGAAAGTTGTTTTATACACCAATGCCAGTGCATTGTACTACCTCTTTCATGTAAATACAGAAGAGAATTATACAGTCACCTTCAACGTTTATACTATATTAGTTTGATCCGTCACTCAACATTTATTTTTGTAGTACTGGGACCCGTTGGCTTGATGGTTGTTTGTATTATTCCATTTTAGCTTCTACTATAGATGTAGATCTAGATGTAGAATCTATTTTTCATCAATCACACTAAAATTCTCATTTACACTTGAACTGATGTCAACAAAGCTTTTGTAAGTATAAAAGTGTTCAAATTTTGGTAACTACTATTGTAACATGTTTTATGTAGATGTAGTCCAACAAAAGTGCGATTTTGTGAAGATTTATGATAAGAAAGCAAAGAAGGCTACAAATTGCAGAAAAGGTCTTTATCAGATATATGGGACAACATTGGATAAATGCAAAGCAATGGCCCGAAAGGTAATGGTTAATTGCTGCGAGCACTTGAAGATAATAAACATAATCTTTTTAATACAGAGTATAGCATATAATATGCTGTTAGGTTCTGTTGCCATAATGTAGAACACTCAACACACATCTCTCTGTTTTTCATGTCTAGGAGAAAGGAAATGCCATTAACTGGGAAGAAGGTGTACGTGGGTGTAACGTGAAGCTGTGTGCTGATGTTACAGAATTAGAGTTAATAGACTGGGAGCCTGGTCAAGATATTTATGCTCTGAAATGTCCTCATGGTAAGATAAGTTTTACTCAAATCTCAAAGTCTGTATGTCTTGATTAATTCATAAATAATTGTTTTTACCATTTTAGGCTATAAACCATGTTTTGCAAATTAAATAATATGTAAAAAAGGAGGTGCATTGAAAGTGGCTGGAAGCTTCACAGGTTTTGTGCCAATGATGAAATGAGATGTGACATGCAGATTACATGGTGAAATCCAACCATCGACTCTGAAGACTAAGTACACTTTAGTACAGCTACAGAACCATAGATTGAAATCAGACTAGATAATGTCATGTGAGGGGAGAGTTGCTGTAGCTTGAAAACCCATGGGCCGTTGAATAAAGTTTGTTGACATCAAATCGCTCTGTGAGTGCAGTAATATGACACAAAAATCTTCGTAGGGAAAAGGTGGATTGACGGCGCATCTCGGCCATTGTAAGCGTGGATTCTGTTGATTGTTTACAGAGATGTGAACTTACTTTTTTTCCCGTATTTTTAAGACTTTTGACCCCTGAAAATTCATCACGTCCGGCACATGGGTTTATTACGGGATTTTACTAGTGTCAGAGAAATATGGACAGTTTCGTAAAATACCGCTTCATCGGCGCCATTTAAGCGTTCATAACCCAATCTTTATTTGTTAGAAACAAAATAATTTCAACTGGATCACGAAGGTAAGTTATCTAGTGCGGGAAAACGTGTTTGCACACTGCTGTATTTGTGTGGTGATAAATGCATGTTGCGTCGGGAACTAGTACTTGCATTAGGTGCGCACTTGCCAATATGGCTACTTTGAGGTAGGAATAGATGTCAATCTGTTGAAATCTCTTTTTTTATATGCTTAACATATTAAAGTAACAGTAAAATATATAATATACTATCATTCCTAATAGGGTTTCATATCAAGTTATCTATTTTTAATCACGATGACACTGCTTTAAAATGCCATTTGATGGACTTATATGACGAAGCCTGTGACAGAGGGGTAAATAGCAAATGCTTGTTTAATCTAAATATTAATTCCTTTATCAATTCTTGTTGGATTTTGGTAATCTTTTTTTTTATTGATTTGCGTGCTATCTAGATTTTTTTCCAATTATCATTTTTATTTTCATTTCACCTTAGAGTAGTTTACAATACTAGTAAATATACTAGTATTTCCCTTATTTTTGTTTATTATAAGTAGAAAAACATTAAGATTTTATTAAGATTTTTAAGTTTTTTATTAAGATTTTTGCTTGAAAATTAAGATTTTTTCATGGCTGTGATTAAGATTTTTTACGCTGACGGGTTCACATCTCTGCACCATGCTACTCATCAAAATACTGTACTTGCAGCTTAAATATTAGTATTTACACTGTACTGTGAAAGACAGGTATAGAGAAGTGATTGTTATTGAATACTTGCAGCTTCATACCTCGATTCCTTTGAAGTTTACGTGATTGGGAGTTACACTCCTCCTGGTGACCCCGCAATGACCTCTGCTGACCTGTGTGGCCGGTACATGGTTAAAAAGAACTCCAATACCGTGCGGCCTGTTCTCTGCCACCAAGCCAGGCGTGGAAGGTAATGACCCCTCGCTCTATGCTTTCTAAGAGGTTTTCATTTTATTTCAGTTGGACTCATTTATACCAAACACTGAAAAGTGGAATTCATGGATATCCTCAGATAATTCTCTGTATGTTATTTGACAGTATGAATCATTTTTATAAATCAAAATTTCAGATACATCGTTTTTTTTTATATATATTTATGTTGTCCATACAACACACTGTAACGGTCAGGTAGAGTAGTAATAAAACTTTACAATTTCATCTCTACCAAAGAGACTTCCTGTTGAACGCATAGAAAAGATCATAAGTATTTCATTCTGCATTTTTAGCATCCATATTATCTTCTTCATTACCATCTTCATTATTACCATTATTGTTACCCACACTAGTCTTTGAAAACCCAGTACAATATCTTATTACTATATTTTCATGTATCATCATGCCATTTCAAAATATAACAATGTATAACATTATACATTTCATGATGTTAGTAATGTAACGTAGCGTAATAATTGTAATGTATTTCTTATATTTCAATAAATGGTTAAGAAAAATTATTGTAAAACATGATAAGTATTTTACATGAACCGATGACCATCATATGGTGTAGGTATGTGGTGATTGTCGTGCCTGGGCCAGAGAAAAATCTCGCTCTCTGTGAAGTGGTTGTCCTTGGAGCAGGTCAGTCTTATAACCTTTTTCTTAAAACTCCAGAGCTTTACTCAGAGTCAGGATTGTGTCTAAAGTCAGAAGTTTAGGCAAAAACCTCTGCATACTGTGAAAAGTGCAGTCAAATATTGATATGAAATATAAAAATATTCACTTTAAATGTCTTTCAGATATTGTATTACAGATATTGTATTAAGGTAGTCCATGTGTAAATAAATATAGATGATTTATCGTAATTTTTGTTGCTGATCATGTTGGGTATGATCAAAATTAAAGCATTCTAAAAAATTCTGACGTTTGAATTTTTTAACACATATTTGATTTTTAAAATTTTTCACACTTTTTGCAATATCATTTCAAATTTCCATGTGAAAATCAATTGAACATGAAAAAATTATTGCATCATTTGACTAAGCTAAACTATTTGAACCTTAGATGACCTCATATGATGTTCAGTGTAAAAAATACACGGAAAAAGCTGAACTAGTTAAGGGAGGCCTGAATCAGTTGTGACCTGGCTTCAGGTTTTATACATGGAATACCTTAAGTGCAAACATTACCACAAAATATTTGCTAATAATATTTTTCACAAGGAATATGCACGCTTTGATAGGTCTGTATTAATGCCATATTCTGCAGGATTTCCATTCAGAGAACAGACTTGAAATTATAATTGATCGGAATAGTTAACCTTTTGTTTTAGAGCCAAACATTGCACTGATGAAGCCTGTAAGTGGTGTGAACTTCAACCTGACAGGAGATGAGAAGAACAAAGCCAATGACGGGCTAGGGTCAGTATGCTATGTCTGCTAATACTAAATTTAGCAATAGAAAACACCAGAAATATTTTTGAAGAAATAAAAATCTTGTCTTCAGTATATATGATTCTGAAAATAATGGATTCAATTTCAAAGTGTGTACAGACCTCCAGCCGTGAACCATATGTGGCGTTTATGTACCCATGAATGATACCCATTAATTTCTTATCAAAATATCCATATTCATTCATTTCAAGAAGACATCTCGATATTTGCTTCACTACAGAGATCAGTGTGTCATTGTTAAAGAACCCCAATAATTGAAGCTAAAGTCAGCTGTGGTGTTTTAAAATCTTTATTCACGTGATTGCTTTGCCATTGGCTTCTTAGCCCACAGCTAATTGGCTGTGAAGACAGGATCATTGCTTACATCAAAGAAACATTGTTGTTATTTCTAGACGTGCAATATGCCTGATGTACACCAATGTGACAGTATGTTCAAAGTATGTAAACGTATAGCATACTGGGTTCCTTCATTCATGATTACATACAGAATTTACTAGATACCTGTATAGGAACCTTGTACCTGTCACATTGGCTAGACTTTCGTTGTTGTCTCAACAGCTGCATTGGGTCGATGATTGCCACCACCATGGCGGTCACATGACCATCTAAGTGTTGTCCTTTGGCCCGATGAAGTTGTAACGATAACAACAAAAGTCTCGTCGACATGGCAGGTACATGGTTCTTGTAGGTGTCTAGTAAATTCTGTATGTGTGAGAATATGTTGCTATTTCTACACATGCCTGTGGCCCACCAATGAAGCAGTATTTTGTTATTTCTAGTCTCACGACATGCCTGCGCTCCACCAAAGAGGCAGAGTCCTGGTGGGCGGTGGACCTGGGCCGACAGGAGGCAGTGGCAGCCGTACATGTGGCCTGGAAGCACAACAGCTGCCCCAAAGACCAAAACTGCACAGCACAAAATAACCAAAGTTAGTAAAAAATGGTGTTCTCGTATTTAAGGTCAGTGATGGGACTTGGAACTTCTGGCTGCGTCGTGCTCTATTCAACTGTATATCGCTAGTGTGCATTGTGGACCAAAACAATATTTTTTCATTAAAAAGGGATTCCTATTTTTATTTTAAACATGATGATATGTCAAACAATGTAGCAAAAAAAGATCTGTGATCGCATGAGATTTTTTTTTAAATTAGTATTCTATAGGATTTTGTTTAGTAATCAGTGAAATCAATTCATATTTATACTCTCTGATGATTAGTTTAAATTAACAGAAATACTTTGATATTGATAGAAAATTATCTTACTATTTTTTCCTATATGATATAGGATATATGAATCTAACTATTTTAATATTTTCATAATTTTGACTAGACATTCACTTTTACACTTGATTCCTATGACGCTCTTAAGACATGTTAGTTTTAATATATGAGACACATGGCTCATAATGATATTCAATATTAAAGTCATCCAACATATTTCAGGAAAGGTACTGCTAATTGAATGTTTGTTTAATGATATGCAATTAAGTTCATGCTTGGTTATCTTCATAATAGCGCAGTTGGTAAAATCAATGCTTTTCCACTCTCAGAAAAAATATCTCTAAGGGATTTTTTTTCTTCCAAATTAGATTTTTGATTGAAACCAATTATATTGCATTATAAAATAAGTCAGCATTTATAAGAGGCTAAGTTCTCTGATATCTCATGAACATTGTCAAATATTCACTTCACAATTTACTATAAATTGCACTTTTGCAGCCTATGAAGTGAATGTCTATGTGTATGCTGATAATCCAGTCCCAAAAAATAAAAGGAAAGACCTGTGTGGTGCATTGAAGTCTAGGGAGGCAGGACCAATGTTTAAGGTGATCCACACATAAGAAACAGAATTCACTGTATAATTTTGGCTTTTTCAAGTAAAAAAGGCATATTGAATTATGTTACAATTAAATTTGCTGACCAAAGGAATCAATTTTATTTCCTTACTTTTTATACTTCGATGAAGATATGGTCACAAGTGAAATGTCGTTAATCAACTTTTATTCATTTGACAACTTAATCACAATTTTTGGCTTCTGTGAGTGTGTAAGAATATCAAGATAAAAAAAGTTGTTATGTATTCTACATGTGTCAATTGAAAATCATTTCGTTATATAAATTGTTTTATCATAATTCTGAATCTGCCAACCTATTACTACTATAGCACATATTCCCATCTAATCTCCAGGTATTTCTATGCAGCCTCGAAGACACTTTGGAGGTGAGACCAAGATTCAGAGACACCAGTCACATAGTGGCGGGGAGATATGTGGCTATAGAAACAAAAAACATCTCTGAGCTCTGTGAGGTGGAGGTCTACTCTAAATGTACGTGGTTTATGATCATTTTTGGGCTGTTTTTCAACATTTGCTGTTATGCGTGAGAATCTATCATTAATTTCATTGTACATATATTATTCCTATTTGAAAAGAAACTTTGGACTATCTATTGAATAGTGCATGCTCAGAAAAAGAAATTCAACAGACACAATGAGACCACTTGCAGTTTATTGTTTGAATTCTATAAGTACCATTTCTAATTATGGCAGCCTTGTAGAGTAGTAGCATGAACCATATTGGGCTGTAAAGTTTGTGAGGCCATAGATCTGATGAAATCGTGTTATTTGTCAGATGAGAATTTGGCTTTCAACAAGGATTACTACATAGCGGATGATGACGTCGGTCCCATCAAAAGTGGACCTGTTAGGGAGCAGCACAAGCACACTGTGGATGGCATCAGGTGGATGCAGGCAGACGCCTGGTTTTACTTTCCACTATGAATCACTGTTAAATCGTAAATTTGCTAATGTAACATAACAATTCTTCAACTCTGTACTTTGTACTAGTGTAAAGAAGCACAGTTTGAATTAATATCATCACACACTGACACAGGTATTTAGAAATAGTATTGCAGATTAAACTTAGTAAACGCAAGGTCAGACTTCACCAGTCAAAATTAATAGAAATATTGAAAAAATGCACCGCAATTAGCCGATTACAGTCTTACTTTTGAAATACACGTCAATAAAACAAACTGAATTATCTAGAACTTTGCAACCTTTTTTATAACCTTACTTATTATGTGTTCCTCATTGAATTACTTTAATTCTGATATTTTTTTTTATTTTTCTTATTTGATTTATTTTGTTTATCACAGGCATATTATTACTACAAATAAGTAGATAGTGCAATGGAAATAGATAAAGAAAGGCCTACTGCTAAAGGGGACATTATGCACACTTGCAATGAATATTGTGTCATATGTTAATTTGTATAAGTTTTCAATTGGTAGAATTTTTGTCTATTACTATACAGTTCTACCAGCTGTCAGCATATCTCTAAAACTGGCAAAGCCTATTTCGTGGTGGACCTGAACTATTCCATTGTGGTTGACCATGTCTATGTCCACGGACGCAAACAATGGAGTAAGAGTTTTCTACAGCACTCATATTGATTCAAAGCTCAAACTACTTTTAATGTGTACTGAGATCAATCTTTACTACACTGTAAGTTACCTTTATGTACCAATCTTATTTAAATACTTAAGGAGACTTGCTGGAGATAAAAGAATTTGGAGAAAAGCAATTCTCAAAATGTTCTTGTTTTTTATTCTAGTATAAAAGTACATTCATTTCCCTTTTTAAAAATGTATAACACTTTAGGGGTTTTGGGAATAGAATTTGGTTTATGGACCATACAAAAGATCATACAAAAGACAATAAAAAATTCAGTCAATGTCAATTTTGCCTGTACCGAAATTGTATACACGATCTTTTGTATGGTCCATAAACCAAATTCTATTCCCGAAACCCCTAAAGTGTTATGCATTTTTAAAAAGGGAAATGAATGTACTTTTATACTAAAATAAAAAACAAGGACATTTTGAGATTTTTTTATCTCCAGCAAGTCTCGTTAAGTACATATGGTTTTATGAATTCTCATTTCCTTTAGCTGACAAAGACACCCATGTGTCCGTCAAGATGTGGTTATCGGACGAATTCAGCCCAAATGATAATCCCTATGCTTATGAGGATAGGATACCAGGGACATTCTGTGCTGAGGAAACGGCTCCAGTAGCGAAGGACATGCAGGTTAGATTGTCCAATGGACGAGAGTATTCTATCATTAATTTATCTTGCAGGAAAAGACTTATGTTGGAAAGCCAGAGATATCATGAGAAGTTAAGCATTGTCATATCTCTATATCAAGTATTCTAGCTGAGCAACGGAGGCTTAGCTAGTCTCCTATATGCATTACTTTTTTATTGCAAACAATAATAATTGGTAAATTTAAATATCTATTTATTTAATGTTTATTTAGTTAAAGGTTATGCACAGTGGCCAAACAAGTATGCTTGCACAGAAACAATATGATGTGTTCTGTGCATTCTGAAAGTTTCTTTCATTTAAACAGCATATTAGAATATTTAGAGCAATTTGAATCCACACCGTTAACAACTAGCTCGAGACCCATCAAAACACGTGTAGGCGAGAAAAGTAAAATAATGATTTTCGTCAGACGTAACCTTACGGTACATGCAAGATGCTGCCTATATATCATATGTTAAAAATGTGACGTCGGTCGTCGGAAATCCAAGGAACTATACGTCTGGCAAAAATCATTCCATTATGCGATATCACGTGACCTTGTGGTTTAGCTGACAATATTTAACAGTATTTTTATAGGTGTAATAGATACTAAACATGAGAAATATGAATCGTATTCTCCTTATACTTTCAATGGAAAAGACATCGTTTATTGGTCCTGGAATTTACAAATTACATTTGACTGAGCATTATCTTTAATCCATTTAAGAGTTTTAAACTAGTAGGGATATGCGTAATGCCCTTCCAGATGATGACCCTGACCCTGTTCTGCCCGGAGCGCTTCGCCAGACAGTATGTGATCCTGCTCATGAATACATCCTTCTCCTTATGCGAAGTGGAAGTGTATACCCAAAGTAAGTCAATCTTTTTTAAGAGTTTTGAAAGCACTGATTAGAATGTCTCTCATATTAGTTTACCATGTTTGTAAATAACAGATAACCAATGCTGTTTGGATCATCTTTAAAATATTCTCTGGCTGTCATTGTGGAAATATTAATGACTATTTTGTCCTATATTTGCTTACTATTGTGATGCTTAAGGGTAACCGTTGAGGAATGCTAGAACGCTCCGTTTTGTTGCTATGTTAAATTCATCTAGATCTCAAGAACTGACCTAATTAACCTTGATAGACTTGTTTATTAATCAAATTACATAGGCATGTGATGCACTTATTTCATATGGTATATGCATAGACTTAGAAAAGCACAAGTACAATAAGCTAATGTCTGTCTGTGAAGAATGTGCATATTATGAAACCACCTCTATTCATGTTTATGTTTATATGAATGTAATACTATTCTGTGGCACCTATACATTAATATTTCCTTGAAAAATGTGTGAGTGATTGTGAGAGTGATTAGCATTGTGCGCTGAATGGGCTGCCAATGCAAGTATATGAAAAAATGATCAATTGATCAACAAGCGTGCCAATGACTTTGTGTAAATTGTGACGTTGTGAGAGGAAGGCTATAAACCACCATATTTACATTTATAGTACCGAACATATATTAATAATTTTTAGTTACGTGTAAAGATTGTGTCACAGAGATCACTTGGAATGTACTACCTTGCATCTAACCCCTACAATAGTGTACATAATCAACAAAATACATTTGGCGCTGGGCACGGTAACTACAATTATTGGATACGGTAACTAATGCGCAAAGGCGGTAAATTTGGGAGTACGGTTACTACTTTTCATACAAAATGAGAACGGTAACTAAAATTAGGTCACATTTTAAAAATCACTTTTCATTCCTACCTACTATTCAAGATCTGTGGTTCCAACCCTGAATTTTGCAACATTAACAATATCACTTACCATATACTGTTCTAATATGATAATACCCACAGATTGTTATCGAAATGTTAGCAATAACTAGCACAGTGTAAGATAAACAATTGTGACATTTGTAGGACAATGGCCTCGTCTTATGTGTTACTACTGTAAAAAGTCATGTAACAAGGATGATGAGATGATGAAACACCTAGCCACATACCATGCAAAAAGAAAACTGAGTGTAAGGCACAGGTGGTTAGATGAAGCAAGTGGAATCTTGGGATACAAATCACTGCATTTCGATTCAATCTGTGGTCTTGTGAGCACAGTGGATTTCCTTAACAGCCGGGTTACTGTTAAAAAGCGACCACAAATAGTTTGCGACGAGGAATCATCCAAAAAAGTCAAGACAGACATGCCCAGTGACCTTAGCCTTAAATGTGGACCTGTCCAAGAAGAGAGTGATATGCAAAAACTTGAAAAAATCTTACCAGATGTTGTTCACACTCTAAACAACATGGGACGAGCAGATGATTTTGGATCAGTGCTACAAGCTATTGCAAATGGCAAGATACAGAATAATATCGCCTTACACCTGTTGTTAGATGTGGGGCAGTTTTTAAGGCAAGATACTCCACATAGCATGAGATACAACCAAACAAGTTTAGATTTCTGGACCCTGATGATGAAGGTTGTACATGGAAAGGGCATGCGACTTCTTGAAGGAGAAAACGGTGTGTACTCTAGAGTTGTTTTAACACTTCATTAATTTGATTCAACACTTTTATGGCTTTTGTATGCAACATGTATTCTAGTATTGTAGTATCATTTGCGTAGCATTCAGTCTAAGTTCAGTTATGGAAGGAAGTTAGGATTTTTTATTTCAAAGAATGTCACTAACTTTCATGGTTAAGCATTTAATCACACACCCGTTGGCCTTTGCATTTGCCATAGAAATACAATATACATAGTGTATTGTGGGGTCTTCTTTCATGGTTTTCAACGACAAGCTTGCAGTCCAGATTCCCTTCAGTTAATCTATCTGTTTAGAAATGACACTTCCACATAATTATTCAGAATGACATTCAGGCTTTTTAGAAGGATGTATTTAAAATAACATTGGTAATAGCTGCATGCTATTGAGTAGTTCATATATTCTGTTTTGGTGCTTGAATAGCTGTACAGCAAAAATGCTAGGCAGCGACTTAATGTAGATTAAGTGCTTTCTTCAGAGGTGTGATAATTGATGTGGGTGCCGATTAGGTGTTTTTATAAGTGTACAAGTGTATAAGTTATATGGGATTGTCTATTTTTTTCCAGATACCTCACTACACACTACCTTCACAAGGAACTTCAAAATACCGTGTAAAAAAGTAATAACTAAACAAAGTCAACCATTTCTTGTGGATGCACAGACACCAGGAATCTTAAATGAACCATTGAAAGCCTTTGCCAAAAGTAGAGGAAAAATAGATGTTAAGCTCTCATTTGATGGGAAGAAATTGGCAACAGGTTATGGCAATAAACTAGGGGAAGAAGATATAGGTGGATTTGAAGAACCACCCACGCTACAAGAACGAAAGCTGAGACTAGAGAAGGAACAACAAATATTTTTGTTGCTGAAGGAACATTTTCCACAATCTGCAAACTCTAACAATGTTGTACACTTCAGTAATGAAGACAAAGAATTAATAATAAAAGGGATGACAGTTCTGAGTGTTCGTATAAAAGAGCTCAGAATCCTGATTGTGAAAAAGGAAGCTGCCGTTAATAACTTGATGAAAAAGGTGGAAGGAGACTGGAGGAAGTCAAATATGAACTATGCTATCAGCTACATGAAAACTCGTATTTTTCAGATCGGGGGTTGTGTGTCAAAACTTTTAGGCTGCATTGATGATCTTGCATTCACTGTAGCTTGTGCAAATGAAGTTGGTCATGCATTTCGGAGAGGAACAGGTGTGATTGTTGACCTGCAACACCAAGGGAATTATATGTGTTTGAAAGAGATGACGGCAGAAACATTACAGCCAATGGAAAAGATTGATACACATATCATCAAGCAAAGAACAGCAATATGGCAGGAACTCCGTGAGAAAGCTTGTGTTACAGGCAGTACCTTACACAACAGTTTGGGCCTTAACACTTTATCTGCTCAACAGAAGCATCATGACCATGTATACAAAGAAAAGCCTTTGCCCTTACCTCCCAACGATATTGCTCCTATGCTGAAATGGGGAACTGAAAATGAACTGAATGCCCTTGCAACTCTAGTGGGAAAGTTTATGCCAGTTTTCTATCCAAACTACATATACAGGGAAGATGGATGTTGTGTGATAAATATTGGAGAGGATGCCCAGAGGTTTGCTGTTGTTAGTGGTGATGGCAACCAGAGGTAGTAACCGTACTCTAAAAATCAAGGTAGTAGTAACCGTTTTCGAATTTAAACTGTAGTAACCGTACCGCCGTAGTTTAGTTACCGTTCTCAATGCAAATTCCCGAATTTTAGTTACCGTATCCACGATTCAGCTTTTCATTAACGAATTACGTAAAAATGTGCCTTGTCACGGCTTATATGTTGTGTTAGACGTTATCTATGTGAGGTACATTAGCTTTTGCAATGATATTATTGTCAATTTTTTTCCTGAATGTTTTATATTTGAGCTAAAAGAAATCACTCACCTGAATTGTTGATGTTATCGTCCGCCATAAGGTGAAAATGTGTATAGTATATTTCTCAAGCCTCAGAAGCCATTAATAGCATTTAAAAGCACATATTGCCTAAACTGACCTACTTATTCAAGTTGACCACCATCGCATTGCGTAATGTTTTTATTATTGATCATATACTTGTAATGTATCTACAAGTGTGTACATTACATCAATTTTTATGTTTTTCAATCCTCAGAAGCCATTAAACACATCTATAGCATATACTTACTTACTTATTCAAGATGGCTGCCATGGGATTTGCATAATTTTTTGGCACCCTCAAATTAGTGAGAACCAATCATAAAACATCATGCGCACCCAACTGCATTTCCTCCGGTCTAATTGTAGATCTATATGGATTGGCATTAATGTTTTTTTTTTTCATTTTGAATTTTGGCTACTAATCAGATCTATTTCCTCAATGTTAGTTTTCAGAGCCAAACAATAGCCATGAGATCCACTGGATGTCCCCACATTTAAAAGTTCTAGATTGGCCATTATGCAATCAATGTAAAGCAGTATTAGTTATGTAGCTTCTGTGAAAATTTTAAAACTTGAGCTCCATGGTGAAGTAACATTGCTACATTGCTAAATATTGTTATGCATTACCAAAAGATGTATCTTGTTAGGTAATATACAGTGATGAAGCCTTATACTTCACTCCTAACCAGTGGCAGTAGAATCTACATTACTTATGTTAGACTAGATAGATAGATTTGAAGATTCATGCCTGTATTGCTCAACTATGGTGAAATGTTATGTTACAGACAACATGGCCTACCAGAAACCCACCTTTGCAGTAGCCGCTGTAACAGATTTGTCGCTAGAGAAGCTTGAGTCTGAGAAAGAGGGTCGAGAGTTTATCATACTCAAGTCTGGAGAAGCCTCATCATTGGCAGTAGATGGAAACCGGTTAGTTATGAATATATCTGTTACTTGGTTGCTACGATTTATTTTTTGAAGACAACGAAAGCGGCGCTCAAGAATTCAATTTTGCCCTTTGTTTCTTAAACTTTATTATTTCCACCCATAGAATACCTGCTAGCCATTTTTCTTACCAATCTTGAGATAGTATTTAATTGTACAGTAATATGAATATCTCTTCTTGTTTACCTGTCTTTTCTGTCAAACTGCTTTACTAGAAATAAACTGTACTTATTATTGTAATGATAAAAATAAAAAGTTGTATTTTTGATAAATTCTCTAGGAGTCCGTACCGCTTCCAAGACTTGTCGTGCGTGACCATCAGTTACGGGACCCCCCTTATCGAGCCGATCTTTGGGGTGGACCTGGGCCAGCTGGTGCATGTGGAGTACATCACCATCTACAACCAGCAGGAGCGCTGGGCAGACACCAAGGCACTGCTGGGTAGGTCATTGTGAATTGTGTGTGTGCCTATTTGCATGCCAAGCATTATAAATCTTGTTTCTTTTGCATGATATATTGTCTCAACTAATTTTATATTCCAGAGCAAAGTTTTTTTCCTTCTATAGGAAAATAGACAAGTTCACCCACAGATAGGTATTGAAGTGTGAAAGAAGTGGCCCACTCCGGGGGACAGTTCTATCAAGTATCATGCACGCAAATGCCAGTATTGAATGGTTGGTAAATGATCCGCCTGTAGTATAGTGACTAAGGCTGCAGATGGGCTAGTAGACTAAAAAAATTATGGTATCAAGGCGGAAAAATCTTGTTTGCATAAGATTGATAATCAACTTGAAATTGATGTGTGTGTACAAGTTCACCCCTGATAGGTGGCCAGCTGTGAAAGTGGTTCTAGAGTATCATCCGCCCTAATGTTCAAATGATCGGTCTGTATCATCGACTGGCGGTATCAAGGCGGGGAAAAAGTGCCATTGCATAAGATTGATACTGAGTTTGAATCCACCCTGGATCTTCCAAATACCTATACATACCGCCTACCTCAATTATTTCACATATGGTAGAAGAGGGTGGACCAGCGTGCTTCTTAGAAGCCAACGGATAGTCTTCCAAGTAATCCCCCCATCTAACATTTTACTTAAAGGCAAAAATTAAAATATAAAAAAGAACAATACAATATGAACAAAATGTAAATTCACAATAGAAAACGTTTATTGATTTTATCCAGAAATATTTCAATGATTTGTTATTATCCAAATGACTTATTTGTTTTCAGTTCTATTTAGTAATTTCGGTCGTAATCCAAAGAAGTTATAATATAGTTTCCAAAATAAAAGATGATGTCTCTGTTCATTTATGTAGCTTCCTCTCTTTCTGTCTTGCCTCTCCTCTTGCCACGTTGCATCCAGAATATTCTTTCGGTCTTGTCTCTACAATATACTGTCTTGGACATCCTGGCGTCACACAACAAGTACCTCGAACGTTCAACGTTACGTAACAAATCTCCCCTCCTAAAGAAAAGTTGGGGGTACCAAACACCAACAACTTTTCATAACAGTTTTTAAACAATATTACAGATTACAACAAAATATTTATGTACAGGATTTTTTTTTTTTTTTTTTTTATAACAATTTTTCATAACATTTTACAAAACATATTACAACTCATAGCATAAATTCTCTTTGCATGCATAACATCAAAGTTTAATCGATATATACATATATGTATACATGCATTACGTTTACATTCTTGACAACGTGTCAGCTAAAATATTGTCTTTACCTTTCACATGTTTGATAACAAGATTAAACCCTTGCAGAATCAAACTCCACCGAAGTAATCTTTGGTTTTTGTTTTTCATTTTATGGACAAAGGTCAATGGATTATGGTCTGAATTAACAATGACAGGCTCACAGTTAGCAGAAACATATACCTCAAAGTGTTGTAAGGCTAATAGCAACGCTAATGCTTCCTTTTCTATAGTAGAGTATCTTTGTTGATGAATATTGAACTTCTTTGAATAGTAAGCTATCGGATGGTCAATGCCTTGGTCATCTTCTTGGAAACACCCCACCACAGCCCGCGATCACTTGCATCAACAGCAAGTTTGAAAGATTTATTAAAATCAGGAAAGAAGAACAGGTTGGCTAGACAACATGGATTTAACATACCCAAAAGCCCTTTGGCAATCCTGATTCCAGACAAACTTATTCTTTTGGATGTTAGGGAAGAAAGAAAAATAATTTCAGAGAAATTTTCTTTCCTATAAAACCCAGCCATTCCGAGAAATGGGATTTTGATCCGTGGGGGGGGATATTGAAGGATGGCTTCAATTTTGGCTTCTCTTGGACGCACTGTGCCATGCCCCACAACATGTCCAAGGTAAGTGACACTTGCTTCTCCTATTTCACTTTTTGCAAGATTAATCGTCAAATGCGCATCAGCAAGTCTATGTAATAGAGCCTTCAGGTTCTCGAGATGTTCATCCCAAGTATCATTGCTCAACACTATGTCATCAATGTAGACATGGCAATGTGGAAGCCCTTGAAGAACCTTATTCATTAGTCGCTGGAATGTGGCAGAAGCATTCTTCATTCCAAATGGCATAACATGATACTGGTATAAACCATCCGGAGTTACAAATGCTGATATTCTCTTTGCGGACTCTGTTAATGGGACTTGCCAGTATCCTTTGAGCAAGTCAAATTTGCTTATAAACTTTGCCTGCCCAACTTGGTCAATGCAATCATCAATGCGAGGAATGGGATAGTTATCCGCTGTAGTGCATAAGTTAACTTTACGGTAATCTGTGACAAATCGAGTAGACCCATCCGGTTTCGGTACCAGAATACAAGGAGAACTCCAATCACTCTGACTGGGTTCTATAATATTATTATCCAACATATAATTGACTTCTGATCTCAGAATCTCCAATTTGCGAGGATTTACACGATATGGATGCTGTTTAACAGGGATATGATTTCCGATATCCACGTCATGATGGAGAACGGAAGTTCTCGAAGGAACATCAGGGAATACTGAGGAGAAAGAAGCAAATATTTCTTTAACCTCAAGGCGCTGTTGTGGTTCAAGGTGAGACAGCTTTTCATCAAGGTTGTTTAATATCTCAGAGTTAGTGAGCTTAAACGAAGAGCCTGAAGTTTGAATGTTAAAATCTTCTTTCTCGTCCTCCTGAGTTGAATTGATTGTAGTGACAAGAACTGCCGACTTTTCTTCTCTTTCATAATAATCTTTCAACATGTTAATATGGCAGACACGCTTCTTCTTTCCGCGATCTGGGGTTTGAACAACATAATCCGTGTCACTGATCTGCCTTTCAATAACATATGGGCCACTGTATTTAGCACTCAACACATTTCCTGGTATAGGTAGTAACACAAGAACTTTATCCCCAGCCCGGAATCTTCTCATTCTAGAAGAGCGATCGTACCAAGTCTTCATGCTCTGTTGGGACAGTTTTAGATTTTCACTGGCAGCTGAGCATGCAGTCTTGAGCCTTTCTTTGAAATTAGAGACATAATCTAAGAGATTATACATACATGTATCTCCATCATTCATCCATTTCTCTTTCAGCATCTTCAGTGGGCCACGTACATTATGGCCAAAGATGAGCTCAAACGGACTATAACCAAGTGAATCTTGCATGGTTTCCCGATATGCAAATAACACAAGAGGAACACCTTCGTCCCAATCCTTTTCATTATCCATACAGTATGTTTTCAGCATGGTTTTAAAAGTCTGATGGAATCTCTCAAGGGCCCCTTGAGACTCTGGATGATAAGCACTGGAACGGAATTGTTGAATATTAAGCTGGTGCATGACTTGTTGGAATAGTCCAGACATGAAGTTGCTTCCCTGATCACTTTGAATAGACCTTGGCAGTCCCACAAGAGTGAAAAATTTGATCAAAGCCTTCACAATAACAGGAGCTGTAATCTTTCGCAGTGGAATAGCTTCAGGGAACCTTGTGGATGTACACATAATCGTTAAAAGGTATTGGTTACCAGATTTAGATTTTGGTAAAGGCCCAACGCAATCAACAATAACATGGCTGAATGGTTCGCCAAACGCCGGAATGGGCCTAAGTGGTGCCTTAGGGATGACATTGTTGGGTTTCCCCACAACTTGACAAGTATGACAGGTACGGCAGAAACGAGCAACATCCTGTCTGATTCCCGGCCAATAGAAGTGCTTGGTAACACGATTGAGAGTTTTATTGATTCCAAAATGACCAGCCATCGGTTGTTCATGAGCAAGACTGAGAACATTTTTTCTGTGTTTTTCAGGAACTACAATCTGGAACAAGGTACACCATGTGTCTTCAGGTGACATATCAGGAGGTCGCCATTTGCGTAGAAGTAGACCAGACTTGAGAAAGTAGCCATTGGGCACTTCATCTATCTCTTCCTCAGTCAGCGCTTGATCAAAGAGTAGAGCAAGAGAAGAGTCCATCTTTTGATCTACAATCATTTTGGAATGGGATATTGCTTCACTTGAATCATTATTTCTTGTTGTTTCAGCTTTTTCGGGGTAGAGAAAATCAGCACTCAGCTGATCATGAAGAAATGTCTCAGACAAATGTACTTCGTCCTCCACGGAGACATCTTTAAAAACCAACTTGTTCTCTGACAAGTCGGTAGGAGTACTCTGTGTCTTCTGGCGAGTAGCCATTGCTCTAGTCACAGCACAAGAGGGAAACAGAGTACTAACATCAGGATTGATCATATCCAACTCCTGATCCAGGATAGGTTTCGTGACCATTTTTGGTCGAACTTCAACTTGTTCATCAACCAAATCATTTCCAAGTAACAATTGAATGCCATTCACAGGCAATTCGGACACTACACCCACAATGACTGGTCCTGTAATCCAGTGTGAATGAAGAACTACGCGGTGTAAAGGGACACTGATATATCCACCACCTACACCTTGAATAGGGACCAATTCCCCAGTAAAGGATTGCTCTGTCACAGGTACAGTTTCCTGCAACATTAATGATTGGGCACACCCAGTATCACGCATGATACAAACTGGGTGATTGGTGTAATTATCAACAGAGACATAACCTTCAGCTGAATATGGAAGAAAAACCTTGTCAATAGGTTTGGAAGAACCACTGGAGGTATCAGCTTTCCTATTTAAACCATGAGTATTAGTGAATTTAATTTCCTTTGATAAAATATCACATGGAACCTTTAAGTGAGTAAGACCTATGGGTTTAGATTCTTCTTTTCTCTTAAGCTTAAAACATTCGGATATTGTGTGACCTTGATGCTTACAGTATGCACAGGTAACATCAGAACTGCTGTTGTATCGAGTAGAAATTATTATTGCTGGTTGATTTCTTTGTATCAACAGGTTTGTTTTCATCAGTGTCAACTTTTGGTTTGCTGAATTGTTTTCCATCTTGTTTGCATCTGGATTGTGCATGGATTAGCACATATTCATCCGCGCACATAGCTGTTTCATGAAGAGTAGGTAGTTTCCTTTCAGCAAGGTAGATCTTCATGTTCTCGCTAACACGGTTCTTAAACTGTTCAATGAGAATTATCTCCCGGAGTTTTTTGTAATCTCCAGTACAATTAGTGGCCTTTGCCCATTTGTCGAACCAAATGCTTTGCTCTCTACTAAACTCGATGTGTGTTTGTTTGTCTTGCTTGATCCAGCTACGAAACTTCATACGGTAAGCTTCAGGTGTGAGCTCATAGGCTTGCAAAATTGCTGTTTTGAGTGTTTCATAGTCTTGAGATATATCAGGTGGCATTGAAGCATAGACCTTTTGTGCTTTTCCAGAAAGAACACATTGCAACATGAGAGTCCACTTCTCTTTTGGCCACTCTAGGTTATCAGCAACTCTCTCAAAACATAAAAAATATTGATCAACATTCTTCTCATCAAAGGGAGGAATCATTTTACACTGTTTTGTTATATCATGGTGTAGGGATTGGTTGTGATCTGAGCTACGAACAACAGCTGATGCCTTGATTTTCTCCAATTCAATTTGTAGGCGCATCTCTTCCAAGCGGGTAGCAGCTTGTTTTTCATCTTGGCGAGCTTTGATCTCTAACTCCCTTAGCCTGAGCTCTCCTTGTTCTAGCTTAAGTTTTTCTATCTCTACTGCAGATGAACTAGAAGTTTCTGACCCACATTCCATATGATCTAACACGGCCTGATTTAGAATTTCATCATCTACCATGTGTTGTACAATTATAGCTTTGATATCAGACTTTATCATTGCATTGCTAACCTTAAGTTCAAGATATTTCCCTAACTCAATCAAATTCGATTTTCTGAGATTATCTATACCCTGAACGTCAGGATTTTCACAAAATTTCTCATAGAATTCACTTGCATTGAAAGCCATTTTGTTTGCACTGTACATACATGAAATGGAAAAAAATTCAAAGTGTTACAATAATATTTACCAAAAGAGATTCACAACATGGATTTTTAAAACTATTTTTGGACGAGCCCCCAATTCTGTTACGTGGCTAGTGCAACAAAATAAGAAATTGTAACCCATCTAACATTTTACTTAAAGGCAAAAATTAAAATATAAAAAAGAACAATACAATATGAACAAAATGTAAATTCACAATAGAAAACGTTTATTGATTTTATCCAGAAATATTTCAATGATTTGTTATTATCCAAATGACTTATTTGTTTTCAGTTCTATTTAGTAATTTCGGTCGTAATCCAAAGAAGTTATAATATAGTTTCCAAAATAAAAGATGATGTCTGTGTACAGGATTTTTTTTTTTTTTTTTTTTATAACAATTTTTCATAACATTTTACAAAACATATTACAACTCATAGCATAAATTCTCTTTGCATGCATAACATCAAAGTTTAATCGATATATACATATATGTATACATGCATTACGTTTACATTCTTGACAACGTGTCAGCTAAAATATTGTCTTTACCTTTCACATGTTTGATAACAAGATTAAACCCTTGCAGAATCAAACTCCACCGAAGTAATCTTTGGTTTTTGTTTTTCATTTTATGGACAAAGGTCAATGGATTATGGTCTGAATTAACAATGACAGGCTCACAGTTAGCAGAAACATATACCTCAAAGTGTTGTAAGGCTAATAGCAACGCTAATGCTTCCTTTTCTATAGTAGAGTATCTTTGTTGATGAATATTGAACTTCTTTGAATAGTAAGCTATCGGATGGTCAATGCCTTGGTCATCTTCTTGGAGTAACACCCCACCACAGCCGCGATCACTTGCATCAACAGCAAGTTTGAAAGATTTATTAAAATCAGGAGCAAGAAGAACAGGTTGGCTAGACAACATGGATTTAACATACTCGAAAGCCCTTTGGCAATCCTGATTCCAGACAAACTTATTCTTTTTGGATGTTAGGGAAGTTAAAGGAAAAATAATTTCAGAGAAATTCTTACAAAATTTCCTATAAAACCCAGCCATTCCGAGAAATCGTAGAAGAGATTTTCTATCCGTGGGGGTGGGATATTGAAGGATGGCTTCAATTTTGGCTTCTCTTGGACGCACTGTGCCATGCCCCACAACATGTCCAAGGTAAGTGACACTTGCTTCTCCTATTTCACTTTTTGCAAGATTAATCGTCAAATGCGCATCAGCAAGTCTATGTAATAGAGCCTTCAGGTTCTCGAGATGTTCATCCCAAGTATCATTGCTCAACACTATGTCATCAATGTAGACATGGCAATGTGGAAGCCCTTGAAGAACCTTATTCATTAGTCGCTGGAATGTGGCAGAAGCATTCTTCATTCCAAATGGCATAACATGATACTGGTATAAACCATCCGGAGTTACAAATGCTGATATTCTCTTTGCGGACTCTGTTAATGGGACTTGCCAGTATCCTTTGAGCAAGTCAAATTTGCTTATAAACTTTGCCTGCCCAACTTGGTCAATGCAATCATCAATGCGAGGAATGGGATAGTTATCCGCTGTAGTGCATAAGTTAACTTTACGGTAATCTGTGACAAATCGAGTAGACCCATCCGGTTTCGGTACCAGAATACAAGGAGAACTCCAATCACTCTGACTGGGTTCTATAATATTATTATCCAACATATAATTGACTTCTGATCTCAGAATCTCCAATTTGCGAGGATTTACACGATATGGATGCTGTTTAACAGGGATATGATTTCCGATATCCACGCCATGATGGAGAACGGAAGTTCTCTCGAAGGAACATCAGGGAATACTGAGGAGAAAGAAGCAAATATTTCTTTAACCTCAAGGCGCTGTTGTGGTTCAAGGTGAGACAGCTTTTCATCAAGGTTGTTTAATATCTCAGAGTTAGTGAGCTTAAATGAAGAGCCTGAAGTTTGAATGTTAAAATCTTCTTTCTCGTCCTCCTGAGTTGAATTGATTGTAGTGACAAGAACTGCCGACTTTTCTTCTCTTTCATAATAATCTTTCAACATGTTAATATGGCAGACACGCTTCTTCTTTCCGCGATCTGGGGTTTGAACAACATAATCCGTGTCACTGATCTGCCTTTCAATAACATATGGGCCACTGTATTTAGCACTCAACACATTTCCTGGTATAGGTAGTAACACAAGAACTTTATCCCCAGCCCGGAATCTTCTCATTCTAGAAGAGCGATCGTACCAAGTCTTCATGCTCTGTTGGGACAGTTTTAGATTTTCACTGGCAGCTGAGCATGCAGTCTTGAGCCTTTCTTTGAAATTAGAGACATAATCTAAGAGATTATACATACATGTATCTCCATCATTCATCCATTTCTCTTTCAGCATCTTCAGTGGGCCACGTACATTATGGCCAAAGATGAGCTCAAACGGACTATAACCAAGTGAATCTTGCATGGTTTCCCGATATGCAAATAACACAAGAGGAACACCTTCGTCCCAATCCTTTTCATTATCCATACAGTATGTTTTCAGCATGGTTTTAAAAGTCTGATGGAATCTCTCAAGGGCCCCTTGAGACTCTGGATGATAAGCACTGGAACGGAATTGTTGAATATTAAGCTGGTGCATGACTTGTTGGAATAGTCCAGACATGAAGTTGCTTCCCTGATCACTTTGAATAGACCTTGGCAGTCCCACAAGAGTGAAAAATTTGATCAAAGCCTTCACAATAACAGGAGCTGTAATCTTTCGCAGTGGAATAGCTTCAGGGAACCTTGTGGATGTACACATAATCGTTAAAAGGTATTGGTTACCAGATTTAGATTTTGGTAAAGGCCCAACGCAATCAACAATAACATGGCTGAATGGTTCGCCAAACGCCGGAATGGGCCTAAGTGGTGCCTTAGGGATGACATTGTTGGGTTTCCCCCGGAACTTGACAAGTATGACAGGTACGGCCAGAAAGTATGACAGCAACATCCTGTCTGATTCCTGTCTGATTCCCGGCCAATAGAAGTGCTTGGTAACACGATTGAGAGTTTTATTGATTCCAAAATGACCAGCCATCGGTTGTTCATGAGCAAGACTGAGAACATTTTTTTTTCTGTGTTTTTCAGGAACTACAATCTGGAACAAGGTACACCATGTGTCTTCAGGTGACATATCAGGAGGTCGCCATTTGCGTAGAAGTAGACCAGACTTGAGAAAGTAGCCATTGGGCACTTCATCTATCTCTTCCTCAGTCAGCGCTTGATCAAAGAGTAGAGCAAGAGAAGAGTCCATCTTTTGATCTACAATCATTTTGGAATGGGATATTGCTTCACTTGAATCATTATTTCTTGTTGTTTCAGCTTTTTCGGGTAGAGAAAATCAGCACTCAGCTGATCATGAAGAAATGTCTCAGACAAATGTACTTCGTCCTCCACGGAGACATCTTTAAAAACCAACTTGTTCTCTGACAAGTCGGTAGGAGTACTCTGTGTCTTCTGGCGAGTAGCCATTGCTCTAGTCACAGCACAAGAGGGAAACAGAGTACTAACATCAGGATTGATCATATCCAACTCCTGATCCAGGATAGGTTTCGTGACCATTTTTGGTCGAACTTCAACTTGTTCATCAACCAAATCATTTCCAAGTAACAATTGAATGCCATTCACAGGCAATTCGGACACTACACCCACAATGACTGGTCCTGTAATCCAGTGTGAATGAAGAACTACGCGGTGTAAAGGGACACTGATATATCCACCACCTACACCTTGAATAGGGACGTATTCCCCAGTAAAGGATTGCTCTGTCACAGGTACAGTTTCCTGCAACATTAATGATTGGGCACACCCAGTATCACGCATGATACAAACTGGGTGATTGGTGTAATTATCAACAGAGACATAACCTTCAGCTGAATATGGAAGAAAAACCTTGTCAATAGGTTTGGAAGAACCACTGGAGGTATCAGCTTTCCTATTTAAACCATGAGTATTAGTGAATTTAATTTCCTTTGATAAAATATCACATGGAACCTTTAAGTGAGTAAGACCTATGGGTTTAGATTCTTCTTTTCTCTTAAGCTTAAAACATTCGGATATTGTGTGACCTTGATGCTTACAGTATGCACAGGTAACATCAGAACTGCTGTTGTATCGAGTAGAATTATTATTGCTGGTTGATTTCTTTGTATCAACAGGTTTGTTTTCATCAGTGTCAACTTTTGGTTTGCTGAATTGTTTTCCATCTTGTTTGCATCTGGATTGTGCATGGATTAGCACATATTCATCCGCGCACATAGCTGTTTCATGAAGAGTAGGTAGTTTCCTTTCAGCAAGGTAGATCTTCATGTTCTCGCTAACACGGTTCTTAAACTGTTCAATGAGAATTATCTCCCGGAGTTTTTTGTAATCTCCAGTACAATTAGTGGCCTTTGCCCATTTGTCGAACCAAATGCTTTGCTCTCTACTAAACTCGATGTGTGTTTGTTTGTCTTGCTTGATCCAGCTACGAAACTTCATACGGTAAGCTTCAGGTGTGAGCTCATAGGCTTGCAAAATTGCTGTTTTGAGTGTTTCATAGTCTTGAGATATATCAGGTGGCATTGAAGCATAGACCTTTTGTGCTTTTCCAGAAAGAACACATTGCAACATGAGAGTCCACTTCTCTTTTGGCCACTCTAGGTTATCAGCAACTCTCTCAAAACATAAAAAATATTGATCAACATTCTTCTCATCAAAGGGAGGAATCATTTTACACTGTTTTGTTATATCATGGTGTAGGGATTGGTTGTGATCTGAGCTACGAACAACAGCTGATGCCTTGATTTTCTCCAATTCAATTTGTAGGCGCATCTCTTCCAAGCGGGTAGCAGCTTGTTTTTCATCTTGGCGAGCTTTGATCTCTAACTCCCTTAGCCTGAGCTCTCCTTGTTCTAGCTTAAGTTTTTCTATCTCTACTGCAGATGAACTAGAAGTTTCTGACCCACATTCCATATGATCTAACACGGCCTGATTTAGAATTTCATCATCTACCATGTGTTGTACAATTATAGCTTTGATATCAGACTTTATCATTGCATTGCTAACCTTAAGTTCAAGATATTTCCCTAACTCAATCAAATTCGATTTTCTGAGATTATCTATACCCTGAACGTCAGGATTTTCACAAAATTTCTCATAGAATTCACTTGCATTGAAAGCCATTTTGTTTGCACTGTACATACATGAAATGGAAAAAAATTCAAAGTGTTACAATAATATTTACCAAAAGAGATTCACAACATGGATTTTTAAAACTATTTTTGGACGAGCCCCCAATTCTGTTACGTGGCTAGTGCAACAAAATAAGAAATTGTAACCCATCTAACATTTTACTTAAAGGCAAAAATTAAAATATAAAAAAGAACAATACAATATGAACAAAATGTAAATTCACAATAGAAAACGTTTATTGATTTTATCCAGAAATATTTCAATGATTTGTTATTATCCAAATGACTTATTTGTTTTCAGTTCTATTTAGTAATTTCGGTCGTAATCCAAAGAAGTTATAATATAGTTTCCAAAATAAAAGATGATGTCTCTGTTCATTTATGTAGCTTCCTCTCTTTCTGTCTTGCCTCTCCTCTTGCCACGTTGCATCCAGAATATTCTTTCGGTCTTGTCTCTACAATAAATCATTAGATTTAAATTCTATCTCTCTCTCTATCAAAACTGCTTTTTATCTGGAAAGTTTTGCATCCTAAGAGGTTCGGATAAAGAGGTAGTTCTATTTGATAAATATAAATATTCTATAAGGTATGCATCTTTATTGTATAGGAATTATGATATAAGAATAAAATTAATTGTTCATAAAATTGGATGCAATTTACAGAATTAGTTAATTTTAAATTTAAATGTATTTTGTGTCTTACGCACAACCTAGCTACAATACAACCTCGCTTAACCGAATATCCATAGTCGGAAATAATCCCATCAAACAGACGATATAGTCCTATTTTTTACATGGACGATACATGGCAGACGTAGCATGTACTGGCATAGGCCGCTAATCAGACAAGAAGTTGAACGAAGTTTTACGAACACAACAGCATCTACATTAGCCTCGCTCAAAAAGGCTCTATTTCATTTGGTGAGCGCTAACTACCATAGTAATGGTTGATCAAGAATGCTATCGGACTGCTTTAAGTTCTCGATAGTCACTTAAAACCATGTGTTTTGATAACATGTCAACCATCACAAATTATAGCTTTGTTACTTGTTCAAAGATATTAAATGATGTTCAATCATATTATCATTATGAGAATATTGATACACTACATAACTCTCACGACGCATCTAGTACTTGTTGCATAACGTTAGATAAACCAGAGTAACCATGCCATTTAAAATGCAATGACTGAAGCATGTTTTATAATTAATATTATTGCAAATATAGCTGTATACTGCCTGTATGTCTAATGCACAAAATAATGTTCAATCAAATTATTCTCATAGAAATATTGGTTCACAATATACAACTTCAACCCAAAAGTGATGGATAACTTGTTCTGCAATGTATTTTATGAATATCTTCTATTATTGTCCATAGTCACTGTCACATACATATCATACATGGGTTCTTACATTCACACCCACCCCTGCCCTCTTCTCGCAATACCGTATTTCCTGCTCTAATAAGCGCAGTGCACTTACAAACACAAATTTCAGCAAAAAAAAAAACAAAATTAATAAGCGCATCTCTTTGACCCCACAGAACATAATAGCAACGTGTCTGGATGGTTATGTGGTAATCCGACACGGAATGATACCGCATGTTATAGTCATACAATATGGCGCCACTGGTAAAATCTTGCCAAAAAAAGAGCAAGATTTGTATAATATTTAATCTGCAAAAAAAAGGAGAAAGCGCTTTATAAGAACTAATACGGCATATCGATTTTCAAATGTCCATCCAGGTTCTCAACACGCCTGGTTAAGAGGTTGTACTGTATTGCATTTTTTATCTGCTGTCATGGTTAGTAAATTGGTGGTTTTCAGGAAGTGTTTGTGCCAAAAGAAATATCAAATACTAATATATATATCCATTTTGGCAATGCCATAATCATTTTCTCCTGCAAGACACTTGCAGATATTTTATGCTAGCAAATTCGCAATTAAAAGTAAAATGTATTAAGATTTTGTTTCGAATATCTAATTTAGAAGATAAACTTAGAGGAAGAAGCTATGAGATGGAGTATAAGTATCAGATGTCATCAGAACTAAAGGAGATGAAATTTATTGGAAATATTACTATTACATTGGCATAAAACGATCAGCTATGGTAAGCTAGTTAGGCTAATAGTGTCTTTATTTGAGAAATATTGCAAACTTTTAACATTTATCAAAAAGTTTGTATTTTCGTCATCAGGCAGTTGCAGATCCAAGGATGGTGAAGTTCATATCATAAAGGTGTCATGGATTCTGGTCTATTGGTGGTATTGCATAATTCTAATAACTAGTTGGCCCGGCCCTACGGACGCAAATGGATAGTCCATCACTTATAACAGCACGACGATTAATCTCAACAGTCGTGCGGGAGTAGGCGTTATGTACGATATGTACTGCTCCAGTTCGTTGGAGGAAAATTTGGTTAATTTTGATTAATTGTGCGTAAATTGTTCGCCTTACACGTAGTCGTGTCGCACGTCCTAATGCATTTGATGTCATAGCAACGGATGTGAAACTATTATCGGACAGTCGTTTTTACCCGGAAAGTGTTTTGATCGTAGAAAACCTGTTGTTTTAATTGACATTTACGGGCGCTTTCAGAAATTAAGAGAGATTGAAACGACAGTGATTATGGGGAACATTGAAATAGTAGTAGGCAGGAACGCCGCGCTTAGGTTTGAAGCGCAAAACGGCACTGGTGGGTAAAAAAATGTCCGAAATTTAGATTCACTACGGGCGCTTAAGTGTCATAATTATATAAGTATGGCCATGAATGAACATGATATGAAAATTATCCAAAATTTAAAATAAGACAGACATATTTAAATGTTTCTTTATTTATCCACAAAATTCATGATATTTTTTTTTCTCTCTTGGGCACCTAAAGATAATTCGTTGGAGAGGAGAGGGTTTACATTATACATGTATATGTATAGTAGATATAGTAAATTTGCATATCAGTTGAAATTATTCATAGTGACTGTAATAAAAACTGAAAGCTTCATGTACCAGTATTTACTAGAATTTTAGATTAGAACAGTTTATGAAGATGAGACTGTTCTCAGAAACCAAAATGAATAAATGATGGACAAATTAATGCGTTCTGTATGTTAACCGATTATGATATCCTAGTGGATGGTAATAAGGATATTGATATGTATTGAGACCACTTGCATATCTATAGGAATGATATCGTCCAAGCTGAGGGTGCCAAACAATATCTTTTATTGCAAACATCAGATACAATGAGGTTTCAAATAGATTCATTGTTTGGATCATCAAAAGAACCAATTAGTTTTTACAGGCTGGACAATGTCCTCATCATTTCAAATTCCATAATTGGTTGTCAAATGCATGCTTTTGATAATTAAGATATGTCCAATTTTACATTCAATATGATATTACTCTTTGGTTTCATTCATATTGTTGGTGGTACTAAATAATTATTTATAGATTATTTATTCAGTAGATGCATTTTAACATGGTTTGTATCAAAATAATGGCTGTAAATTACTCTACACACTTAATTCTGACCATCTATCTTTAGAAATTAATGTCCAATAATTATTTGAATCTTTGTTGGAATTAAAATGTTTTGACGAATGTAATTATACTCATTCATCTTATCTGCGTCAGGATAGGTTGAATAAGTATTGTTGAAATATTCCAGAACAGTTTTGTCAGACTGCCCATAGATATGTACATCATAACATCCAAGATTGTGGAAGAACTATGATCAATTTGATGTATATTTGCTATTTGAGTCATTCCAAAAATAATTACTTAGATGAAAATTATTGTTTTCATTTTTAATTGGATACACCAAGTTATAATATATATCATTAAATGATAAGCTATAGATTTGTCATGGAGACAATGGATACAATCATGATATTTTCATATATGGAATAGTTAAATTAGAGCTATGAACTAATCTATCAAAACAATAGATTCAAACAAATAATTGTGTTTCTCATAGACAGAGCAAAAAATGTCTGTTACCAGTGATACATTAACGATGTCTATTGTCAGTGATAAACAACATCTACCTGTAATCAGGCAGGAGAAAATGATATTCGTAATTCATTGCAGGATCTACCTGCAATCAGGCAGAAAAAAAAATAATTGTAATTGGTTTTGTCAATAATTTTGACAAAATTCATAGTAGACAGCAGAAGGATTTAGCAAGCGTGAAAATGATGAGCGGCTTCATCGAGCAATCCATCGCATAAAATCCTGAAAATTAGAGCTGTAAATCTCTGTAAAAAGTAAGCTAAATCTGTATAAATTAACCGTCAGAAAAATGGCAAATGTTGGTCCCTTGTATATTTAAACAGGTGGTGTTTAAGATATTTTTGCATTTCATCTAATATAGTCATAATTCTTCACCATTGTTACTTTTCATGGCAGGGTATGTACAATGTACATAAAGGGAAGCTTTAATCAAAATGAGATGACGCCTGCCCAAAATATTTGATGGCGAAATATATTTTTTGGAAAAACAGGGGTCATCCGGTAAAAATTTTATAAAATTGCATTTATCTCGATTAATAACAAATTTAGAGTAAAAACTTGTATTGACTTTAGATAGAACATGTGTATGTGGAATCCAAATAAAAACATCAGATTTGACCTTCGACCTATCCTTCAAGGTCAAACAGGGGTCATTGGGGTCAAAAATTTCATAAAATTGCATTTATCTCGATTAATAACAATTTTAGAGTAACAACTTGTATTGACCTTAGATAGAACATGTATGTGGAATCCAAATTAAACATCACATTTGACCTTTGACCTCTCCTTCTAGGTTACATTAGTAGGTCAATTTCAGGAATTTTGTTCATGTTTGAGTTTCCGAAAGAAATGAGCAGCTTTAAACATTTTATTTGCTAATAATCCATGATAAATTAGTTTTATTGATATAAGCATTTGTATTCTAGATTGGGATTACTTTTATGTTTTATTTTGATTAATACTTTATTAACTAATTATGCAAAAATATACGGACGGAATTAATATGATGGTAAATGCCATGGTTATCCTAGAGGCTGAACTAAGAAAATGATGATAAACCATTTAACCAGTTAATTTATTAGACACCCAATCATAGGAGTTAGCTTGTCTACTCTGATCATATTCATAAAGGACCACCCGGTGGTCAGAAGTCCAAGTGGTCAATGCGGGAGTTATACCCGTCTTAAGTGGTTTGAATAGGGGCCTCAGTACAGTGGTAGCGTATATGGTGAAAAGGGTGTCAAACTCATTTAATAAATTTTAGTATCAAACAGGGCGTGCATTTTTCTATTCGGGGACAATTCAAAAAGATCCAAATCCCCAAGTTTTCTGTAATTAATAAAGCATATTCAAAGGCAGTTTAAATGGTTTTTTAATATGATGAGGAATAGCTCACTTTGGTAGAAATGGGTTTTTCATCTTTTTCTTGCTTATCTGTCTTGTTACTACTATACAACCACACGATGGAATCTTTTCCGCATATATTTTATACTTGTCGCTGAATATTTAGTGCCCTTTCATTCATCATGGTTTTTAGCTTCTCTTGCCTTCAAATCTACACTATCACTTAAATCCTTTCAAACTTGTCTCTGAACCCTTTTAAGGTCTTCCCTGCACTGACAGCCAATTTT
>CM032660.1:54349307-54401500 GCA_019095985.1 Streblospio benedicti | reverse complement strand
GATATTCTATACAATGTTGTTTTTGTTTGTCACTGATACCTAACAAAGGTTATGTCAAGGTCCAATATAGTATTTTCATATTTTCTACCTTCTGACAGGTGCTCTCTGTGAGACCGCACTCCCTCCCTGCTTCAGCAGTCCATGCGGTGTCCATGGCAACTGTACCGTCTCCGGTAGAGCAGCAGGTGGGAGTTGGGAGATACTGATTTAGAAAAATGATATGCATTTACAGATACAGCAAATTGTCTTTAATGTATAAAAACATAAACATGACAATTAAAAAAAAAAATCAAATAAGAACAAATATATTGCTTCTTTGTAGTTGTGTATTCCCAGTTTATTTTCAATATTCAAATAAGACCTTGAAAACAAGGTACTAAAACACATCAGGACTACCTTATGGGTTTTTAAAGATTCTGAATTTTAGTCACAAAGACTCACAATGTGCATATGAAAATATTCCACACAGTTGTTTTATTCTCCAGTAGGTGTCTCCAAGTGTCTTTTCCCACCTTTCTGAAATCTTAATTTTGTTTACTTGTTATTTACTTGATATTTATTTAATGTCGACTTTAATTTAAAAATTTTAGAATTAATTTTCAAATATTTTAACCATTTATTTTACATGGCCCATCAGTAATTAATCTAAATTTAAACTTGCAAAATGACCAACTTATATTATTGTACTGACATTATAAAATTTTTAAATTAAAGTCTACATTAAATGAATATCAAATAAATAATAAGTAAATTAAATCAAGATTTGAGAAGGGTGGAAAAAGGCAGTTGGAGACATAAGCATATGAAAATAAGTATAACTAAGTTTGTTTTTTGCCCTTGCAGATGATCATTGTGATATTTTTACACATTACCCAAACACCACATTCCCATGCAAAGCCCCCGGTAAAGAGGTCCAGAAGCAGCTCACTGTTGACGCATGTCAGCACTTCTGTCTGGGAACAAAAGGCTGCGTGGCCGTCCATGTCAGGAAGACAGAGAATACCAATGCATCTGATGGGTAAGCTACCTGATTTGTTGGTTTACTGTAAATTGACAGTCTTGCTGTTTGGAGTTGATCTGGAAATGATAACAAGGGTATGATAATTTTGATGTGCTTAAGATTAAGAACAAAAATGTAAACACAAAATGCTAAGTAGAAAGACCTGATATAATGGTGTATATATATTAACAATGTTTGTGTTGGTATCCATTAAACAGGTTGATTTCCTGCACCGCCTGACATTAATGGAACTAAACACAAAAAGACTAAGCCAGGATCAGAATAATCTTTTATATATGATGTGTGTATCTGCTTCACAGGTGTCAACCATTAATGGAACTACCAAGGTGCTCATATCTGTGTATGCTCTAGTTGATATTTATACTGTACAGCCATAAAAATCAAATATGCACAAGGTTGAAAGGAAATGGCAGCTCTCGCAAATTACTTGGTTCTTTCATTGATAAGTTTTGCAAGCCACATAAAGTTTAGTGAAAATTGTAACTAGCAAATTATTGATAATAATCATTGACATTGGCTTAATTTTTATCACTAATAGAGTGCATATGAAATAAAAAAAACATAAGCCAACTGTTTAAAAAATAACATGTCATGCAGAGCCATACCAGGAAGACCTAGGCTACCAGTGCAGCTGTGATTCAGGATATACAGGGAGGCAGTGTGAAACCAGGATGGTAGATGCAGGTAAAAAGTTTTCTCTTACTTGATTAGCTATCCATATTTACCATGTGGGACAAGATTTCAAAATACACAATGTTCATGAAAATCGCCCTATCCTACTCACATGATTTAAATTTTTACATATCTATTTTCATAAATGTGTTGCATAGGCGTCTCCAAACAACATGGTAAAACTTATAAAGGTTTAATCTAGTTTGATCCGGCGAGCATGAGACTAAGAGATGAAAACTGCCCAATTAACATAAATTTTAGAGGGGTAAGAAAATGTCAACAAATAGTTCTTTATTCAAAATTTTCTTCTCTTTCCAATGGTATGTATTATATTAGTTTTACTTCTTCCTCCTATTTGTAAAATGAAAAAACAAGTGATATGGTCAGAAAATCCTGAGCATCGCATAGCAGTTGTAGTAGTAGTTGACAAAAAACCACCACACATATATTGCATCATATCTCTGTTATCAGTTGTCATAATTATGTATAATTTAGATGGAAATAATCTACTGTAATATGCAATTCCATTCATATAAATAATTAAGTGATTATTTTGATTTAATAGTTTACTTTTAGCATCAATCACACGCATCGTCATATGTGACAGTCCGCAATCGGCGGGAAAACTCATGACTATGTTGCGCAATAATGCAACAAAAAAAACCTGAATTGTTTGTGTTGGGATGGTAACAATAAAAAATACAATGCATTTTCTATAACATACTCTATTTTTACATAAATTGAAACAATAATCAACACACAGCAATATTTTAAAAACACCATTTTATATTTGGTGAGTACGCAGCAGCAGCTTTTTACTTGTTCTTGCAATGAGAAACGTAGCATTTTTCTGCAGATTTTGAAATGTGTTTAACATGGGTAGATGGGAAAATCATGTCTACACAATTCCCCCCAAAACAGACAATGAAATGTTAATAAATTTGTCAATTCTTGTCGGATTTTGGTGATCTTTTTTTTCAAAATGATTCCCATGAGACTTAGACTTTTTCAAATTTAAAACGTTTTTAGATTTTTTTTCAATTTTATCCCAGCGTAGCTAACTTGATGTAAATAGATGATTTCATAGATAAATATCAGCATTATATACATTAGCAATACTAAGATGACATTGTCATAGAATCAATTTTGGATAGTAAATATGTACCCAAGATTCTATTACCTTCTTGTCAAAGCATCATTCACATAACTATGATGTGGGTCAATTTTACTTATCAAATAGAAATTGATGCTTTGTTTCAATCATTATATCTTTTCCCAAACCACATAATCTATCTTCAAAATTTTAATTGTTGTTTTTCATTTTATTGTTCTAACAACAATTATAAACATATCTACAATTAACATATATTCTAGAGCAATTCTAGTAAACGTTTTATAATAATCATGGAATTAATTGAATATCAAAATAATTAATAATTAAACTGTAAAATGACATTTTTATGTATTTTTCATATTATAAAAATTAGTTGATAAAAAATAGTTTGCATGGCAAATGTAGGCTACTATTTCTAAAAATATCTTTTCAATAGAATATGTATTTTAGGTACTAAAACCTTCATTCCTCACATTACTTGAAAATGTTTAAGAAAAAAATGAAAAATAAATAAATAGATAAATAAATAATGAAATGATTAAATAAATAAACAAATAAATAGAAAGCAAAATTATTGTTATTGCGATATCACACAGGATTGAAGAAAATGCTAAAGCAAAATGTTTTTTGTGTAGAATCTATTCATTTTTGAATGTCATTGCAGTGCCAATAGGCGGTGAAGACATTACCCTCCTGCCCACCAGCGTCATACCTGTCCACTATGACCTGAGACTCAGGCCAGACATGTATAAGGATACTGTCAGCCAGTTCACCTTCTATGGGTCAGTCAACATTTCTGTGACCGTGAGGGAAGCCACCAAAGTGATAGTTTTGCACCAGAAAAATCTGAAAATTGATGAGCACAAAACAAAAGTATTGCAAGAAGGCAGTTCGAATGTAAACTTTTTGTCTTTTACTAGTAATTTTTTTATGTTTTGCTATTTAATTACACTTAGATAAAGGTGTTGTTGTAATGTATGTATATGTAACTATCTATAATGTAAATATATGGCTGCCCCACACTTAGAAAAAATTTGGATGTATGAATATATACAGTAATATTAAGAGTAGCGACATTTATTTATTTGATAAATTATGAATTTAACCATTTTAACACATCATTAGATTTAAACATATCATGAGTGATATATTTATTGTGATTTGCACTTCTTTTCATAGAACCTCTTTGCCAGCACAACTGAAGATAGGTATCATGATTTCTACAGGCTTCATCTGAGAGAAATATTGGTTGTGGGCAAAAAGTATTCAATCCAACTGGCGTTTGAAGGCCCATTAGGTAGGAACGACCTAAAGGGCCTCTACCTGAGCTACTATTTTGATGGTAACAAAAAGTACGTATTGGAACTAAGTACTCTGATAAATACAAACATAACCTAATCCTCTATTATTGATCTTGCGTCGCAGACAAAAGTTACATTACCACATAAATATTGATGTCACAATGGTATCCAAGGAGTTTTTTTTCTTCAAATTAAATAATAAATAGTATCTGACAGCATTATTTTTCCAATCAGAAAAAAGGTCACTACTGTTCAGTACTAGGAACTGTCAGATGATGTCTAGTTAGTGACATTAGGGAGATTTTACAATGCACCAAAATAAGCATAATGATATACATGTATAGATATTATTTTATTTTTATTATTTATTTTTTTTTGTCAAATGTTGATACACTGTGAACAGTATGTTTCCATATCCACATACTGTAATCCTAAAGGTTTAATCAAATTATAATCAATTTAGAATTAATGTGTAAAAACACTACAGGCTCATGTAGGAATCTGCAGTATTGAAACTTATAGATTTAATCAATTTAGAATGAATATCTTAAAAGTGTTTTTTTTGAATTACATGAACTTATAGTATTGAAAACAGGTTTTTATGAATTAATTCAAAATTCATTTAAAGATAATTGTATTCCTGGACTTTAATTCACTCAGCAAGCACTTTAACAAATATGAAACCGAGCCCTGGCTACCAGATTCAATGTAATTTTAGTGGAGATATTTAGATCTTTCTGTTCTGTGTGTGTAAGACCACTCTTCATCAGGAGAAAATCTGTATTCTATTTCTATATGGAACCAGTACTTTACCACGAACCTTAATTTACTTTCCACTATCCCCACTGCAGGAAGTACATCACAGTGAGCCACCTGCAGCCAATGTACGCTCGCCGTGTGTTTCCGTGCTTCGACGAGCCGGCGCTCAAGGCCACGTTTAGTGTGACCCTGGAGAGGAAGGTCACCCACCGCACTATGGGAAACATGCCCATCAGCCGTACTGAGGAAGGGTGAGTCATATGGAGTGAGCTGGACTCGATTAGATTGGAATGAATTGCACAATATTGTGCTAGAGAGTCTATTTAGAGGCTTGGTTTGACTGGATTATTTAAATGGATTGACTAACTGCGTGTATCACTCACTAGACTGGCCGTTTTTTTTTAATTGCCAATGCACAAATTGTATCTGTTGTAAAGGAAATTGATGAAGGAACACAAAATTTGCTAACGTGTTTATAAACATTTATCAATCAAAACATAAGAATGCATGTATTTGTTTCTTGAATACGATCATGATTGATCTAAGCACATTTTGCAATAGTAATAGTTACCATTATTTTAGTATTGGGGGTTGGGAGACAGACGTTTATGAACCCACCCCCAAGATGTCAACTTATCTGCTTGCTTTCCTTGTGCATGACGACTATGTCTGCAAAAATAGTAGCACCAAGAGTGGGAAGCAGGTAATGAACTTTTTATTCCTCTTAACTTTTGTGTCTGTGCTTTTTATAGGAGCTTTTATGAAGGTTCTTTTAATTTAGAAAAAAAATAAGGTAATAAAGTAGCGTATTTACCATAGAATTAATACTTCACAAAATGACACCAGAAATCAACTGACAATCTTTGCTAAATTTATATGATATACATGGTAATTATGAAATAATAGTTATGTAATAATCATAGGTGTTTTTGATAGGTGGTAAGTTTCCAACTGTTCCAATTGCTGTGGGATTTGTAGTCATGTGATTCGGTGAATTGAACAAGCTTTGAAATAACCTTTTTATTCTTTCTGGCCCTCTTGTTGAAAATTCACTCTATGAATGATTCATTCACTCATTCATGCTGGCAGAATATCTTTGATGCGAATGCAAACCTCATTTCATTATCAGGTGTCTATATGTGCAAGATCAAGTGCACAGGACCAGATGGAGTATGCCAACAAGATAGCAGCGCCCATTCAGGACTTCTTTGAACAGTATCTCAATATAGACAACCCACTATCAAAAACAGGTTGATAAACGTTTTACGTTGTTAACCAATTGCCAGAAAATCCACTAGAACTTTGCTCATATTTAGACAGTACAAGAATTAACACATTTTTATTTCTGGCAACAATGAAGACCAATCTTTAATGGGATGGGCTTATTATCATCAATATGTCCCCTGAAATAATGTGTTTTGTTCATACCCGACCATAACAGTTCCAAAGAAGCTTTCAATTTCATTGAAATTGTAATAAATATAACACCCATGTAGAGAGTTATTGAAAATCCAATTTCGTAAAACAAATCACTGCATCTTGGTAAACTGGTAGCTGATAACAATATGTGTAATAGTTTATGGTTTAAATGTTGGAAAATCATGCTAAAAATATGGTACAACTTTTGTGTTCCAAATACATGTAGGTTGCCCTAGACACAGTACTATCCCTTATCTCCCCCAGATTAATAGATTTAATAATGGCTTATTCCTCTCACCTCAGTGCATGTGGCGATCCCTGACTTTGACCATGGAGGGATGGAGAACTGGGGTCTGATCATGTATCACGAGACGTCACTTCTTTATGACGAGCACGTGTCATCTGCCGAAAACAGACAAAGAGTTGCCTTCGTCATAGCCCACGAGATCGCGCACATGGTAGGCATCTAGGCTTTTACGACGAGACTAATGATGAGTTAGATAAAGTGAAGCATGATGATCCATTATCATTCCGACAGCAGATAGGCTTCATATTTTAGCTCATGATTTATTGATTAGATTTAGATTTAGTGTTTCCAAATTATGTTAAAACAAAATGGATTTAATTTCATATTAAACAAACACATAAAACACATATAAACACATAAAATGTTACATATTACGTTACATTATCCCATCTTTAAAATGATAATTTTTGGGAGAAGGATGCATATTTCAAAAGGTGTATGTTTTGATATTGTAAGGAAAATTACTTTTAATTATTAACTATTTTTACTGGTGATACATATGTGACATCGTAAAATCATTAGAATATGGATGAAATAAAGATAAGGGATATAAACAAGTATTACATGGAGGTCTAACACAAAAACTATACAGTCATCAATAAAATAAGATAAGATAAACTTTATTTAAAGTCGATATGTATATACAACAATTAACACAATCTCTAGGGAGCTTTTGATCGACATCCTCAAACACAAGCACACGTGCATAAATACACGTACACAACACATGTTAGATATTACGCATCATATAAGCACCGAAAGAAAGAGCACCAAAGCAGCTAAAGCCTGCATACCATACATAAATAAATGTCCATAGTTAATTCAAAACAACATGCAGCCTAGTTACATACGTTGCCGTTCAATGAAATACATTGTACTCATTGTGCCTTTGTCAGTGGTTCGGCAACTTGGTGACTTGTGCGTGGTGGGACGACGTATGGCTGAACGAGGGCCTTACCTCGTACATGCAGATCGCAGGCATGGACAGTCAATACTGGGATGCACATGCCAATGTTTCATATTGGCAGAATGTATGTATGAAAATTACTTTCACACTTTGTTCATAATGTAGCATCAGCTTGTAGTATTATGAGCGTTTGGGCTAAGCATGCACTGTTTTGGATCTTCTAAGTAGAGGCAAATTTCTCTCTACGTGTACCGGGTATTAGTTCTAGGACTACAAATATTTATTTAGATTTTATTTAATCTTTAATGCCTCAATAGTTTCTTTTGTCATACATAAGGAGATGGAAGTACTTGAGAAAGAAAGGAAATCTTGATTGGATATTTGTTTTTTTACTGTCATGTATATGTATAGTGTTCAAGTTCAAGCTTGATATCATAATACGCCATTTTGTATTAGACGCCATTTTCAACTGCTTTTCAAAAATTTGCTAATGAATGGCTGTCACAAATCAGTTCGATATTGTTACTGGTAACAAGCACTAATACACCAGTTAACATTTCTTTCTCATACACACATCGATAATTCTCTAACACACTGAAACTTTCACCAAACCTGTGTGATATTACCCCCAATTGTTTAGCCCCAATTCTTTGATTTCCTACAAATCTATATAAATTCATGAGAAATGCACCCCATAGTTCAGGCCTCCTAACATGGAAGTTGATTTGAATCTGCTTGAGATGGAATCTGTTCCAGCAATTAGAAATAGCAAATTTTCAGGAGGGTCAGTTTTTGACAGACCAACAGCAACGAGTTATGATTAGGGATGGCTTTCTCTCTTCCGGAGCCCTTTTCATACCTACCCACGCCCGTGTCTTCCATTCTGACAGTGCCAGTAAGGTGTTTGATACCATCACATACAATAAGGTAGGTCCTACATAAAATAGTAACCTGAATTTTTGTCACATATTTCTTTTTAATATTTCTTGAAGAATAAATTATGTGCTTGCACAGCCTACCATGCTTTCTTCTCAGGGCGCATCAGTTGTACGCATGATGAAACACTTCATGGGTGAAGACCACTTCAAACAAGGAATCATAGTAAGTCATTTTTACAAAGCATTGTACACTTTATTATGATCTACAGTTATTGAGCATTGGTATTTCTTGTGTTAAATTATCATGCCATGAAGCATTATTTATAGGTGTTAATTTTGACACCATACATTAAGCATTAATGTAGCCATTTAACATTCAAATTGTAGATCACGATATAGCATTTTAACTGTGTAGCATCTAATTTTATTTGCATTAGGATATACTGAAAATTAATAAAATTACGTTTGTGGTATTATCATTGTTCTCCAGAACTACTTGAAGCAGAATCAATATGGAGTTGCAAATTACACAACACTGTTCAGTGCACTTACAAAGGTAAATGCAGGGAAAGAGTTTTTATTGATTTCCAAATAGGGTTATAGAATATGGATATTATAGATATAATGCACGGGAAAACTATTTCACAACTGCAGTCACGGGCATTGTATAAGATATCTAGACTTCACAGCTGATGCACACATTTGAATTAAATATAACACCACCAAAAACTTGAAATTACTTGCTATTGATCATTCTAATATTTGTTATATTATATTCTTAAATTTTCATCTGAAAAAAGTTCAAACACACATAATAAAACATTGATCAGTGCTCTTGCCATTCAGGAGGCCGGTGGAGTGAACGTGTCTGAGGTGATGCGGCCGTGGATCCTGCAGATGGGCTACCCCGTGGTCACCTTCTCACTGACCGGCAACGGCACAGTGACCGTCTCACAGAAGCGCTTTCTTAGCTGGAAGCCAAAAAGTGATGTGGAGGTTCGGCCCTCCAAATATGGGTAGCTGATTTGATCCATATATTTAAAATAATTAGTTATCGATAATTTGATCAACAAATCATTATAGTTTTTTGGAGAGAATTGTAGTCTTCTAATTCAAAGAATGATGAAATTATCTAATTTTGCAAACCTATCTTTTAATTTCTTTCTCTTGTTTAATATAATTGTTTCTAGAAAGAAAAAAATATATATATATATGATAAAAATCTGTCGTCAAATCAATATTGTCTGCATGAATATTCTTAGCATATCATATTTATTTACAAATAATTGTGTGATTTATGCATACTATAGGCATAGCTTTTTTAAAGATCATTTATGTGGTGTTTTAACTTATGTTTTAATCCTCTAATTGTACTGTGATATTCTTCAGTTCCCAATTGCGCAGAAAAGTTGCGCACTCGTCATATTTTTTAAATATTTGAGACACAAAAGTCCATGGGTACTTCCGGTATATGTTATAAGCCCATTTAAAATCACATTTAATGCTATATCATTCAAAGTGTGTATTCTACACAACATTGATGGCTGTTACACTGATAGACGTTGGAAAATTAAATCAGTACATCTATTTGAAGCGTGCATTCTTCAATATAGTGAAGTTGTCAACTTTTTTCTTCACTGGCTGTCTGCAAATTTGACTAAGTACCTGCTTTTGCTCATAACTTCGTCAATTTTTATGCTAACTAAAATCCGATTACATATTCGTAATCTTCATTAAAAATACTTCTAGCAACGCTATTTGAGGCATGCATTCTTCATAATAGTGAAGTTAAAACGTTTGTATCATGCACAAACTACACAGGTCGTCTGCATTTTTTTCACTTAGACTGGTATTCTGCCCATATCTTCGTTAATTTCAATGCTAACTAAAATCCGATTACAGATTCATAATCCTCACTCAAAATTCTACTAGGAAAGTACTTTACATGAATGACATTGGATAAGTGATAGCTGAAAATTACCTTAGAATATTTAAAGTCGTGTTAGTTTACAATGACGCGAGCGACCGGAAGTAGTCAATGGACTGTTTGGTTTGGATTAACTACTGCGCAACATGTCCCGCGCAATTGGGAACTGAAGAATTGATTCTTGTAGGCAAGTAATTTCCTTTTTTGTATTTGTCTAAGCGCCTTAGAACAATGAGAATAAGGTGCTCTATAAGTTATTTTATTATTATTATTATATTTTTTCAGTTATAAATGGATAATTCCGTTGACATTATTCTCTGATCAATCTACTGAGGATGAAATTAAGAGCCCTCCACTTGAATGGATAAAGCTTGATGAAAAATCCAGTATGGCTACTAAGATATTTTGAACCAGGATTATGAAAACATGTTCATTGATATAGTACTATTGGGAATTAAATGAATCTCCTTACCTGATATCGAAGCATTTTTTCAAGCCATATTTAAACTATGTTACTGCATTACATTGTTTCAGAGAATATTTCTACCACATCCAGCCCAAAATGGATTATTGGTAATGTAGATCAAAGATTTTACTATCGAGTGAATTATGATGAAAATAACTGGAAGGAAATTTTCTCACAACTCAAAAATAATCATACGGTATGCCTCTATTTTAGAAAATGAGCTTTATTTCCTATATTTCATATTTGATAAAATAGTTCTTCAATATGTAAAAATATACTTTTATTTATGCTTTTCAGAAAATAAATGTAGCCAACAGGGCACAAATAATTGCGGACACATTTGAGTTAGGAAGGTATTGATTGTATTTAAAGATATATTGCTAAGTTTGGATAATTTGAACATTAATAGAAAATATAACTTTATGTATTTGTCATACACAATTGTCTTATCCGCCAGGAGGTGGTATTCTTCATGTCGCTAATTCTCTTCTCTCACCTTTGTTAAATCTTTATTTTATCTATTTATTGTTTACTTCATATTTATAATTATTGGAATTTAATTTAGAATTTATTTTCAAATATTTTCACCATTTAAATTACATGGCCTCAACAGTGTACATTACCTACTCAAAATACTTCTATTTGTAATTTTGCTTAAGATTACATTCTATCATTCCGTGCATAAATTGCCACCAATACTCTATTCTGCTTGGTCCACAGGCGTGCTCAATTATACAATTCAATCATATATAATTTACTGCATGCTCCCGTGATTTACTGCACGCACGGAGACCATAGTCTAAACTAGACTAGCAACGTGACATTATTTAGACAGCAGCTGATGTTTCACGGTCAAACTGACATGGAGACCGTTATGACAAATTTTATTTCAAAACAAAAACGGAAAAAAAGGTTTTAATTCATGTAGTTTTCATTTTTCTTTTAATAGCATTGATCCACAGGTAAAAACTGGTATTAAATAAAAAAAAGGTACTTTAATCCTCAACGGCATGAAGGGGTCGGCAGTTTAAACAAACTGTTGTATGATCTAGACTTTTAGAGTTCGGACAAATCCTTCTGATCTATCATTCACCTCTGTGTGGAAATCTGTCGGACAGAATATTGAGTTGATTGAACAAATGTGTATTACGATATGCACGAAAATTGATTCAGTGTCATAAAACACCCAGGCTGGTCAAAAATGACATGCATGTATAAGAAATGACAAGATCAGATCTATTTTATATTAGAAAAACTGAATTCTATAATGCTTTAACAAGTAATACTTCTAGGGGAAAATGATTTAAAAAATAGATACATTTCCAAAATGATTTGCTAGAATGGTGCATGTATTTGTGCCAAACTTAATATTATGCTGAGTGTTCTTGGTGATCGATAAATGTATCTGATAAACTGATAACTTTTTTGTACAAAAATCTTCTCAAAGCTATTAAATTTAATCATTTTGATTTATCAATATATCTTAGAAGTTTTTTATCATTAAATAATCTTCAAACAATATCAGGCATTTATGTAACCAGAACCCCATGTAATAACCCTAAAAACCACAAGGATATCAAATAGATATAAGCCAATCATAACAATTGTTTATAGATAATTGAATAATCACTTGAAAAAAAATCCAGTGCTGTTGTGTGAATATGTTTATCCATGCAGTTGGAGGTTAAAAAGTTTTCATTCTATAATTTCTGATTTAACATTGTGCTCTCTAAAGGCATACTTCTAAACCAACTATAAGCAACATACTTTTTTAAATTTTTAGTTTTTTGGGAAGAAAATTTAAGATCATTAAATTCAACCAGCAAGGTATCCTCCTACTAACATATTAAAATCATAGTCAAGATACATTTGGCCAATTTCTATTCTCCCTATACGTTCTTCCTATTGAAATGTCTATTATGTAGAATCATTACTGCAGGGCAGGTGAGATCAACCTATGCCATTCACTGGATGCGATTGAGTACATGGCAAGCCCTGAAAAGGAGTATGTGCCCTGGAGAACTCTGGCACAAAACATGAAATACATGAAGCGATCTCTGCAATCTAGTGATTGTAAAGGAAACTTCACTGTAAGATTTGGCTTACTTTAATCTTTATTATGTTAATCTTTATTATATATATATGTATACGTATATTTAGTTAGAAAAGGAAAATGTTTACATATTTAATCTATTTCATGTATAAATTATATTGATCAAAAGTAAATTGTGATGCTTTTTTATTCTTTATATTTTTTATTCTAACAGTATTTCAGTCTTTTCAAGTTAGGAAATCATTTATAATCATATTTTTAAACGTACTTTATATTATTGTGCCTAATATTTTACATGTAGAAGTTTATGCAACAGCTGTTAGACAAGCCATACAACACTATTGGCTGGAATGAAACTGAGGACATTGATTCGGGACATTTAAACAGGTGTATTTTCATAACATATGTAACGTGTGGGTGATATGTTTTCAACCATGCTTTCTGTATAATTTTCACTTGTGTATATAATAATTTTGAGTTCTATTATGAAAGTCCATAGATGCCACTTTTGGTACAAAGTATTTTTTGTGTTTATTCTATTTTGTTTACACCAAATTATAAGTACTTACTATTTAGAGTTGTTAGATGTTGTTTTTCTTTGTATCTCACTATACCACAGGCAACTGCGGCCGCTAATTCTATCCATGGCGTGTGACTTCGGTAACGAGGATTGTTTGAGTAAAGTCAAGCACCACTACAGCCAGTGGATGCTGGGAAATAAGTATGTATATTGCAATGGTTTATTGTATTATTGGGTCATATGTAATGAAACATATTTTCTTGATTACATCAGCAGATGATGCAGATTAGATATTTATGTCATTTATGTGCACTTGACCGATCGATATCTTTGGCTCAATGGGGCATTGATAAATGTTTAGCAAAAAATGGCTGGTTGGCCTATAAGTGTTTTGTAGACAGACCTTGCAATATTAAAGCCATAATTGCCAAGGTGTTTTACATAAATAATGTAAGTAATTAAATAGGTATTAACAGTTTTTCAGACATTGTACTGTGGTATGTAGTTTTTTCTTGCAATTATGCAGTTTCCACAACCCTAAAAGGCTTGTACAAGGGCTTTTATACACATGTGATGTATTTTATGTCTGGATAAATTAGGTAATATTCCTGAAAGTATATTCAAAACCAGTAAAGGTGCTTAATTTTGTTGTTATTTTCTTCTCACAAAGTTACAGTATTTACTAGTTTAGTGTCCATCGCTTTCGGAAAGAAAACCTATCCATACATGCCTTGAGCAATAAGGAAAAGTGTCACTACGAAATCGATGCCCATATTGACCACAACAATTTGCACACAAAAGATCACGCTGAAATATTATCAGAAATCACGGCCAATCTCAGCATGTTTAAAGCATTTCAAGAGATAGAATGAATGCATTTGCCATAATGAACTTTTGCAATGCTTTGCAGCCTGAGTGGTAACCTGGTCAGTGTGGTGTGCTGCTACGGCATTAAGGCTGGAGGCGACAAAGAGTGGGACTTCGCCCTCCAGAAATACAGGCACAGCAATGTGACCAGTGAACAGTATTTGCTGCTGGAATCTCTTGCTTGTGCCTCTAATGAATCAATCCTCATGAAGTAAATTTATATGTATATGTAATATTGAAAACAGTACTGTTTCATGATTTAAGTTTGTCCATTTTGCATATATTCTGAAGATGACCGCAAGGTTGAAAATATTTGATTAAAATGTGAGTAAAAAGACGTTAGTTCTATCATTTATAATAAATTTAGATTTTTGTAATTTTTTTTGTAAGTTCATCGCAGTAACACTAAAATGGAAACTATTGCTACCTTGAATTGTTGAATATAAAATGTTAAAAAAAACTTTATTAAAAACATTTTCTCTGTTATCAAATCATTTTTGCCTTTAGATACCTCAGCCTCTTGAAAGACGAGCCAAACTTTGTGCGAAAACAGGATGTGGCCTTTGTATTAAAAGCGATATCGAGCAATCCTCTGGGCAAGAAAACCATACAAAAGTTCAAGGCCAACGCTGTTAACAAGTAATACAGACCACTTTGTATAGTATGCATAGGGCTAAATATAATTACATTTTACATATTCTTACCTTGCATGACACGAATGATTGCATTTTTTTCGTCACTTGTTTTATATCAAATTTCCCTTAAGGATATTCAAGATGTAACAGAAAGCAAAACAAATATTGTATGAATTCCAGAGTGAGCACTCGAGCATCAGGTCCGACAACAAACAGGGAAAACATGATCCTACAGGTTATGTCTGACCTGGAGGAGCTAGATGACCAGGAGCTAGATGAACAAGACTTTACTTGGAAAAGGGTAAATATCAGGTGTAATTTGTCATTAGAAGTATTGCTCAATATCAGGTTTACCTAAGGTACATATGACAAAGTGTCAAGTGGGATTCAAACTTTTTTGCGCCAATGGCATCAAATCATCTGATAGTGCAGACTTTAATACACACAATTTCACATCCTGCTGAAATTATTTTAGTAAATCACGCTATGTACATGTAAAGAACAAGGTACATTGATTTTTATCTTCTCACTTCTTCATTCGTACATACCATACAAGTGGGCACATGCATCGTAGAGGTTAGAAGCCAACTGAGACTGAGACTAATGAGTGACCAATCTTTTCCCTTTCATTGTTTACCATAAGTAACTATAATTAAACAATGAAGGGGAAATGAATGGCCAGTGCCCGTGACTTATAAGTCCTTTTTGAAAGTTCATAATACTTTTGAGGTTAATGATTAACAAAAAAATAGATTACATATTATATCTACCCTCTCTTTGCCAGTCTGTTTCAAATCATGGTATATTTTATCTGAGACTGATACTGACAATCTGTGTTTTGAATGTGTATAGGCAGCATGAACTAGTATTGTGGGTGTATGTTGATGGTCAATAATGCAACGTATATTTTTTTTCCAGCCGTAAATGTACAACAATACGATTCGACAAGTTTGTGGAAGTTATTGGACAATGCAAAAGCCCCGTTTTATTGGGTAATAATGTTCATATATTTGTATTCTGAAATGCATCGTATAGTGTATTCATATTGGATATCATATGTGATCATCTAGATTAGTTTGTAATAAATAACAAAAAGACATTTTACTTCTGATAAACCCCTGAATGAACATATTCGTAAAAATGTTAAGAAACACTTATCCATCTAACATTATAGAATTCTTGACACAATACAATGTATTTATCATCAATATTGACATTGTATTTATCATCAATATTGACATAGACGTTGAATATATCTCCAATGTGTATATGTGAAATGTCATATATTTGATGAAATATGATTGATGATGGCATTCATTTGCCCAGCATTAGTTGACTGTTTGTGATTATTGTCAATCTGATTTGCAATAGATTAATGGTGATGCTGATTAAATAACTCTGTTTATTGTCCGTCCTATTTTATTTCTCACTCTTTGTTGTATGATAAAAATAATTGTATAAAATTGAAATGTTGAGATTTATAGAAATTATGATAAGTGTGCTGAATTAAGTAAGGAAATTGTAGCCTAACCTTTTGTATATAAACATAAGTGTTACCCCTAGCAACAATGATATTAAATTTTTCCAAATAATCTAATAGTCGATGCTAAATCTTAGTGTAAGAATTTATTTAGCAACAGCATATGACACAATTAATTCCATTTGTACAGTTTTGAAAATAATAATGATTACAGTGCTGAGTTTGTAAATATTATTATTATATCAAAAACACATTTTCTTTTTATATTTGAAAGTTATTAAAATACCATTTTCAGTGTATGCTCTCGACCGCGCTTTTGTGACTTTTTACACATAAAAATGGTGTCTGTCACATTTCTCAAACTTGACTGCGACAGCGGTGTCACCGATTTATTTGGGTTGGTTTATTCAAAATAAAAAGAAATAATATTTTTCTACTCAGCCATGGAAGTTTGACATGGGCGTGGCCATGTTTATTGATATTTTTATGGAAATGCATTGTGGCACCACCAACGGCACTTGTTGTAAGTGGGCGGTTTATTTAAATGACACCTGGCATTTTGCGCATGCACTTTGTATACCAGAAAGTCCATACAGAAAAAAACAACAATGGGAAAATTAAATAGTAATTTTTTAGATTATGGATGATATACCAATAAATATTTTTGTAAGAAGATGCTAACAAAATAAATGTCTGTGTACCAGAGAAGTACTATCGACAAGCGGAAAATGCATTCTTTGTTTCAAGCAGAATTTAAGAATAACTCATGATTGAGCAATAATGGATGCTGATGTTACATGTGAATATTATGTTCAGATGACTAAATTGGACTGCAAAGTGGGTTCCGTTGTTGAGGAGATTTACTGAAGACAGGTTGTACAACTCTAAGCTTCTAATTTGACAATTTCAAGTGACCCTGGTGGGATTCAAACTCTCGACTCCAACTATGTCAATCGTGCTATAGAAACATGCTTGCTAAATAATAGATTTGAGAGAGACAAAAGCTTGAAAATGGATGCCATTTTGTCGCCAACAATCTACATCGAAACTCTCCCCCTATGTTTGTCTATTTTGTAATAATGTGATGGCAGATGTCTTAAATGAATTATTGGTAGGAATCGTAAATAAATAATTGGTAGAAATCTATCAAAATACCAAGCAAAAATTCTTTATTATTTGTCCTCCACATTTTTTATAGTAATACATAATGAGTAAGATGTCTGTGCATTTTGTGTATTGTATTCTATTTTCTTGCACGACAATGTACTTCTTGCACTATTTGTACAGCTAACTCATGTTAAAGTCTACAGAAAACTTAACCACCATTTACAAACGGGTATAAGAAAAAAACATAATAACATTACAACTCATATTACTGTTTTGTCTCAATTTTTTTAAAACCTAGCAACAGATATAAAAAAAAAAATAACAAGAATTTCAGCAAACATTTTTACATTTTATAAAACAGTTGTCAGGGAACTCCAAAGATATCTATCTATTAGTAAATATTATTGCTCATACAGTAGAGGAATTTAGAACAATTGTATTGCATATTTTACAGGCTGTAAATATTACGATATAGTGGGAGTCCAGAAATTAATCACATTCAGGTCCTTTCCAGTTCATAGAAGTTTTAAGAAATTCTTTCACGGTCGTAATCGATCCTACGAGCAAGATTCCCTCCTGCTTTAGGAGCAGTAGTATTTCCTTGTAAACCACCAGCTGTGAGCATACTCTTCGTTGTAGCTGTCTCGGTGCTGGTAGAAGCAGAGAGTGGCAGCACGGTCACACTCGCACAGCCCCCGGCGACAGCTGCCAGGATCATTGGCTATAGAAATATACATAGAGACGTATATAGTAAAATAAATGACTTGGCTGTAAGTGTTTCCATAGAGAATTATTCTAAGAGTGTAGTGTCTAGTTTAAGTACATAGTTTATATCAGTCTCTCATAGTGTCTCAACCAGCAGTCACAGTCACAGGGAAACGGGATCAAGAAAAACTTGGGAGATGGGAGCGAAAGCCAAAACTTGGCATGTAAAACAATGCGTGGGATCTATGTGCGATGCGTGGGTTTAAAAATACTCTCTAATATCTCTGTTTTCATAGAAGAGAGGCAATGGTAACTGTATCCTTACAGCATGTGATGTCCTTAACGTCTTCCATGCAACTGTAGTCGTAACCAGTGATATACACAGACCATGACGAGCTGCAAATTCCCCAATCCTTCAGGCGATCATAACACCGATCATGGTCAAAGCAACACCTACAACAAACAATATGGTGACAGACGGGACCATGGTGGATTTTGAAGTCAACGCGTTACTAGATTTTCATTTTGTCACTGGTGCAGTGAGTTCTGTGTTTACAAGATCTACATTCTTTCATTAAATATATATACTAGAATTAATTTTTCACAATGTTTCCGCCTGTACTCTAATTCCTTGCTGAAATTAATAAGCATAATTCACAGCCTTTGTTAGTGAATAATGATTGCATTTTATTGGAATAAAAGAACTAAATGGAAGACAATTTGTTGTGTGTGGGCGATTTTCTTTTTTTCTTTTTGTTCTTACTGTGTTTCCTTTGATGGTTTGTAAAGATGAATTTAGAAATTAGGAATAGAATTTGAACATGTTTTTTCAAATTGTTTTAATTCTGTTGTTTGCTTGTTTAAATACGGCAGACAATGAATATAACAACAATTGACTTGTTGAATAACAATATCACAGTAATACCTGTCCAATTCGTCTCTTATGGGACCACTTCCCAGCACACCACAGTAGCAGCCATAATTGTTCATGTTGTAGTTTGCCCAAATGTCTGACACGCAGGTGGCCATGTAGCCAAAATTAAGCAGACTGCGTGTTTGGGCGTCTGTAATTTAAACGTTTCCAACTTTAAGTGACCCTGTTAGTACGATAAGAGGCATATACTGACTGATAACATTTTAATGCAAATTGATAGCAACATATCCAGTTTGAAAGTGAAGTCATTTGATGTTAATGATTCACTTATTTTAACTGCTTGTTTTCTTTATTGTCCCTGGTCACAATATGGACACAGGTGGAGCAAAATTTCTTCCAGTGGACAATGAAGGTAAAACCAGAGTAGCATATATTTCATGGAGGACTCCTACTACTTTATGGCGAGATGAAAAACATGCAGTTGAAAAGTTAGGAAATAATTCTTTTTCTAGTGCAGGACAGATGTTAAAATTAATCACACCCATCATTTGGCCATGTGTATTCAAATAACAAATCAATGTGTGCTTTGTTGACAAGTTTTATTTCTAATGAATTCAAAATCTTTTCTAACCAAATCTAACAGAGTGCAAAGACTTTTTTCTTAAAATTACAAAGCAACGATTTGTAATGTTTTGTATATAGTTTTTAATTATTGTATAGTTTATTGTTATATTCACATAAAGTAAGTCTGTGATCAATATGATGAATACCTCAAACAAATCATACCCCATGAGATCAATTGATCTTCACTTTATTCAAAAATTGTTTTACCCTACATTACATATTTGGAGTTGCATCACAGCACTTTACAACTTGTACAATTCATAACTTTTAGCACAATTCATGGCAAAATTGAAATTAATAGATCAATTGTATTTATTTACAAATACATTAATAATACGTGAATATGATATACACATATACATACAACATATATAGCCCGCGGGCCAGATATCGAAACCCTCCCCCCCTTTTGGGATTTTTGGAGACCCATATATTATTAATGCCTGATATCTTAGCTTTAAAATTTGACATGTTGGATGTTATACGACCGTGACAATAAAAAGTTATGGATATTTTAGTATCGAAGGGTTGGAGAAAAGAATTGGAAAAACTGAAACACCCTTCCACTGATTTAAGTAGCTCTTATATGAAAACTAAGCTGTGTACACAGGCTTCTATGGTGTCATTTTAAAGCTTGGCCTTTCTATGTAAAGCATTTGCTGTTGGAATATATACATACAGTGCTGGAGTGAGGTCACTAAAGCAGCCTGGTAACACGAAACGTGGAGCATTTATTTTGGGCTAGTACATTAACATATTTATTGAAAATCTGTAATCTGATATAGCCATTAAAATGGTGTTTATTGAAAAGTATACTCATTTAGGAACAACATGACATACACCTCACTAGCCTAGGCCCTCTAGTATTGATTTTATGATTAATTGTTTACCCCTACCCCTAAATCGTGATTTTGACCCAAATGTACTAAAATGCATATACAAAATGTATACAGACTTTTTCTTATAAAAGGTTATTTCATATATTCTTTTCATCATGTACAATAACAATGTACAATAACCAAATATGGTAGATGGTGAGTTTTCTTATTGAAAGATATGCTGTTCATGACTATCATACAGCATTCAATATAACAAAATTGCATTTATTGGGGTTCGAAGGGCCTGTTAATTAGTCAGACAATTTAAGGCAAGTACATGCATGAACATAGTGCGAATATTGTTTGATTATTTGAACAGCATGTTATTTAAAGTTTTATTTAGCAAATATTATTGAAAAACATATAGCAAAATAGTCAATTTTTCTAATAATGGAAATATTTGTTTCATAACTTTTTCCTTAATTCCTTGACTCGAAGTCATGATTTTAGTGTGTAGGTGAAAATTACTAGAACATCAACCATTCGTAAGTACTACTGCGTGTAGACAATCATGATAACGTCACTGGCAGACATTTATTTTAGATAAATTTATTATAATAGCAACAAACAATAGCAATTAACACTGGCAATAAACTATGATACAAAAGGGAACAACATTTAGCCACATGATAATATGCTGACATCCTAGAATGTGTTACTGTTTCTCTATCAAAATTGTTTTATTTGTAAATGATGAGATGGTACATACTTCATACTTTGTCAAAATGCTCATATAAATAGCACATTTATCAATATTGCTCTTATTCACTTAATTATTAAACACTATATTATCAACACTGTGTAGATATGCTGTTGCAGTCGATCGTCACTCCTACATGTAACTTCAGCCAACACGATTCTGAATTGGTTAGGTGATGTCAGTTAACTCAGACAAAAAGTGTGAGTTGTTTTGGGAATGTAGTGGTTAATACAACCACCCTATCTCCAAATATGTCCATGATGATTGAGTTAGGTGGGATCTGTCGGGTCAGTTCCAAAACCATCTCAGTGATCTGTATGGCCAGCTCACGCTGTCTAAAGTCATTCTTGTAGAGGCTCTTGGCTACATTCATATCTATTCAGTGGTGCGTCAACTCTCAGCCCAACAGCAGATCTACCCTCTGACTCGAAGCCAGAGTTTCACACATCTCGAGTTAACATAAGTTGACAAGTGAGCAGACGAGAGAATCCACACAATCCCAAGTGTGTCATGACAATCTCGTTCTCCAGCCACAAGATGCCAGAGCATTGCCTTTAAACCAGATTTTCCTTTCAATGTGTTCTTACTGGATGTTGCAAGAAGATATATGTTGTTGTTAGCCCCTATAGATAACAGCAGCTTTCAGGTTGAAAGTTGGGTAGGGGGCCGAGGCCGACCCGCAAACATGAGTTGCTATTGAAAAGGCTGCGGTGCAGGAGGCTGGTCCCCAAGACACCGGCTTACGCAAACAGCCTGGCATCGGTACTGGAGCAATGGCTGGAGTCACTGAGCTAGACAAAGTTAAAGTTGTTGGTATTTCATGATGATGTTAGAGGAACCTATGCTCAAGGAGTACAGCCTTTCTACAAATGGGTCTCAACCATCTACTCATCAGGCTACCTCACAGAGATCTTATACCATATCTATATATTCCGCCATCCACAGCCAAAGGCCAATTCCAATGGATTCCATACACTAGGTCAAAGTGACCTAAGTGATAACAGATGGTGGCACGGACAAGTCCACGCACACTTTCTCAGGAGTAGGAATCAATAGGACCACTGCAGGATGCATGAGCTACAAATGTATGTCTACCATTGCAGATTGCAGTGGAAGATCATCAACTCTCTTTCATCATATTGAATGCATTACGGTACGGGTTTGCGACCACAGTCCTGGGTGTGGGTATTATCGTGGACAATATCTTCTGTGCAGATACTTATACATCCTTGCAGATCTGGAGCTACAAGTAAGCTCATAAGGTTGAGAAAAGGGGTTTTGCAATTGATCAAATATGGTCTGATCAATAAATAAGCAAGTAGTAACACTTCAGCTGACTGTTTACAGCTGTGTTTCTTGGAAAGCACAACACACAGAGCATATAAAATTGCCCACGGAGGATCATTAGCACTGCGGTCAGATCCAATTAATCATCAAACCAGATGTACTTGGTACAGGAGGATGGGGAAAAGTTCTCAGTACCCGCACATGTGCATGGTCTCAGCTGCTTGAGATACTGCATGATCTCTGCACCATCAAACTGGATGGTGATGACAACATAGGAGCCAAAAAATGATGGGTGTACAGCTGATGTCAGGCACCTTTGGAGTAATCTTTGAAGATGTGAACTGCCAGACATTCATGTATGCACGCACAACCCCAGGGAAGACCACTGACTATACAGTGACGAATACTTTAAAGTCATCATGATAAAAAGTAGGAACACCCCAGCAGGAGCCAAATGTAGCATTAGAGGACTCAATGACTGAGGACTTCAATCAGAAGTTCCTCCTTGGGCATGTCGACGGAGAGGCTGTGCAATTGCCCTTTGGACGACTGAGACGTTTCCCAGACTCATCAGCCCTATATCTCAGACTTGCAGTAGTTGATCTTGTAGTTGCAGTGTCAACAAAATTGTCTGTGTGGATCTATAAAACCACTCCATCAGCCAGGAAGGACGAGTGTAATTCATGCTGCTTCAACCCCAGTGGATAATAGTGGTTTACTGACTGCTCCTCATTGTGTATCATTTCTAACATGTGCACCACTAGTTTGAGTACAGGTTACCTGTATGACCTTATGGTGGTAACATTCCTTGGCTTCACGAGGGCTCCCAAGCATGGGGGACTTTTGTACCAGAAGTGGCTATCCTCAATTAGGACTGTTTTGTTTCAATGAAAAATAATCATCAAAATCAGTGTCTATAATTATCAAGGGTTCACCGATAATATTTATAATCAGTGACTATCAGCCTATTTTTTGCAATTTAATATTTTTAAATGTCTGGACCAGTTTACTAACATTATGGATGTGACAATTCTATGGAAAAAACAATTCTAAGGAATAAATATGTATTTCTTAATCCATCGCACATATGTGGATGTTATAAGTTAATGATCTAAGGCCTCGAGTCTGTCTTCTTATCTGAAGAAACAAGAAACAAGCATCACCATAAATATACATCGATACCACTAGTTGAAGTTAGCTATATGCCATTCAAAACACACTGTCAGTATCATATGTAAGGATGGTGGTTGGGATAAGTTAAACTCAAAATAGTCAATAGATATATAATGGCCTGAGCAAATTTGAAGAATTATGGAAAATTCTAAGTTTTTTTTTTCAAACATGAGTTACATATATATGTGAAGATTATGAAAATTCTAATAACACAGTGTTTTTATCAATTTTTGATGTGATGGTATTAGTTTTGATTATAGACAATCCACATGATTTGGCTCAATATAGTTTTTGCCGGATCTAGCTCATTGCTTTTGTTGTTGTGTTGTTTCTTTATATATAATTTATGTTGCAGTGTATTTCTTGTCTTATATATTCCAGATTTCAAGATTTTATAAATCTATTTCTTATGGCTAAACAATATTTGTGTCATTTCTCTTACAAAATTTACAGAATTCTTCCTAAATTTTTTGGGGAAAATTAATTGTCTGAAATTTCCCTAAAATTTCCCAAATTTAAATTCACTGAAAATTCTTGCAAACATTTTTGTTAAGCAAAATTTACTGATTTTGACTGAACAGTAGCAACCTCCCAAAAAGGGATTTTAGTTTTCATTTATCTTTCATCAGTTTCTAAAGAAAATTATATTGTTGCCAATTATTAAATACTACCTTCCATCTCTTTAGAATATAGCCACAACTTGATGTCCTGTTCATTAACACTCTTCCATTCAATGTTGGTGCTAACAACTTCGACTGCCTGCTTGAAGGCTGGTGCAGCTGAACCCTGCTCCTGGTTCTCCGCCATGAAATGTTTCAGTTCCTCCAGCTTTTCGTGTGTTGAGAAGCTCTCCGTGACAGCATGAACCATTCGTGAAAGAACAAACATCTTAGAGCCAAACCTAAAATGGCAGGAAAAGCAGCAAGTATGAATTAGGCATTGAAATTTTAATATTTCTCGTCTGATCCTTGTACCACAGCAATGTATATTATGTTTATAGAGATAAGAACAAGGCAGAAGTGATGCATTACTTGGGATAAAAGAAGTTTTTCCAGTTGTCCTTGAAGAACCGCCATGCAATGTCTGCTCCCAGTGGATTTCGCGCCACGGCTCCAATCACATAGAACACGTCCTGGTCCCGGATCAGCCCGGCCTCGTCTCTCATTCGCTCGAGGTAGCTGCAAGAATCATAATCCAGGTGACATGATAAATAGTATGATCGACCAGCTCTCTGACGCAGCTAAAACACATAGAATTTAGCTATCAGTAGTTTAACCATAAGAAAAGAGCGCAGAAATATAATGACTGAAGTAGAAAAATATCTCAATGATAAATATATGATGATAGTATTTTCTATTTTAATCTATAATTAGCCATTGCATACACTCTGCACTGCATAGTGAACACCAACCAAAAATCTTTAAAAAAACGTTTAAACAATTAATTCTATAAAGATTTCCACCTACACCCACACTCTCTCACATTCATTAACATCCTCTATATTATATTAGGGATTTTTAGATGATGTCTAGCTTGACGGCATTGATACTTGCCTTCACCAGTGAGAAGAGACAGATACTACCTACTTAGCCCAGCCTATATCAGTATAATTTGTTACAGTTAAGGAGAAAATCAAAAATGTATGAAACTATACCAACACATTTCATTCTTGATTTAAAATTACGGTGAAAAAGGACAGGTAAAAGCAATTTACTTCATAAGGATCCTTTCACTAGAGGCATAGCCAAGAGCCTGTAGCAGTAAGGTTTTTTCGCTGGCCACATTGCTGTCTTTGTATTTCTGGAGGGCGAAGTCCCACTCTTTTTGGCCTCCAGCCTTTATGCCGTAGCAGGACACCACGGTGGCCAGGTTGCCACTCAGTCTGGAACATGCAAATACTGCTCGCTGCAAATCAAAATTAATAAGATCTATTATGCTTGGAACACAAATATATCAAAAAAAATGATTACAGCTAGAGTACTGCAAATGTCATTGAAAATGAATGAAATTAGTCAAAACAAAAAAAATTGTAGTGAAAAGTCAACACACGTGTCTCCCTCCATCCACAGAGCGTAGTGGTGCTTGACTTTACTCAAACAATCCGCGTTACCGAAGTCACACGCCATGGAGAGAATCAGCGGACGCAGTCGTCTGTGGTACAGTGAGATACAAAGAAAAAAAAGTATCTAACAACTCTAAATGGAATCAGCAGACGCAGTCGTCTATAGACTGGCAGGGAAGACAGGAAAAGATATTTGCAAGTCTACATTGTAAGAAATATTTCAAGTAAATAAGATATAGGATTAATTAATTCTGTTTTTCCCATCATTTATTTGTGGAAAAAAATCTCAACTAGGAATGCACCTCAACTACCTACAATGAAGGAGGCATTTTTGTAAAAGCATTGACAACCCCAGAGTGCTGCCAAATTGACTTATATCAAAGACTTCAAATATTCCATTTCTTTCCAATGAAGGAAGGCTGTTTTTTTAAAAGTCTATCATTCAGCAACACATTTATGCAAAATTACAAATAAACACATTGTCCAAATAAATTATAAAAGTTTCTAAATGCCCCAAATCAAATCAATATATAAAAAGTTTATCAAAAAAATATTTGCTGTATGAGTCAAATTAAAGTCTATAATTCACACACTAAAAGTCTCAATAAATATAAAAATATGTACTAAAAATTTAAAATTAGAGACCTCCCTTAACATTTAACTTAGCTTAAGTGTATGTATTTTGAGCATGTTTCTACTGTTGTAATCTTATGAAATTACTGTAGTGAAAGATATTTATAAACTGGATTGCAGCATCGTATGTGTTTGATGTTCAGTAGGTCTGTTAACACATGTACTCAATAAACGCCCACACCTGGGGATAACTATTTATGCAGGGGAAATGGACAAAATAGGCATTTCTATGGTTGAGTCATTTACAAAGTTCAAATTTTACCCTCCTCGAAGTTGTTTGTAGCAAGTTTACTCTAAATTTATAGTTTAACTTAAGAAATTTTTGACCCCTAATTGAAACTGCGCCCTAGTTCCATTTCCCTTTCATTTCAGAATGTAACATAACTTTTAATAGTTGAATTTTTCTAAAAAGACTACATGAAAAATGTTTTCTATCACATAAGAAAGGCAAATTGAAAATTTAATCAAAATCAACATTTACAGAAATTCATGTAACATTGTCCAAATAAATTATACCTGTCTAAATGCCCCAAATCAACATCTTCCATTTCTTTCCAGTCCGAATAAGTGCTGTATGGTTTTAGTAAAAGTCTCATCATAAATATCTGCAAAATATGTATGCAATTTTATGAAATAAAAGGTTTTTGTGTGTCACACGTATGTAGAAATATATACATAAGAAAATAAAACTCAATAGATTATGTGGTTGTCACGTTGATGTATTAACATAGGCAGACTACAGAAAAATATAAACTGTATCACAACTTTAAGCCCACCATAAATAAATGTCATTTTCATAAGGTTTTTGAAACCATAGTTGTACATCTTTTTTTTAAAAAAGTTTTTCTGCCTATGATTATTAACTCTACTGTTGAGCTGCATTATGAAGATGGACGTACATTGAAGTGCTCTTTTATATCGCTGGATTGCAGCATCGTCTTCATATGTTTGATGTTGCGATTGAGCGTGGTCCAAGGCACATACTCCTCCTCAGGACGCCCCATGTACTCGATGGCTCTCAACGCCCACACCTGGGGGATAACGCCCGCCCTGCATGGCGGAAATGGACAAAAATAGGCATTTCTATGGTTGCAGTCATTAACAAAGTTCAAATTTAAGTCTATAATTCACACACACAAAGTCAGTGATGTATAGTGACTAAGGCTGCTAGGCTACTAGAGTATATATAGTATTATAGGCGCCAAAGTAGGTGATTGCGCAATATGATCTCTCTAGTGTATATCACGGATTTTCGTTTCAACCCCCCCCCATTCTGACTGCCCCCTGCCCTCACAAATAATGACAGCTCCCTAATGGCTATTGGCTAGATAATTAAAGCACAGCTTTATGCCAACTCCTTATGCAAGTCCAGGACGTAAATACTATCATCAATAAGAATTCAAAACAACACTAAACCTCGCCTGTTCAACTCACGAGGAATATTACAAAATAACACAGTAATCAAATAATAGTAACACTTATTCACTAATAAAAAATATATGTTATAACTTGATTCTTCTTTCACAAAGTGTTCAATACCTTCCCAAGTTAAAGACGTCATCAATGATTTGTGCTCTATTGTTTATATTTATTTTCTGAAAATTGCAATTATGTTTGTTTCAAATCTAAGAATTAGAAATGATGTTGCTGCCACAGACTATGCTATTGATAGAACCAATTCAAATATAAAGTAGCCACTATAACTGCTATAATTCAAAGGTTATTGAATAGATCATATATATCATAAGAGTTATAGTCAATATATTTTTATTTTACACAAGAAATATTTCTAAAAATTCTAAAAAACATTCTAAAATTGTAAAAAAAAAATTCTAAGTTCTGATATAAAAATTGTGTCACTATGATGTGTGATCTTAATTAATGTGAAGATTTTTTAACATCATAAATCACATACTGTTCATATAAAGAAACGCTGGATCACTCTCAAAATAATCAAGTGAAGATTTTAGCAAATAGTTTTTTCGTAAAAAAAACAATTTCTAATTAAATGACAACCTCGAAATATGTGTTTCTCCCTTTTGATACAAACAAAAAAGTATGAAAATAAACGTACCATATGGTCGTTTTTGAGCTGGGTAAAGATTGCATTCCAGTTACTTTTGTCATAATTTACTCTGTAGTAGAATCTTTGTCCAACATTACCAATAATCCATTTAGGATCTGGGGTGGTGGAAATATTTTCTGAAATGATAAAACAGTGCAGTTTACACATGGATTTAGGTTAAATGTTAAGTAGTAGAAATAATGTTTAAAATAAACATGTATCGTGTAATGTGGAAATAATCTAAGTGGGATCCTGATGATCTTACTGTATTTTTCATCAAGCTGCATCCATTCGAGCTGAGGATTCTTGATTTCATGCTCAGTCGACTGGTCAGAGAAAACTGTCAGTGGAATGATCCATTTATACCTGAAATTAAATCTATGTTTATATAAGGATCTGCAGCCCAATATTTATATTTTAGATACATCTGTGACACAGGACAAGAAGAGAAATCCAAATCTAGTCCAGAAAAAAAATCAAGTTTAAATTTTGGAATTGGATGTACAATTCTCAAACATCTTCACAAAGTCGTAATTTACAATTATTGTGTTATGTTATCTTTTATCCAATGTTTCGAGATATAGACAGTGTAACAACTTGTCTGATGTAAACAAATAAATGAAATAAATAAATTACCAACCTACTGATTTGACTACAACTACTCACTATGATTAATGGTATAAATGTTTCAACCTTTGCCGACTTTGGCCCATTGCAGACTTTTGCATAAGATTTATTATCACGCTAAAAATAGCTTCAGTGACATCTTTAGATCAGTCAAAAAGAGGAATTTAGTAAAGCTCATTGAAGGGTTACAAAACCCATAACTCACCATCATCATTACCTATGATAAACAAAACAAGTCTGCACTTCTATGGACCTAAATAATCTATGAAGCAGAGCAAAAAACCATTACCCAAACTCTGAGTGCTGCACCTCGTCCTTGCTGCTGGGCTGTTTGTAGAGGAAGCGCTTCTGTGAGACGGTCACTGTGCCGTTGCCGGTCAGTGAGAAGGTGACCACGGGGTAGCCCATCTGGTGGATCCACGGCCGCATCACCTCAGACACGTTCACTCCACCGGCCTCCTGGACAGACAGGGCACGGTTTTCACTATGTCATTTGTTCCGTTTATATGCACATAAAAGAGAGGCTTGTTCCTTCCAGTTATATTATGAACTTACATCAGTTGGCGAGCTTGATATTGGCTGCCTTGGGCATTTTACTGGTCTTTTTGCAAGCAATATATACTCAATATATACTCATATGGTTGATGATCTAGAGCATTATGATTACATTAACATTACCTTTGTAAGTGCATTAAAGAGTTTTGTGTGTGATGTAACTCCATATCGGTCTTTATTCAAGTAGTTCTGAGAAGAAAAAAACATTGATGTTAATTCCAGTGTGTATTTGATCATTGAAATTTAGTTTCATATATTTTAGTTTTGTGTTTGATAATTGCCAATATTTCTGCAAAATTTTTCGGAAATTATAAAGATGAATCTCATATTAGTTTTCCTAAATATACTGTAAATATAGAAATAAAATATACTAAAGATACTGAATAGATAATTTTGCTATATCCCATGGTTTGATGGATGCAGATATAACTTACTGTGATTCCTCGTTTGAAATTATCTTCACCCATGAAATAGTTGATCATGCGGATGACAGAAGAACCCTACAAGGACAGAAACATGGACTAGATGATGCCAGATTTGTAATGAAAAAATATGAAAAAAGTAGACACTGAATATTATTACTAAATTCTGAATATCTTTGAAATGTGCAATTAATCCTGATGGATGTGCAAAAAAAGAAAAAAAGACAGAAAAAAGAGGTTGTTTGAAATGGGATGTGAGAAAAATGGCTGAAACCGCCTGTGAGTTGTGGGATAACGACCCTAAAAAGAAGGATTACAAAAAAGAAAAAAAAAAAAGGATGTGGGAAACAGGACTGAAAAAATAGGAATATGGTATTTCTTGATCCTTTAAACCCATGTCACCCACTTGGGACCCATACCTTGTAATAAGCGATGTAGTCAAACACTTTAGACCCATACCTTGTAGTAAGCGATGTAGACAAACACTTTAGACCCATACCTTGTAGTAAGCGATGTAGAAAATTTTAGACCCATACCTTGTAGTAAGCAATGTAGACAAACACTTTAGACCCATACCTTGTAGTAAGCGATGTAGTCAAACACTTTAGACCCATACCTTGTAGTAAGCGATGTAGTCAAACACCTGGCTGATTTGGTCTGGGTGGTGGACGGGCTGGTACACGGGGTGGGAGGAGAGAGCTCCGTCCTCCACCATCACTTTCTGCAGCTTCCCGCTCACAAACTGGCCCTCCTACACCACAACATTTACAGGCTCAATTCTTCATTAGAACAATATTTCTAACTTTTACAGACACTGATAAGTACCCATTCTATCGTCTAAGTCAAGTCTCTGTGTTGTCATGATGGGTAAAGCTTTTGAGACACTTGGCCTATGGACGAGCATTCTCAGTCACCCCAGTTATTGCTTTCAATTGCATTTACATTGAGTTTGTTGATATTGATACGTAAATCTTAGTTAGGATAGGTACAATTTTCAGGTTACTCTTCCTTTGGACAAGTATGGTTTTTATTTGAGCAATATTTCTACATTTGCATCCTTCTTTAAATTTCTACACGACATATTAAACATAATAAACTACATTCAAATAATTCCATCATATTCTACACTCCTAGCAGGGGTGGGATAGAGATATGCCGAACGAAATTTATGGAACCACCATTTCCAATTGCCAACTGTAATAATCGGTTTCATACTTTCAAGAAGACTGAGTTCCTGATTATTGTATATAGCTCATGACAAGGCTAGCCTGCTGCCTACCATCTGCCAATATGACACGTTGGCGTCTGCGTTCCAGTGCTGACTGTCCACACCCAGATTCTCCATGTACGACGCAAAGCCCTCGTTCAGCCACAGGTCGTCCCACCAGCCACAGGTCACCAGGTTGCCGAACCACTGTGTGGCGCAAAGTGGGGGCATGTTTATGTGTGTTTGCTGCTATATTGTGGCATATTTGAAAATAAATTTCAGTCTGTTAGACTGACTAATAGAATAGCTATAGTCATAAAAGTTTATGTGTGATATAAAGATATAATTTTGAATAAAATTAGATAGTCATAATAGACTGACTAATATAGAATAAAAAATTTATGTGTGTTTGGTGCTATATTGTGGCATATAAAGATAACGATTTGAATATAAATTTCAGTCTGTAGACTGACTAATAGAATAGCTATAGTCATAAAAGTTTATGTGTGTTTGGTGCTATATTGTGGCATATAAGGATAGCGATTTGAATATAAATTTCAGCCTAATAGACTGACTAATAGAATAGCTATAGACATAAAAGTGTGTAGTATTCTTGATAAATATAGTTTGGTGCTATATTGTGGATTATAAGAATAAGGATAACGATTTGAAGATAAAATTCAGTCTAATAGAATGACTAATAGAATAGCTATAGACATAAAAGTTTGTAGTATTCTTGATAAATATAGTTTGGTGCTATATTGTGGATTATAAGAATAAGGAAAATGATTTGAAGATAAAATTCAGTCTAATAGAATGACTAATAGAATGGCTACAGACATAAAAGTTTGTAGTATTCTTGATGAATATATAGAGCATAGATCCCACCATGTGTGCGAGCTCGTGTGCGATAACGTAGGCGACATTCTGGCGGTCGGTGGCAGACGACAGGCGGTCATCATAGAGAAGCCGTGTCTCACGGTACATGATCAGCCCCCAGTTCTCCATCGCGCCAGCACCAAAGTCAGGGATTGCCACGTGCACTGTACAAACACGCATGTACTAGATGAAACATAATCTCTAAGACAGCCAAGGGGACTTGTTTTAAGTACATTGATTAGTTTGTTTTTCTTATAGATTGCTATCAACAATGCAGAGAACTTTTCAAATTATCAAAAACAAATTTGATTTTGCGTTAATTCTGAGACAATTTAAGATCCTCTTCACTGTACCAAAATTTGGTATAGAAATATCAACCTAAAAGAATAATAAAATTTAAAAATCCGTTTGGTACATTTATTTACTTAATAGCACATAGGCACAACTTAGTAAACTGATGATATGTTCAATAAGATATGGAAATTATGTTTCCATTTGAAGAATGATGACACTCAGCTCCTAATTGGATTTGAAAGGTAATTGGCAAAACCTTATTTTCTGAAGGCACAAACCTGTCTTAGGCAGCGGATAGTCAATGTCATGATACTGCTCAAGGAAGTCCTGAATGGGCGCTGCGAGCTCGTTGGCATATTCTGTCTGACTCTGAGCGCTTGACCTAGCACATATGTACACCTGAAACCAAAAACCTCATGTAATGCGCTCACTATCAGACTCGTAACGCTGGTTCTTGTATTTAGCTTTATTGTTGATACAATTGAAGATCAACCACTCTACAACTCTTATATAGGGAGACTGGCTGAGCCTCTGTTGCTCAACTAGACTAGTTGAGATGCATTCCTTCATCATGTCAAATCCATAATCTTATTCAGAGAACATTATACAGTATAGAGATATGACAATACTAATTGCTGTGATATATTTCAAAGGCTTGGAGGAGAAAAACTTATAAGCTTGGACCAAGCGTCATTATCTGAACCCTAGGTTTCGACTGGCAACAATTTTTATAATGCATGAAATTAAAAATATGACAAAAGAATTGTGCCCACTTATTCATGGAAAAACTGGACATGAAAATGTCCATTGGATGCAAAAACTATAAGCCACGACTTGAAAGCTTTATCTTATTCAAGTTGTTTCAACTAGTAATGTTCAATGGGGGCCATAATCATGCAACAAACTTGAAATAGGCTGACATCATTTTTTGTGAAACCCTTCTAGTCATGCAAGAAATAATTTGCTTTGTTGTACATATAATGCACCGAAATGTAGTCTTTAGAAGCTGTTTATTTACCATCGTTCCCTTCTTGGTGCTGCTATTCTTGCACACAAAATCGTCATGCACAAGGAAAGCGAGCAGATAAGTTGACATCTTGGGGGTGGTTTCATAGACATCAGCCTCCCAATCCCCACCACTGAAATATTGGTAACAATTTATGGTTTTTTAAATAAACCATCATACGAAGAAAAATTATACAAATAATACTGAATAGCATTTTGCTGTTCGTAACATCTTAATGAATCAAATTGCAAATTGGTGATTAAATGAATTAACACCAACTCTATGCTGCCCAGCACAGCCTGGTTTACTTGGTCATGTCAGTCATACGTAGACCACGCCCAGGTCAAATAGATGTACCTGGCACCGAGTGTGTGCAATCAGACTGTCCTGGAGTATGAGCACCGAGGAAACTACATGTCAACGTGTGCAACAAAAACAGTCCACTAAATAGTTCAATCCAGTTTTATCATTGGTGTGAAACAAACCATACTATACTTTGTCAAGTATTGTCTTTGTATCCCAGCTTTTCCCAAATAACTTTCTTCAATCTTAACCAAATTTCAAAAACTTGTCTTGCTTGGTGCAGGGTAAAAAAGGGCTTGCTCAGAGGATGACAAAATAGTCCAGAATATGTTTTATATACTAATAAAATGTAAAAATCATGCTTATTTTCGAGAAGTATTCATAGGACCTGCACAAAGTCATGCGTACGGTGCATCTTTATGTAATCTTATGAAGTAAGGTTAAGGGTCATTATGGCATATTATCATATTGTGCTGGATTGCCGTTAACCATGGTATATGGTCGAGAAAACCGCTATCTAAACTGTAAAAATGATTACTGGGCAGACTATAGTCTGGTTCCTCCCTCAAATCTAGCCCAGCCCATTCTTGTCACCTGTCCTTGTGACTTACAGTTGATCAGTACGGCTGATGGGCATGTTTCCCATGGTGCGGTGGGTGACCTTCCTCTCCAGGGTCACACTAAACGTGGCCTTGAGCGCCGGCTCGTCGAAGCACGGGAACACACTGCGAGCGTCTGTTGGCTGCAGCTGGCTCGCTGTGATGTACTTCCTGAACATTGCACAATACAGTGGGGATATAGAAGGTGCTGTTTTACAACGAATAGGATGCCGCTAATAATAGGTTTCTACTCTTTTCAATGGCTTATCCAGTTGGGTGCACTTGTTTTGTGTGAGATTTGATGTAATTCAATGCATGCATTTCATTATACAGTAAAATGAGACAGAGTTTTATAATGTTCAATGTGATTTTCATCCTTCCTAAACAGGGTTGAACATAGTTCTATATTCATATATCACATTCACTCAATAATTCACACCTGATTAACTCTCAAAACTAAAATGTCTGGACAAAATGAGGTATAGATCATCTTGACAGTCATTATTTCAGGATCAAATATTATGGACTTTACATTGGCATTATCTGACTTCACATTATCTGTTTAGCTAAAGAAGGTCAAAATCATTTAAATGTTTTAAAACTGGCACAAGAATTAGTATGCCTGGCACTAGCGAGGACAAGCCTTGATAAAGTAATACTAGTTATTGTAAAATTTGTCATGTAAGTATGTAAGTTACGGCAATAAATTGAGTACATACGTGTTGTTCTGGTCTGTATACGTGCTCCAGTAGAGCCCAGTGAGGGAATTCTTTAAGGGGCCCTTAAACTCCAAGTAGATGTAATAGTTTTTGTCCACAATCAGATTTTCTGTCATGTGTATCTTGTAGAATTCATTGGCTTTATCTTCACTTACATTAGCAAAAAGTTCTAAAAATTGAATGAAAAACTAGCGCTATGAATGTAATAAAATGTTACAGTAAATCTCCATAATAAGTTCTGCCTTGAGACATTGTCAACAATGGAAATTCCCCAAACTGATTGGATAGCTTCAAGCTCCATCATTTCATGAACCCAAAATGTTATCAAACTGTTAATTGACCACAATGGGTACGAAAATTAAAAAAAAAAATACCTTTGAAGTTCCTTCTAACATCAATGTTGATTCTAACTTCACTATTACTTTTGAGTCATCCACCGTCAAATCTCTCGTGTGTAGCGTTACCACATCTGTAGCTTCTTTCACATTCACAATGATTGTGACGGAGCCATTGAACATGAAGTCGCTGGTATTGGCCTTGTACATGTCTGGTCTGAGCTTCAGATCATAGTCAATAGGTATAATACTGGTGGGCAGGAGGGGGCTGTCTCCTTTACCCGGGGACTCCTTGGTCTTTGCTGTGCTGGTTTCAATGCCTGGAGTCTCTGTTGTCTTTGCCGTGGTCTCTCCAATCGCTGGTTTCTCTGTTGTCATTCCTGTAGAGCCCTCATCTCTGTGGTCATTCCACAGGCATTTTCACAATCAGACATGCTGTCAAACATGTTTCCTTCTATGTTTCCACAACCGCCCCAAATGAATTCTTCACACTTTCCACTTACAGGATCGTACGACCACTTTGGAATATACGCATAGCATATGCCGATCTGAGCGAATGGCTTCTTGCATCTTAAGTGTGGTGCTAGGAATGGATAAAGAAATCCCGTAATATCTACATTTTACGCCTATATTTATTTGATTTTTTGACTAAATTCTTCAAATTCTTAAATTAAAGACAAAAGCAATCAGAGTGGAAAATTATTATTATCAACTACTATAAATGGCAGTATTTATATACTTAAGCTTGTTTTGTTGTTATTAGGGGCTCACCTATTGAATGTGAAAACCTCACAGTTTAGTTGGAGGCATGAATCCTGACAGTTTCGTACAATGACGGCAAACAATACTTCTATGCCAACGGCGTCAATAACATTTGTGCCACTCTCAAGAGAAAAAGTGTCTGTGCATTTAGAAACCTCTGAAAAACATTGGATATTACATCACAAATCTAATACTGATACTGTGACAACATGAGATATGATAACACGTTTTACTAACCATTTCAATCAAATCTGATGTTTTATGGTTGTCTAATAACGCCCTTTTCCTATTTATACATTTTGTTGTCTATCAAACTGTCATAGGGATCGGTACAATGCTTTTCAGTGGTGCTATTTCCTCATCACATGCTGCCAAGCAGGTGACAAAATGCATTAATGCATTCAACATCATACCGATGATGACCCCCCCCAAATTGGCTGTTGTGTGGATCCTTAACATGGGCAATGTTTAACAACAGCTACGTTGCAATGAACTCCAAACGTGATCACTTCCTGCATTCCATAGACTTATACTCACATACAAGCTTGCAGACTAAAAATTGACCTTTTTATTACCATGTTAATAATTGATAACCATTATGTATTCTTTGTACTGTATTTGTTCTGCCTTTGCTTGTATTCTTATTTTATCTGCGGTTTTCGGACAAGGAAACTAGATGGTTTGAAAACTTTTAAATAGAAATTCAAAAATATTACTAGGGTGATATCACGCAGCATTAAAGAAAATTCAAAAACAAAATGAGACCAACCACCGGTGTACCAGATACATAGAATTTTTAGCATAGAATGATTGCAAGAGCAAGTACTATACAGACAGAATAATGCATAATGATAATCTTCTCGGCCATATGCCGACATACTTGCGGCCGACTGTTCACTACAAATTATCAATATACAAACCAATATGTAACCATCGATAAGCAAATATCATCGGTGAGTAATATGAATAGATGGTGATTGGGTATGCAAAGAAAATTATAATTTCGTTGCTGTTATGAGACTGACATATAAGATAATATGCATTAGATTTCATACCTTTACATACGCACGTTTCACAACCACGTTCATCCATTTTGTATCCATGGGAACACAGATTGGTGCACATGGGAATGTCACATGGAAAGGCTGAAAATGGACAGATTACACTTCGATAAGTCTAGAGCATTGCATGTATTTATATAAAAGTAGACAATAGTGATTTGTTGTGCAAGAAAGAGATATATTTTCCGAGCTTTCATACCTTTGCATGAGCAAGTCGGACAGCCACGGTCATCCTTTTTGAACCCATGGACACACTCATACGCACATTTAGGTCTGGCACAAGGCTGAGAGAAGGGGGGCGGAGCAAGTGGGCCTGTAGCTGCAACGAAATTTTTTTTCATCATATTTAAAAGTGACGCAGCAGCTTTTTTAAATGTCTTACACAACGCAAAGATACATAACATATTTGGAGACTCCGACTATTATGCTCCACCGATATGTAAGTCACTTTGAATGTACAGTACTACTGCATACTACTCATTCAACCGGCATGTACACAAACTTTGTTAGCTTTGTCATACTTTAAACGTTGACATTATTCTTGTGTCGACCACTTCTACGTTACCAGTGAGTTATTTGTTGTGAATTGTAGTGCCGTCTGTACAGTCTGTCGTGTCAGCGCTGTCTGTTCTTTGTCGTTATCAATGCTCCATCTCTTATAATCAGCTACCATTTCTTCGGTCATGTTTTTCTGAAGTTGAGCAAACAAGGATCCGTCTCCTAATTCATCATTTATTTGTGCTACCTTTAGGTTTGCATCTGCAACATCAAAGACATCAGCAAATTTTTCGAAGTCTTTCCAGCCTCCATTCTGTAGAGGTTTCACTTTTCTCTAGGACCAAAGCCAATTTTCTGCGTTTTCCTCCAATTATATCTAATCTCTCTTTTGCAGTTGAATACTCCTCAGCTGAATGTCCAAGCTCGTCAACAGCTCGAAAAACATCATCACTCAAATATTGACGCAATTGTAGAAGTTTATATTCAGGAGTGGCAGGTGCTGCATCAATACAGCTGAGGAAAGCAGATCGCCACCATTCGAAAAGACTTTTGCCACCATTGAATACTGGAATAGTGACATGCTTCAATTGTTTCCATAGATCATTCCCTAATTCCTCCTCCTTGTTATTTGGTGAGTCCTGACTTGAATACTTCACATGTTGTGGTGGTGATGTATTCTTGAGGTGCACTAGTAGTACTTTTTAAGGCCAAGTTGAGCGTTGAGATCCCTTTCAAGTGCTGCTATACATTCATCCATCTGAAACTCGACTTCTTTGAGCCGTTCATATTCCCTCTTAATATTGTGTTCTAGCATCATAATTCTTAGCTTAAAGTCTTCATCAAGTAGAATTTTTGCTTTTTGATACTGTTTTTCCTGGTTCTGTACCTCAGCTTGAACTCTATCAACCATTTGCTTGGCTCTGACCTCCTGCTGTTCGCTCCAAGCTACCTTACCTGATGCAAATCTAGACTCCTCTTCTATCATCCTAGCATCTACGTGTTCCTGGCCATTTTGTTCAGCCGTTTGAGATTCAACATGGAGTTTTTCAATTTCTGTGCACAACTTATTAAGTTTCTGTTGATCTCCTTGATTCTGACTAATGTTGCATATCTTTTGCATGATTGTAATGGCAGTGGCTTCTGCGTCGACCATGGAATACATCAACATCCTAACTGCTCTGCGGCTTGGTAATACTTCTTCCAGCTCTAATAATAGCTTATTTTTCATTTCATTAAATGCATATTTCTTTATGGTCTTTTCTTGTTTCAGAATTTTCAACTCTTCATCCTTGGTCGAAGGTTTTGTAGCACTGTCAGTGATACTGCCATCGGTCTTCAATTCTAGATCTTTCCGGTCAGGGTTTATTTCAACTTTGACATTATCATTGCTGACTTCAACTATGCTAGTGACAGTTTTACCTGTATCCGTACTCAAACTTTCCTCATTAAAAGACCTCTTCACTTTTCAACCTCCCTCTGCTACCATTTGTTTTGCAGTAAAATAATAGCTATGTTTTTATTTTTTCTAATAATGCAAACAAATCAGGTAAGAAATACGGTATAGTTTTAGGGTATGAATAAATGACATGAAACATAAAAATACAGAAAATCTTAGCGAAATATAAAATTACAATATAATACATAATGTCACCTTGTAGCTCTTCTACACCACCCTTACACCTTTTCCTTCTGAACAGGTCAACAGACATGTCTCTTTCTGTATCCTTACTACTATCATCAGCATAAAATATGTGGCATCGATTGCTTCGTCTAAAAGAATAAATAAAAGACAAAAGCAATCAAATTGGCAAATTTCTATAATCTAGTATCTAGATATTTAAGTTTACTTTTGTCGCTGTCTGCAAAAAAAAATTTAAGAATAAGGAAACATCTATACAACATTTATGATTTAATTATAAAGACGTTTTATATAAACAATAATGATTTTAAGACCCATTGAACCAAATGTTTACAACTCAGTTTTAAATTGATTTGTACACTATGATTTTATTGTATGCTACAATCTCTCAATAACTCTTACCTAAGTGGTTGAAATATGTAATATCTGACTTTAATGTTTGTAAAATACATGCTTACTTACATATTCTAATTTGAGACTTATATATAATAGTAAAAAATATAATGATCTCATGAGACAAAATTGTTTAAACATATTGGTTTGGTTTGTTTATACATAAAAGGAGCAATCGAGCAAACTCACCTGTTGAATGTGAAAACTTCACACTTTTGGAGGCCCAGACATATATGCTGACACTTGGGTCGAATGGTTGCCCACAGTACCTCTGTGCCAACACGGTCAATAATATTTCTGTCAGCCTCTATATCAAAAGTGTCTTCTGTGCATTTAGAGACATCTGAATAAAAGCAACGGATATGACTAACAAATTTAATACCTATATTGTGGTAAATAGAAAAAAAAAATGAACATGAGATTAGAGTGTCAAGCATAAAATCCGATAAAGTGAGGGTAAAGCAGGCAATACCATGTAAACTAGTGCAAGTCTGCTCACAATAAAATCATGAATAGTCTCATGTGATGCTTAGAAAAAAGGAAAAAAAGGCACAGATAGTGAGCTGAGGATGTAAATGCTTCACTTTTATTGGCAAACTGCCTAAATTCTCATACAGGTGATTGACATGAGAATGGATCAAGTTTGAATGTTGTAATTGGAAGTGGTATTGGGACTGCAGCAGAATGCATGTGGTCACTCACCAGATGCTGTGACGTGGCGCTGAGCAAGGTGGCCACGGCGGACTGTGGGCTTACCTGCAACAAAAAAAAGTGAAACTGTCGCATGGCCAATAACAATCCTTACCTATGAGACCATGAGACTCATGCACATATTTTTCCTAAAAGTTCATCATATTCAAAAGTGACACAGCAGCTTTTTGAAATGTCTTACAAATGAACAGCACTACAGAGATTCAAATAACAAACTTTGTTATTTTGTCATTTGTTGAGATATTTTTTTATTACATTTAGAAGACGATATCCACTCTGTGGTTGTTGCATATATTATTTTGTACAATCACTGGCAGCATTGGCAAGCATTCAACTGAGTGAAAGTACACAAACTTTGTTAGATTTGTCAAACGTTTTGAAATATTGATGATATTTTTGTGAATAATGATTTATTAAGAATCATAAGTCTTAATTCAAAGTCAGATGGTCTCAGGTGGCATTCGAACACACCACCATTCAAAAATTGCCTCTAGGAGGTCATGACAGGTCAATCTCCCAAACTGAGAGAATTTCCGATACTATAAAATACATATTTACAAAGTCATCTTGACACAACACAATAAAGTCTTGCATTGAGACAGTTTCCCTGTTCATGACCTGTCAGGTCTGTCCTTGTATACTTGATCGTTCTGACCTGTCTCTGTCCTTGATCTTGTTGCTTATCCTCCAATCACTTTCTCTGTCCAACACACTGACTTCCTCCCAGTCTACCTCATGATTGTTCTGCTTAACATGATCTGTAATTGCACTCTTGTGGATCTGGGTGAGGGATTCTTTTCTCGCTGCTCTGGTGAATGATCCCTTAGTGTTCTGATCCACATCCTTCATATGTTCCTTCACAAGACTGCCCAACTTTCTGCCAGTTTCCCCCACATATACACTATCACAAGATTTACGAGGGATCTTGTAAACGACTTCACACCTCTCAATGTAAGACTTTATTGTGTTGTGTCAAGATGAACTTTGTAAATATATATGGATTCCAACACGATGAACACATTCAAGGATATATTAAATACAAATTAAACCTCAATAGCGAAGTCATAAGATCCTCATACACTGTGATTCTACTGTGGAGGTTAAAACAAACTGAACCTCAAAATACACCCATATTTCACAAATATGAATTTCATTCAAAAAATATGAATACAAAGACCGTTTGTAGTGGCCTCTTTAGAGAGCTTTGGGGCAACAACTTATTGTTTTCAGTGATCCCTTTGTACAGGTGGTCTTACTTGGCGAGCCACCACGTGGCCCCGTCAAAGTGAGGCTGGGTGGTCGAGTCTAATTCATTATATTAGCAGTGGTGCTGCACCATAAATCACTGATAATCGTTATATTACTTGAAAATATTAACATTATATTGCTTCAATTACATCATATTTCTATACATTTTCCCATGTACAATGTAGATGAGCGTATTACTGTGACTTTATCTTCTGCATGTTTTTCTTAATGCCAATATAAACATGCGCGAAAAAAGAAAAAAATTACAATGACAATGACCAATGTTCAGAAAAATTTAAACTATCTAAGATCGATTCAAGCTTAATAAGACTTTTAATGGCTATTATTTCTAAGACTTTTGAAGGATTCACCAACACCCTCTAACTAATATTCAACTTATCCTTGTTCATTGAAAAATGTTTGATGAAATATATATAAAAAAAAAAAAATATTTTCTATTAAGTCCTGTTGCAGCATAATGACGAACTGGAAATGTCAACAATGTAACACATAAGCTACCATGTATATTTCATACCTCTGCAATTGCAAGTTTGACATCCTTCATCATCTAATTTGTAGCCATTGATGCACTCATTGGAACACTGGATCTCAGGACATACAAATTCTTCAGGCATAGAAGAATCTGTATTAAAAGATTCTGAAGTCAACGTATAAAGAGAATATCCTGGTTACATCAGCATTGCTTATCTCATATTTTCTGTTTTCTCGAGGTTGGTTCCATTTCCCACATTTACTTAAAACATCTGAATAAAAGTAACTGATATGACTAAACAATTCAAATTCTGTAATATGACAAAACTAGATAATATAAAAAAACATAAACAGTCTGAATGAACCCTTTAGCATTAATAATTTTCCTATTATGACACGTTTTTTGGACACCATACCGTGACTGAAATAGCGACCCAATCTCATCATTTCTCGAGGTTGGTTCTATTTCCCACATCTACTTAGAAACATCTGAATAAAAGTGCCGTATACGACCATCCATGTACCCATGCTCGTCTAACAAGCCCTCTCCCCTCTTTTTTCTTAAATATCCTTCAGAATTATGTTGTAACTGCACCCTTGTGTAACAGCCCACCCACTCAGTTTGATAAATTTTCAATTAAACAGCCCTGGGCGGTTGGATGGTCATATATGGTATGACTAGGCAATATTCAATATCTATAATATGACAAAATTTAAAACTATAGAAAAACCATAAACAGTCTGAATGCACCTTTTAGCATCAATCAAGCTTTTAAAACAGCAGCACCTAAATTATGGAATAAACTTCCACTGTCCATTCGACAATCCAAAACTCTTGCATCCTTTAAATCACAACTAAAGCACCATTTGTTTAAGGAGGCCTACAAGCGTACATGAACATTTAGTGGAATTTACGCTATAGAAATTGTATTGTATTGTATTGTATTAATAATTTTCCTATAATGACACATTTTTGGACACCGTACCGTAGACTGAAATAATGACTCAATCTTTGCTGTACTATGAGGTTTTATGGGATAAAGAATCTATTTCATTTTTTATTTATTTATTCAGTTTTGAGGTTTTAAGGTTTTTGAGGTTTTTCATTTTGGTGAAAGCCTGCAACTGCATGTACTATGACATGAATATATTGCACATTACTAGAATACAGAATCACGGAACACCTAAAATATTTACGAACCAGTCAGCTAGAGAGCCTACTTGCCTGTACGGACCAATATGAGATTTGTCGAAGCGCGATGTGTGACTAATATCTTAAATTATGTTTTTGAGGCCAAGGAATAACAAAAAACATGTTAGAGATGTTAAGATTAAGTATTCTAGAAATTATGTGAATTTAAGCAAGACATGTCCAGAACGATCTCATAATTTCATAATTTTGAAGATTGTAATTGGGACTGCAGCACAATGAATGTGGCCACTTACCAGGTGCTGTGTCCTCAAACCCAAGGCGGCTACGGCGGGCTGCAGGCTTTCCTGCAACAAACGCTCAGTGAAAATACATTTTGAAGTTGGCAGCACACAGGCAGATGTTATCACATCGTGTTCATATTGTGATGGTTTTCATGTATATTAGTCAATAGTTAATCCATATGATTATACTGTCTACGTGCTAGCCTAGCCCCGGAGATAGAGACTGACCACGAGTCAGCACTGACTGATGTCTACCATGCTTTTGAATAGCCGGGGTGGGCCACTTCTAGTACATATCCATGCGAGGAAAGCAGAAGTCAGTAGAAGATAGTGAATGAAGGCCTAACTCCCGAGGAATTGGGTTGTCTGCCCTATGTCTGCTCAGCATGGAATCTAAGCTCTAAGTGCGGCTAGTTGACTTACTATGCAAGGTACTGAAGTACACGAAGCATAAGTAATACTATACTTAAGAAACAACATAGCCTAAGAAACGACTTAGTCCCTTTGAAAAAGTGACAAGGTTGGAGGTTCTAATCCTAACTAACGCTACTGTTACAGGGTAACCTACTCTTGCATACCCTTTAAGTGACCTAACTTACAAGGGATTTTTGTCACAGTATTCATTATCTGGATAGATGACTCTACATACAATATGGCTAGAAAGTAACGAAATATCAAAAAATCAATATTGTTCAACAAACAATGATAAAGTTGAATGACATGTTTTACATAGCACACATATTTGAATTGGCATTGAAGTACCTTACGGTCAAACATTAAGATTTATGCAAAAACCCAAATTAGATCATCCCTCAAATGCAAGATGGCCACTGTTTTTCAAAATATCTATCTGAAATTATATGTTTGTTTATCTTTCTTTGTATTATAGACTTAATTATAAAATTAGTATCTGAAACAAGTGATTGCTATGAGCATGGATAAAGTTTGAAGAATGTAATTGGAAGTGGTATTGAGACAGCTGCAGAATGAATTTGTTGTGCATGTCCCTTAAAGTGTGGATCAACCACATATTCAAGAAAAGTATTGGAAAACAATTTTATTCTACAAAAATTCAAAGAGAATACTAAAAGAAAACCCTTAGAAAAGCATTGTTTCTTTTTGTTCTTCATATATATGCAAGTGTATCCAAATTGTTAACTTTTATTTTTGTTATTTGTTAGACCCTTAGAAACACATTAAAACCAGATACATTGTCTTGAGGAAGATGATATACATGTAATATGCAGACTCTCACCTCCACGACATCTTTTCCTTCTGAACAGGTCGACAGACACTTCTTGTTTTGTAGCCTGAGGTTTAACATTACTAGATCTAACATATATGCGGCATCGATAGTATTGTCTGAAAGAATAAATTACACACAAAATCAATCAGATTGGGATATTATCTATTGACTAATAAGAGTAGTATTTAGATATTAAGGTTGCTTTTGTCATTATGATCTTATTAGACACAAAACTGTTGGCATGATTTGTTTATACATAGAACCAAAAAGTGAGCAAACTCGCTACCTGTTCAATGTGAAAACCTCACACTCTGGGATGCTCAGGCATGCATCCTGACACTTGGGTACATCGGTGACCCACCTTACCACAATGCCTGGGAGGTCAACAATATTCGTGTCAGCCTCAACAACAAAAGTGTCCCCTGTGCACTTAGAAACATCTGAATAAAAGTAACTAATATGACTAAGCAATTCAATACCTATAATATGACAACATTAGATAATATAAAAAAACATAAACAGGCTCTATACATAATTCTAATCAAATTATGGGAGGGCATAATTTTAAAACTAACTTTAATCAAAAAACTTTATTTTTTGGCAAACATTTTCTATATATTTAACCAAGAAAAACAAAAATAAGTTTACTTCATAGATGTTCATACAATAGGCCAACAAGTAAAAATATTTATGCCTACCAGCACATTTGCAAGTTTGACATCCTCTATCATCTAATTCGTAGCCATTGATGCATTCATTGGTACACCAGGGTACAGGACATGGCAATTCTTCAGGCATAGTAGAATCTGTTGTAAAAGATTCTTAAGTCAACGGGAACAAAAGAAACCCGGTAAATCAATATTGCTTATCTCGTATTGTCTATTCCTTTGAGGCTGGTTCCATTTCTCTTCAGTTGGATTGGGGCATTCATTTTCCGAAATGACTGTCGGAAATCAATCATTCACTTATCTTTCTTTGTATTATGGTTTTAGTCTTTAAACTTATATCTTAAATTGTTGTTGAGGCCAAGGAATAACAAAAAGCAAATCAAACAAATAGCGCGTACGTTTTAAAGCTGGCTCTTTTATCAACGTCTTTCTCTCTAAAGTTTGTTCATACAATAGGCCAACAAGTAAAAATATCTATGCCTACCAACACATTTGCAAGTTTGACATCCTCTATCATCTAATTTGTAGCCATTGATGCATTCATTGGTACACCAGGGTACAGGACATGGCCATTCTTCAGGCATAGTAGAATCTGTTGTAAAAGATTCTGAAGTCAACGGTAACAGTAGAAACCCGGTAAATCAATATTGCCTATCTCATATTGTCTATTCCTTTGAGGCTGGTTCCATTTCTCTTCAGTTGGATTGGGACATTCATTTTCCGAAATGGCCATCGGAAATCAATCATTCACTTATCTTTCTTTGTATTATGGTTTTAGTCGTAAAACTTAGATCTTAAATTGTTGTTGAGGCCAAGGAATAACAAAAAGCAAATCAAAGATATTACAATCCAATATTTTAGAAATTATGTTAATTTATGCAAGACTTTTCAAGAAATATATCATGATTTCATAATGTTGTATGTCTTTATGGTGCCGTTAATCATACATGTATTACTTAAAGATATTTGGTGTTACATAATCATAATGAATATAGTCCACTCTAATGGATTTATTCTAAGAAAGAATTTTGATCACTAGTTATGTCCAGGATGGTCAACGTTTTCCAATATGGCTAGAAGATGCAGATATGTTAAATAATCACCATTGTTAAATATATATCACACCTGTCACAGAGGAACATCTTAATCGACCCTTGAAAAATCTTAATTTTCAAGCAAAAATCTTTATAAAAAATGAGAAAAATCTTAATAAAATGTTAATGTTTTACAGTTTAGTACATACAGTAAAATACATATAGTAAAATATTGATTTACGTACTATTTGTATAGTGGGTACTAAAATGACTAAGTATTTGATGGTTTTATATTTACCCAAACCATTGTCTGCATGATGGTCGTCTTGACACTCCTCTCATTTTACAAGGATTAATTATTCTGCCACTGTGACATCTATGCTGTACTCATCTATACCTACATCTTGAAGCAACCCTCAACCCCAGCCCACCCCCAGATCTGCCACTTTCAGTGCACTGACATAAATTCTGATTCAACTTCTTTTTGTGAAGAGCAGAAGACTTTGACACTGACACAAATTGGGTCGTAACTGTCATCAAGTATTATAAATCACACGTCTGTGGTACAAATGCATTTCATGACGGCTGATAATCGCTGTTTATTTTGTAAAATGAAATAATTTAAGTAACTAGATCAAAAGTGTTCAAAGAACACTGTGTCGCTAGAACGACGTTGACTTATGGACAATTAAGATAATATATTGAAAAAATGTATACTTTTACAATCAAGAAATCTATGAATTTGAAGAGAAAACATCAGAATGAATCAGAATCAATGTATCCAGCATAAAGCTATTTGTGTTGCCATACAATAGTACTGGATAACAAGATGATAATCAATCTAGTTTCAAATCCAATAATCAATTTTGGTGCTTGGTTGAAATATTGATTTTTTCTTGCTGGCTGAATAAGATGTATATGGACAAATGAAAAGCTTTGTTAATATGATTTTTTGTGTCATAAAATCATGGTTGCATTCAGTGAACAACGAAACTGTGTCAATTTCAATGTCTGTCTCATAATAGCACCGCAGTGCAAAGTGCATATTTTTGATGAAACTATTGAAATCCTTAAGCTTAAGCTTAAAGCTTAAGCCCGGACGTAATGATTTTACAGACCCTAGAAAAATAATGTTTTTCCCCATAAGTTCACATCTCTGCATTTAAATATATATACCGGTATGTTTATATGTGCCCAATCTTCCATTTCTTCACAATTAATTACTTCTCTGTTCAGGTTTCATGAAATACACCCAAAATCATATTTGTACACAATCAATTCTCATCAGCCATAATAATAATTTCTGGGCAGCTATTTTTGGTTGTCAGTACACCGGTGATGGAGGCTGCAATTTCATGCAGTGCTCTATTTTTCAGGGGAAATATGGTAGATATAATTAATATGGTATTTCACTTTTATGGCTATTGATGCTTTAACAATCAAAAGGATCCTAATGACTGTAAAAACTTATTAGGGGCAACATGTCCAGTGTATCAAAAAAATATCAATTCCATCTATCTAAGGAGACATTGCTTGTGCATGTCCCTATAAGTATGAATTAAGCACCAAACACATATTCAAGAAGAGTATTGGGAAAAGACTTTACTCTACAACAATTCAAAAAGAATATTGAAAGAAACCCCTTAGAAATACATTGTTTATTTTTGTTCTTTAGATATGCACGTACATAAAAATTGTAAACTTTTATGGTTGTTACATTTTATCTAAATCTCGGATCACAAGCTCCCTGACATTTAAAACACATTAAAACCAAAGACATTGCCTCGAGGAAGATGATATAATATGCAGACTCTCACCTCCACTACACCTATTCCTTATGAACAGGTGGACAAAGTTGTCTTGTTTTGTACGGCTACTACTAACATCAGTATCAAATAAGTGGCATCGATCACTTAGTCTAAAAGAATAAATAACACAAAATCAATCAAATTGGGAAATGATCCATTGGCTAATAAAAATAATATTTAGAAATTAAGGTTGCTTTTGCTGTTATGATCTCATGAGTCATGAGACACAAAATTGTTTAAACTTATTAGCTTGGTTTGTTTGAACATAGTGTAAGGAACAAGTGAGCAAACTCACCTGTTGAATTTGAAAGCTTCACACCGAGCAAGGCCCAGACATACATCCCTACAATGGGGTAAGTCGGTGGCCCACAGTACCTCTTTGCCATCGCGGTCAATGATAGTTCTGAAAGCCTCAAGAGAAAAAGCTTCTGTGCAGACCTCTGAAAAAAACGATGGATATCACATCACAAATCTAATACTGATACTGTGACAAAATGAGATATGGTAACACGTTTTACTAACACGTTTTACTAACTGTTTCAATCAAAACTGATGTTTTATGGTTGTCTGTTAACGCCCTTTTCCTATAGCCCCCTTTAGCTTCCCTTTCGGCTCAAGAGCAAAATGGTCTCCTGTGAACTTAGAAACATCTGAATAAAAGTAACTGATATTACTAAGCATTTCAAAACTTATAATATGACAAATTAGATAATGTTATATTATAGCAAATGATCTTTATGTATCTGTATTCAGTTGTTATGCTCAGCTTTTGAATAGATGCTCTGTATCAAGCTGTATCTTTAAAATATGTTATCAGCAGGTGTTTCAAATAAAGATTTCTTAAAGAAACTAAAATAACAGCACAAAAACAAACAAAAAACATTGTAATATGTTTTAGTATTTTACAGTAAATTTACAATTTATTGTAAATATCTACTAAATTGAATGATTATGTTAGTCCTTACTTTGATAGAATTTTTATGGCATAACCTAGTATATATTTTGTAAATTACTAATGTATTTTTAATTAAGTATCACATTTTTTAATTTTATGATATGCAATATATTAATGATTTGCTTTACGCATTAACACATTTACATAAACATACATACTTTGACACTGGTTGCCAAACCATCCAGGTTTGCATGTACAGTTGCCGTTGTTACATTCACCTCCATTTTTACAAGGATTCGGGAAGCACTTGTTTTTGGCTGTTAAAAATTTCAGAAAATCCACATGACATTGACATTTGTAAAACTGACGCATGTGGCAAAATAAATATTTGGTTAGCAAAATATATATTTTTCTAAGGCTCTTTAAACCTGCTGAACACAATATGATATGATGTAGCTTGCTCTAAAAATAATTAGTTTCCTATTTGCAAGACCTTTTTCTTGAAAAAATTGAAAAATAATGTTAAAATGGCAGCCATCTTGAATTATACATCCTGCCATAATTTAAAATTTTCAAACATTCTACTGATATGTGTACATTTGTTTTTTATTTTCTAAATATGACATAGATTTTTATGTATCATGTTCTAGTCATGATTATTTGTGTTTTATCTGCATCAAAATTTTCAAATCTTAAGGCCTATTGCAGTATGTTTGAAAAGTTATTCCATGTGTCCACAACAAATTTTTCCCCCTGTTATTTATTAAACTAATTGATGTATTGGTATATGAAGCAAAATTTTATTATCAAATGGTTTAAATTATCTGCACCTTTTAATTCAACCAATGGTCTTTTTTAAATGTTATTCTTTCCCCAATTTTTTTAATGTGTTTATGGATGACCTGAGTCAAGAATTATCTAATACTAATGTTGGTTGCTATCATAACAATGTGTGTATCAATCATCTCTTTTATGCTGATGACTCAGTCCTTCTGGCTTCTTCACCAATTGCTTATAGTGCTGCTGAAAGTTTGTGAAATGTATGCTAATAAATATGAAATGGTGTATAATGCAAAAAAAGACTGCTTGTATGGTGGTTTATCCTAAAGTTATAAAAAATATGTCTTCCCCCCTCTCATGCTCTTTTTTGGAAAAGCACTGAAATGGATTGATGAACATAAATATTTAGGTGTTTTTTATTTCTAGTATTTTGTGATGACAAGGATATACGCAGGCAAATTCAGTCTATTTTTGCAGGGGTAATGTTTTAATCAACAAATTTCGAAACTGTGATAATAGTTTTAAAGTCCAACTTTTTTTTAAACATATTGCTGTAACTTTTATTGTTGTCAGTTATGGGCATCATATAAAAAAGATTTCTTATAACAAAATGTGTTTGCATGGCACAACAATAATTTAGAGCTCTTTTTAAACTAGATAGAAGATGTAGTGTCTCTCAGAATTTTTAGATAAGAATATTGATTGTTTTTGAAATATTATGAGAAAAGCAATATATATGTTTTTTTTAGAAGTCGTCTATATCGTAGTAATAATAGTCTAGTCCAAACTTGCTTATCATCTCAATTCTTTATTTACACCAGTTAAATTGCTGGTAAATGGTTTGAACTGTTGTATTAAGGCTGATAAAGTTTTTTATCTGTATATATTGTATTTATCTATTTTAAATTCTATGGACTGGTTTTGTAAAATTAAAAATACTTATACTTATATTTATACTTATATATTTTTTCTAAGGCCTTAAAACCTGCTGAACAAAATATGATATGATGTAGCTTGCTCTACCACTTAGTTTCCTATTTGCAAGACCTTTTGTGTAAGATAATTGAAATATTATGTAAAAATGGCATCCATCTTGAATTATGGCGGCCATATTGAAAATTTTCAATCACATACTATACTGAAATTTGTAGGCTCTTATTTTATAAATATGAGTGTTTATCATTTAAGCATGAAGGCATATGTAGGTTACCATGGAAACCCCTAATATTCCAGATGTTCACACACAAATATTTCACCACATCTTTACTTTCTAATGCTATACTTCCTACTGAACAACGTGGTACTTTAAATAACCTGCTAAATTATTCAATTGTATTAGTCTATTAAAGTTACCCATGTGCAAAGAACTATGTATGTTATATGGAGAAAATGATCTTTATGTATCTGTATTCAGTTGTCAAGCTCAGCTTTTGAATAGATGCTCTGTATCATCTTTAAAATATGTTATCAGCAGGTGTTTCAAATAAAGATTTCTTAAAAATAAAAAAAAAAAAACAAAAAACAAACAAAAACACTGTGATATGTTTTAGCATTCTACAGTAAATTTACGATTTATTGTATTACTTTTGTAAATATCTACTAAATTGAATGATTAGTCATTACTTTGAAAGAATTTTTATGGCATAACCTAGTATATATTTTGTAAATTACTACTGTATTTTTTAATTATTAATTTCATATTTGAATTTTATGACATGCAATATATTAATGATTTGCTTTATGCATTGACACATTTACATAAACATACATACTTTGACACTGGTTGCCGAGCCATTCAGGTTTGCATTTACAGTTGCCATTGTTACATTCACCTCCATTTTGACAGGGATTCGGGAAGCACTTGTTTTTGGCTGTTAAAATTTTAAAAATCCACATGACATTGACATTTGTAAAACTGAAGCATGTGGCAAAAGAAATATTTGGTTAGCAAAATATATATTTTTCTAAGGCCTTAAAACCTGCTGAACACAATATGATATGATGTAGCTTGCTCTACCGCTTAGTTTCCTATTTGCAAGACCTTTTGTGTGAAATAATAGAAATATTATGTAAAAATGGCATCCATCTTGAATTATGGCGGCCATATTGAAAATTTTCAATCACATACTATACTGAAATTTGTA